>JARLTB010000286.1:1252500-1380000 GCA_030141615.1 Unio pictorum | reverse complement strand
CACTAACCATGGTCAAACAAGAAACCAAAAGGAAAGTGGACCCGAAGGAGGGTAGATAACTCCCACTTTGGAAAACCCTCTTTAGAAACACTAGGAAAAAATGAAAACTACCCCTTTCAAAATTGTATAATCCGATGGAAAAAAACTAATTGTAAGTTTAAGTAAAAGAAAAACAATAATACACATAACTACATATCGAGGGATGCACACATTAATACACATAAAAACATTTTACTTTGTATGGGGGAGGCATCTGTCTGTCATACATTTCTTATCTAGTATTTACGATTAGTTAATAATTATTAAGTATGATACACTAACTAAGCATATCATTAAAGAATATATTATTAAAGTCATAGAACAGAGAATTAGAACATAATTATGAAAATAGTTAAGAAGAATTAATAGTAACAAAGAACAGAAAGTAACAATAAAAGGGGCATAATTGAATAATTTCAATAATTTCATATCTTGTATCATTGAGGGTAAGACTTGTTTCTTTAGAAGAACGATATAAGACATAGAACAATTGAAAACTCAGTTAAAACAATATTGAAATACCTGGAAGAAAACGAATTTTTATTTTCGTTATACACAATGATTTACATTCTTTATTTCAACATCAGTTTGAAATTCTCGTTTACTTTTTTTATCCTGTTGTGTGTATAACACAAAGGGAAATATCTCCTTGAGGCATGTGTGTATAATCCTGTAACAGAGATAACTCTTTTGTTGTTGTTACGGAAATACCCTCTATGATCTTATGGGAATAATCATGTATTATCTCTCAATTTGTTCTCTGATCTATTATTTTTTTTTATTCTGTCAAAAACGAGTCAAACAAATAAATATTTACAACAGAATTCATTTCTTGATACTGTTGTCAGGTATTTGGTTTGTTTAGGTTCTGTCAATAATCATAATTAAATAAAAACGAATGTAAAATCACACACCCTTGTTGCTGATTTCCGTGTATTAGTCAGCTTATATAGTATATAGACGGTTCTGTTATTGGCGCTCCAAGCCATGATCGAAGTTCAACTGAAAACCACTCTATGTCACACTTTCACGCGGTGCGAATGTGCTTTTGCATTCTCTCCTGGCGATTGTATGGCGGAGAGTGAATTGAATGTAGAGGAGGGCACCGTATGTAAATATGTAAATAGTTGTATGTGCCATCCTAAATAATCCTTTGTAAATATGTACATGTACATGTATATATATATATATATATATATATATATATATATATATATATATATATATATATATTTAAATATATATATATAGTTGTGTATAATCCTTGGTAAATATGTATATATGTAGCTAGTTTTATATAATCCATTGTAAATATGTAAATATGTAAATAGTTGGATATAATCCTTTGTAAATATGTAAATAGTGTTTCAGCATTCATGATTTATCATTTATCCACCCCTAGCTATGGGTTGTTTCACCAACCACGCCCTCCTGGATGTCTAGACTGTTATTTGACGGATTAGATGCTTACAACGGGGGATTGTTTTTCGTGCATTAAAATAAACTCAATTATCAAACCGCGCCTATATTGTTGTTGACAGGCTAAGTATTCTGATTGGCTGTCGTCATTAATATTGGGCTCGCTAGACTGTTGTTGATAGGCTATGTGTTCTGATATGTCATCATCATATATACCTTAATTAAGATTATATGTTGTGCCGACTCTATATATCATGTAAATATGTATATAATATATATTTTTATATAATAGATATATTTTGTATATTAGATATATAAATATATTATATAATGAATCTTGAAAATATAAATGATATAATAAACGCAAATTTAGATTTAAAAAATTAAAATATTCAATTATCACATAAATTAAATTGTAATCAGATTTTCTCTGATTTTCAAGATCTCGATGATAAAGCTCAAAATAATCGGTACGTGTTACCGTCCAAATATGCGTTTATTAAAAAAAACAAGCCGTGAACGAATCATTAGCATACAACAACGACGTAAATAAATTCATTCCGCTGTTTACCGCTATGAAGTTAAACGAACTATAAGTGCCATTAAGTGAAAACAGGTACATATGTTTTGAAAACAGAGATATACTAACCGATTCCAGGAATTTTGAAATGATCTTACGTAAATGGGACATGTAATTGCTAAATCAGTGAATGAAAAAATATAAGTATGACCCTTCTGACGACTCGCATGGAACGATGTCCTTTTGACAGCAACAAAAGTATTTGTATGGGTTTGAAATTCTATAACACTATTCAAACCTGTTATTACAACAACTAAAGAGGTTATATACGGAAAGCAAGGACAAGACATAAAGGGGGATAGGTCTCGTCCTCAACTTAAAAAAACAGCAAATGAAACACTAATAAAATCAGAGTTTACAAAATCTTCATGGTCCGGCAAGACTTCAATCCGATCGGAAAAAAAACCGATGAAGAAACAGTCCAATAATTACGTGATAGATTTACTGAGGAGGCTTTAACAGTAATCGATAAAGGTGATGTAAAGGACGTTCTGCTCTTGTTGTTACGACTTCTGAAAATAAAGTGAAAATATTGAAATAAAAAAATAAGGGATATATTAAAAGTATACAGCAGTGGGCTGATGTATTTTATAAAATCAAAAATAACACAAGTGGAATTAATAAAAAAATGTATCGTATATAGGATATCTCGGTGAGTTAAATAAAGAACATAATAAATATGATGACCTACTAAAACAGGCAATAGAAAAACTACAAAAAAAGAACTACGACGACAAAAAATTGAACAAAAAAGCAGCAACAAGAAGAATTGAAACAGCGAAGGGAAGAATTAAAACTGCAAAAATCGCAAAGAACAAGACAAACATTTTCAAAAAAAGAGTCTTTAACTTGTCAACAAGAAGAAATAACAGATGATGATTTAGAAAGAATTTAACATATCACTGGATAAATTATCCGGCGAAAAGCAAAGTGCAAAAGGTAGTGTATATTTTCAAAGTGTAACTCACGGTAGTGGTTGTGTTCCATGTCCTAATAATGTTCTCGGAGACATAGCACGATTAGAAATTCTCATCGGGGTAAGCAAGCTGGAAATAACTCACCGGAAATAACTAATCAAGCCGCTGATAGATGCAGACGACTATTTGAAGGTGGTATCATGGGTATTGGTGTATACCGAGAATTTATTGATGAACTCGTTGATGATTATCACAGTGATTGATTACCATAGTGACTAATTGTCACCGGTGATTAATCATTGATTACATAAATAACATTTAAATAAAATGATCATACACTTAAACCACTATAAACCAACTTTGACTTAAGTAGTAAATTCACGATTGCCTATTTATAAGGTGTATTATGGAGATGGTCTCGGTGATGTTGTTCAAGGGTTTTTTGCAAGGATGGCACCAAATATTGCACCAATCGAGAAACAATTATCTATGAAAGCTATTGATATTATTTGTGATAAGTATTATCGCTGTTGATGATGTTTCCGGTAAAGCATTTTCCACGGCCAAAGACAAACTTATAGCACTCATTCGACGACTAAAAAACCACCACCAGTGATAAAATCACCAGGAAAACTACCATCGACTGCGAGTATTAGCAAAAAAATAAACAACGCGGTGGATAAAAAAAAAAGCAACGCGGATAAATGAAGTATTTGATGCTCAGGGGAATATTACTGCAAATATAAAAGCGGGAAGTGCCCTGATAAAGTCACAGAGATCGCGATTTAGATCGAGAATTATATAATAAAATGTTCAAATCTACAGCGGATCTGGCCAAAGATTTAGATGTCCCAGTTCTCATAAATGATTCCATACGCGATTATCAATTTTATTCCTATAACGCTATACAAACAAATAGTCGATCAAGAATCGAACTTCAGGTTCAATATACAAGCAAATACTTTCTAGCCGCTGAAGTATTTATTGAAGTAGAAGGAGAACTTGTAACACATGTTGCCGTTAATACGCCATATATAGATGATGCCAAAGTTGGTTTTGTCAATAATGGTATTATCTCATTATTTAGTAGTGCTAAATATATAATTGATGGAAGAGAGATAGAATCTATAGAGCATGATGTTGCTGTTGCCACAACAATAGTGGGGTTAGCAAGATATTCTGATAATTATACAAGATCGGATGGACCATCTATAATGTACGCTAAGGATATTACTGATCACGCTGAACACATTCAGTATACTAGGGTAAAGGCAACACGAGATACTAGAGTTGATCCAGCACAAGCCGGATATGTGAGACCGCCTGGTACTTTTGATGTCAAATATACTAATAATAATTACAACCTAGGGTTTGCAACACGCGTATCAAGGTTGGAAGGACCGCGTAGGTTATTTGCATGCGCGATTCCACTATCTCATATTTTCGGCTTTTGCAGAAATGTTAGAAGGGTTATCTTTGGAGCGAAAGATACAGTTGTCCTCGTTCGAAAAGGTGATGATAATGATGCAATCTGGCGTGGTGCTGGTGTTGTTACTGATGGTAAGGTAGATATAACATAACTCTCACTGTGGATGTCAGTAATGACTCCATCAATCACCACAGAGGAAACATTACTTTCATTTATGGATACAGTAAATCATTGCTTTCATGGCTAACGACAACAACAGACTTTATGGAGACTTCTGTTAACGGTATATTTACATGGCACATGGCATCCAACAGGGTGTTTCTGCGCTGTGGCATATATTTGTTGCGTTACAGGATAAGACACGATTAAATTCACAAACACGTAACCATATGTTATTTGATCAACCAGGTGTTACTGAAGTCTCGTTGAGGATAAGCGGCCAACAAGAAATATCCGAGGCTATTTTACTTGATTACGGACAATACCAAAAAGCATGTATCATCGTTTGCTGACATTTATGGAACGTAATAACAATGTGATACTGGTCTGTAAATATCACAATTAGATTTTATAAATCGATATCCGATCTATTACTTTTCGTTGGAACATCTTGATTTAACCAGACAGTCCGTCGTTGAGATACATTTCCGAACTCGTGTAACCGATCCTCCTGCTGGTGGTTACAGAGCAATTGCTATCATTCTCAGTTCCAAATCCATGCTACTCGAAGTTTTTGGTGGACGAATGAGGGTAGTTGATGAGCCAGTGGAAAATATGTAATAGTTTCAAAAACATGTGAGTGTTTTCCAAAAACATGTAGACATTTAGATCAATCTCGTATTACATAAAATGCCATATAGTCATGTTAATGTTACTTTGACTCCTGGTCAGATTAAAAAGTTGCAATCGGATTCAGCTACAAAATGTGGAACTACAATATCATTAAAACACAGATGTCTGCTGGTCATAATAAACTATCACTGACAGCTCGTCAGATTAAGCATTTCAAATGATGCTAGCAAAGATATAAAAGGTGTTCAGGTTACTTTCTCTGTGTCCGCGATCAAAGACATGATAAAATCAGTTGGTAAATTTCCAATTCTCGCTGCGCTACCAGCGCTAATTGCCGCCACCGCCCCATCAGTCGAGAAAGTTGCGGCTATCGGAGCCGTTGATACCGCCGCTGGGATGGCACTAAAGAGAGCTACCGGACAGGGATACAAAACAAGAGACGATTTGTAGCAGGAAAGGGACTAAGACTACCAGGAACTTCGTATTCATGGTACAGCAGAAACGGCCTGAGGTTGCCAGGGACGATTTACTAACTCCGCGGTCAAATTTTGTTTTTTTCGATGATGCTATAAACTTAGCGATTAACAACTATAGAGGTGTTTTAATGCGAGATCAATTAACATAACAACCAAACAGCACTGAAACCTGTATGTATCATTAATCTCGATAACGGCAACGGACCTGGAACTCGATTGCATACGCGATTAATCCGTGTGTAATTGTTTTTTTTGATTCATATGGGTTAGCGCCACCTAAAGAATTTATGCGTTATATACATCATTTAAAAATTCCTCAAGGGTTTTCCACGTTGCCAACACAGAAAATGACCGACCCACCAATATGAGGCCTAAAAGTATCAAATGTACTTAGCATTATATCATCATCAACTAAACAAACCCATTAAACCGTACACGAATATACCAGTAATCGCGTTTTAGAGAGATCATACAATATAATGACTGATATTTGGAGAAGATCTCTCTCAAGCCTGAAAAGACCCACCGGAGAAATATCTGCAACTAAAAAGGTTAAAAACATAAACGAAGATGAAATATCCGAGATATTAAACCTCGCAAATGTGGATATAAACGAAATTTCAAGACAAACAATGGAAATTTAAAACAAGTGATGTTTCCCTGAATTATATTCTTGTTAAAATAAATGTTGTAACCGAAAATTCCCTAGCAGTGTTTAATTCCGCTGGTAAAATACATCCGGGAGTTATTTTACCAACTGTGATAGATAGTATTAACAATCGAGTAAAAACATCCAGTGACTCATTGACAGGTCCCCTTGACATGAACTAAAAAAAAATAACCACAATTGGAGATCGAATACTGGATTCTGATGCTGTGACAAAAAATATGTAGATGATAAACTAACAACGCTGCAAGTTGAGCATAAAACCACAGATGATAAACTAACGACACTGCCATCTGAGTATAAAACCACAGATGATAAACTATCGACGTTGCGAAGTGAGTATGATGTTCATGTAGGTGCGTTTACAAACCCCCGTAGGGATGTTAGAAAATCGGATGAAACCATGGATAATTTCTTTGATACTCCTATTACTGTCCCAATGAGACTTTCTAATATTAAAACAATTATCGATTCGATTGAACAAACACATGACGATATAACTGCTGATTGTCCTGCTATCGCGACCGGGCTTGATGAAATTAAAATACGAGAGAAATAAATTATTAGTACCGTGTACTCGACACATGAAGGATCGTGTGACTGGATACCTCAAAATAATAGTATTAATATTATCGCTGAAGTCATAGGTATCTATAAAGTGACCATGCATTCAGGAGTACAGTTTAATGTGTCATCGGGTACATCTACAGTAAATAATACTGCAAGTGCAATAATAGATATGGGTGCCATTTAAACATTTACAATAACCTCTGTCAGTGGTTATTTAGCTCGGGCATCAATGACATACTACGTAGAATTTGTAATTCATTTAAGTAAATAGTATAATGAATGTCCAACAGTATCGATATGACCAAGTCCGTAAGTTTTAAACTAAACTAAAAATTCTTATTGACGAGTATACCACGAAGATAAAAAAATACCGCAGGCGAATTACCAGCGTCGACGTTACTGTGTATTCGGTTTGAAGTGTAATTGCTGGAACTGGTATATTGTTATCAGCGATAACAGCACTGACACCTGAAGTTGTCACAATTTGTGTGTCATCGGCGACAATAATTACAGGGATTCTTAGCATCATCACAAAAAAAAATATCCACATGCAGTCAGAATAAACTACACGAGTATATAATTAAGTTACATATTGCATCAACCGCGTATTCACAATTATCGTCGCTGATCTAATCTAGTCTCGATGACACAACAATATCAGATAACTAGGTAAATGTCTACCACAGCGCAACATCAAAATTAGAAAAACAGCACAATGATAACAATGGCGATGACATCAACAACAGAATTACTTCAACAGATGGCGACAAACACAACGCCGCATACGACAACCATGATCTCAATAACCTCAACCAACCGTGAATTTAGTGTCAATTTTCCACTGCGAGTCCTGTTAAGGAGATAGCGCTGGCAAAATTACGAGTATACAACAGTTTCCCGAATATTCGATCAAAATCATTTGGTGGTCAGCAACCGAATAATTCATTGGTGTTTGCGAGTAAAAATAAACTAGACGGGACTCCAGATTGGAATATAGTTTCCTTATCATATGGGTCTTACTAAATCGAGCAGATCAATAATGAATTACAGCGTATAATAAAATCCATTGAGGGAAAATAATTAAAAAATCGTTGTAACAGTTCATGAATCAATACTATCGTCCGCGATTGAGATAAACTCAACCGGATATGCTGTAGATATTTATCATATTTCTAAGAACCGTGCTAGGTTTAAATGAAATCCCACATCGACTGTCTTATCAAAATTTACCCGAACCTAAAAAATTTGATTATGTCACAGACGAAACAGCATATCATGAAATCCCCCCTCTATAAATCATGAGCGGGAATTGTTGACAAATCAAACTATTTACGGTAATGGGACATGGGGTTTTAAAAAAGGATGGGCAGATGGTTGGACTGAATTGAATATAGCTGATGTCTCGGAATATATTAATTCCTTTAAAAAAGGGTATAAGGAGTATTTAAATAAGTTACGTCAGAGTGTTCAAGAAAATATTGTTGATTAGCGTCGAAACTCTCAATTATCAAATACACGGAAATACTAAATGAAATTGTATACGATATGGAACTGTTTAATCTACGACTTATTCAAGGAGTATTAAATGCCAAAGAAGGTGATAAGAAAATATAATCTGCTAAACGATTTAATATACGCGCAGAAGATATTCCAGCATTTAAGTTTCCCGAGTGTAATGCAGACGAACTAATAAAAAATCAGCCAATGATCCCCTCGATGAGAATTTTCCACAAATACTAGACGCATGGAAACAAATAACACAACCACAAAAACTATCCTCAAACATAATAATCACCCAGACAATGGTGGTAAGCATATTGCTCCTCAAAATGTGAATATATCTTCGGTGATTGCAATCTAATATGTGACGCTATTGATGGAAGTTACCAAATTAATCTCGAAAGATCAAATCAAGCCCTGCAGGGATACATTTTATCTTCGTTTGCACCAACGGCTCCACCCGGATTTTTAATAATTGAAGATCCAACAAATTCGGTTTATATGTGATGACATAATGATTCATTAACGAGATCTAATTTTAAACTCACTGACCAGTCCAATAATTTGATTGACTTACGATGAGAAACGTTACAAATTAATCTGTATGTGAAATCCTAAACGATTTTTGCCTTAATACTTTTACCAAAAATAAACTTCGGTTGAAACTAAAACCATCCTTTCTTTTTAATCAGAATTAGTTTTGGTCTCCGTAGAGGTTTTGAAAACTCGGTCTATTTACTCTCTGATTAGAGGTTTTATTTTTGTTTGAAAACTCAGTCTATTTACTCTTCTCTTCAGTTTGTCTGAATTAGTTTCGGTTTGTCTGAAGTAGTTTCGGTCTCCGTAGAAGCCTTATTTTTGTTTGAAAACTTGGTCTGGTTTGCCTTCTTTCTCTAGTTCGTCTGATTTAGTTTTGGTCTGTCTGAAATAGGTTTGGTCTGTTCACCCCTCTTGCTGCCCGAAGTTTTATTTTCCACATATATGACATATAGATGGGATTATATTAGTTTTGAGATTTATTAGTAAATCTCATTTCAGCAGTGTTGTTTGAGGTAATATTTTAAAGACAGTTTTTGAAACTGACTCTAGATATCATTACCATTGAAATATCTTCTGCCATATAAACAGTTAGTTCATACACATTGGGAGTTAAATTTACTTAAAGGGGAAATCCCGCAGCTTTGTATTCAACTGTCCTCATTGTCCATGACGTTTGAGACGGGGCTAAAAAACAAACTTATTCTTTAGGACCGCTTCACTAACATAAGTAGTGCTAGTTATTGGGAACAAAATAATTTTAACGTCAAAATACAAAACAGGAGTATTTGGTTGAGTTTAGACGCTTTTTATTTTAATAATATAGCCTCCTCTTGGTATTACATCTATTTTGTTCGATAAGTATGTGAATAATCCTTTATTTTGTAATGTGCATTCAGAATTAAAGAAAGATGCCTCTCGATATAAAGCTGATCGTGATTAAACCCTTTATTCTACAATAAGGATAATCTCGATAATTAACATTGTATCGTAAATATTTGATTAAAAGACTTACATGTATTTATTTTTCTATTTCTGTTATTCTGACTGGTCTTATAACTATATTCTACATTTAAGGTTATATTAACTTAAATTGCATGTGTTGTTCCATTTGCATATTTGTTTATATTCAGCTATTTATGACGTCTGTTTGGATGTTCTCTATAGAAATTTATAAATTGTTCTACCGCATAAAAGACCATACGTATTGTCATTATTTTGCACACTAAAAATTGATCGTTATTTTTGATAAAATACGGGTAATCTATCTATGACCTTCTTTTATTGTCCAATTCAATAGGTTACTCTTTAAAAACCAATGTTTATTTATACTTGTTTCTTGCTTACAATGGTTGTCACGCATAGCAATGAGACTTTTAATTTTACATTCAAAAGAAGTTTTTGCTTGATTATTATGATAACGATGTAAATAATGATATGGGGTGCCCCACCTTCATCTATTTTATTTCTTTCAAGTTGACGTCGGAAACTGCAGCTGAAAATTTTCTGCACCTGAATAGCCAAATTTTAGACCCATTATTGTTCGTAATAATGTTTCACATTAACAAATAAACAAGCGTACAAATTCTGGGTAGTTTTCTTTCCCTTCCCTAGCGTTATATTTATTCAATGTTTATTTTCAAAAGCGAGTCTTATAGCATAGATGTGATAATATGTGTCTTTGTCCGATTTACAAGTATTGTTTTATTTCTCCTATATTTAGCTGGTGAATCAGAGAACGCTGAAATTTCCAGATTGTGGTATTTTTGTATCATGAAAATTATATGTCATTGACGAAGTATTATGTTGCTGCCATGCAACGTTTTGAAAAGATAATTAATTGCCTTTTAAGGCTTTTTCAAGTCAAAAGTCAAAATAATTTTGTTCAAAAGGTACCATTTATATTTGATCATTCATTATTTTCATATATTTTGTCCACAGTCATAAGTTTGGTTCAGGTGTATTCTCCTAGTTTTTTTTCCCTCAGTGTAGCTAGCTGTATTTGCAAATTCTTAGCATCTTAGTGTATAAGCAAATCGTCGTTCCCTTTCATTAATCTATTTAATTTTATAAGACAGATTTATTTTAATTAGTTGCATTTTAATTTGTATAAAACCACTACAATGTTTTCGATATCAGGAATACATGGCTGAGATATTTCTTTCGGGATCATAACTAATTGAAACATTAGTAATAACTTTTAAACATTGCCAACACATATGTTTCTGCCATTTATTTTTATACTATTTTAAAGTTTCAGTCTCTAATAAATTATCATATTCGTCATACAGGGATAACGTCTGGAAATATGTTCTATCAGTAATCCCCTTTGCTATATATCATTTTTTTGTTCAAGGACGGACAGTACAAATTCTTTAAGCCGTTGTGTCTGCTTCTGTCTTGCCATTATTAATAAAATGTTATTTATATAAGCTCTAGAATATTTTTTTAAAAAATTGTTAACCACCAAGTTTCTTTATTGTTAATGTGGTGATCATTCAACCGGAAGTTACTGCACAATTTTGTGACTAATGGCTAACGTGGGTTATTATCTTGTGAGAAATTTTACAGGATAATTTATTTTTTAATGAAAGCGTATAGTAATATAGCTAAAATTGGTTAAAAGAATTGAAGTTGCGTTTCTATATTCCTCAAAACATTTTGATTTACAACATCTACATATAATAATTTTGAACTTAATTAATGTATTACGAAAATCGTAGAGACCGATTTAATCAGAAACCATTTTATCAAGGAATAATCATAAAGAAAATATTATTATTCTCATTATTTTATTTCACTGTTATTTTTAAAGTAATAATATAAACGCATAACAGTTGCAAATGTATAAAATATTATACAATTTTCAAACAGAAAATTAATGTTGCTTATCATTATTTTGACATAGTTTCTGGAATTATTGTACATCGTCCATCAGTTCAGATGTTTGTATTGTTTGATCGGAGAACTGCGATGTAAGACAAACAAAGTACATGGATATAAATGTAAATACTGTAAGTATTAGTACTTCATCAATTAGTTAAAGATCTCTTGTCAACCTATGATGCACTGACGACGAGATTATATATACATAATTTCCATGTGTGTTACACAGCAAAGAATGAGGTAATAACATTACATTTAGCATCACCATAGAGACAAGAAAATGTGACATGCAGTTGGCATGGAAGATGATACATAATTGAAACTTAAAGAAACAAACAGCAAATGTTAAATTGTTTTGTTACAAGCGCTATGCCGAGATTGAAACATAAAGGTTTTCTCTGTAGTGCTAAACTATTAATTATTATTATATTTTTATTTTCCTTTTGGTACCAGCTGTTCTCAACGAATGTCCTGGAAAACGTTACTACAATCGAAATTCCCGACGTTGAAAAACTAGACCTGGATGATATTGCTCCGTTAGGCATTAATGCTGTAGAAGAATATGTCTTTGCAAATCTCCCTCCAAAGATACCTCGTATTATTCATCAGACATGGAGAGATAGAGCAGTCCCTAGAGATGTTGTAGCATGGATGAAAAGTTGGTCTATTTACCATCCAATGTGGAAGTACGTATATTGGACAGACAAAACTGCACGCTGCCTAATCAAGGACAGGCACACGAACTTACTACACATATATGACGCATACCTGGAAAATATTCGTCGCGCTGATGCCATGCGATACATTATACTCTTTGAATTTGGTGGGGCGTACGCAGATATGGATATGGAAAGTTTGCAGTCTCTTGATGTCATAGTCGAGAAATACTCGTGCATTCTCGCACAGGAGCCACATGAACACCCTATTTTGGATGGAAATTTTAATCATTTAGTTATTAATGCTTTTATAGCTTGTGCCAAAAAACATCCCTTTATGAAACTAGTTATTGACCAACTTGCATATTTTAATCACTTTTGGAACGTTCTTGATAGCACTGGGCCACACTTTTTAACCTTCGTTTATAAAACTTATCGTGCACAGCAAATTGTGAATAGAACAATTAATGACGACATTTTCCTTGCGCCTGCTGAATATTTCTTTCCCACGATTGATCCAGCAAAGTTTTCTTACATGATGGAACTTTGCAAACAATTCCCTAATTTGAACTATTTAAGGCAGCAAGCATGTGTATCCCTCAAAACAATGGGACTTCAACGAGAACCTTACATTTTCTCGTTTACGATCCATCATTGGATCCACACATACCTTATAAATGGCTTTAGATTTGCTGAAACACATGATATTTTCGAGGTAATTCCTGCTGCTAAAATGTATGATTGCATAGAAGGAATACACATTTAAAACGATATATTTTCCTGATATGATGATGAAAACTCTTGTATAATTTTCTGGAATTATTTCATTTAATACTTTACCATATGGTTTCACTTATTTCAAACTTGTATCGGCGTAAACTATGTAATGCGCTCATATTACACGCTAATTAGAACACATTCATGCATGACTAACAGAGAAGACAATAATATTGCCTTTATCCTTATCATTCAACATAGACACCTGCTGGTGTATGAATTAGTAGACGAGTTATGAATGGTATGCAAAAATACTTTTGAGTTTAAATAATTTAGAATAGTACTATTTTCTAATAATATTAATACTTATATATAAGATTCTAATGAAAGACATAATTTAAACTTAATCCCTTGTTTTACTACTTGTGCCATTATGTATCTTATTTAATTATTTGTTTAAAAGGCAGCATGTATTATCCATACGAAATCTTCCGTGATTTCGTCCATTATATAAAAATATCATGGAACAAAAAAGTTTATAAATAAATGTTTTTTCTTTCAAAGATTATTTGGTTGACTATGGATTTTGCGGTTTTGCAACTAGTTTGATTTCAGAATTTTTCACGTGTCCACAATATTGAACTAAGTGTTTTGATTTATGTTTTTCATGTAATCTCATTGATGAGCAAAATGTATTTATTTGCCAGATGTTTAAATATGATTTCACAGATTTGTCACATATATCCAGTATTGAGCTCAGTGCAAAATAAATAATAATTATCACTAATGCTATATAAAATGGCCAATAATACATATTAGCTTAAAGTGTTCATGTAATGTCCTTACCGAAATTTCCTTGTTAGAAAAGCAATTGGATTAAATATTTAGTAATGTAGGTTTAATTCGCGCCAAAGAGATTTACGAATCATAACTATTTATCAGATGTTTCTTCGTAAGACATTGCTAGAGTATTGCAGAATGAAATTGTAAACATTTCTTCTGTCTCAATGACTATAGGTTTATACATCTTTCCATATTAGGATTGGTCACACACAAGCAGTATCCTTTATGTTTTGTGGCCACCAAGGTGTATGAAACATCCACTATGATATGATATAAAAATAATATCGGCATAATAATATTGCTGTAAATTTATCGAAGAAATATTTAATTTAGGGCATTTAACTGAAAGCATTCAAATGTTATGCAATCATTAATGTACACAAGTTAGAATCCTTGATGCACACGCACGTAAGCGTCACATGATCATACATATTTGGAAGCAAGAGCTATTTTGAAGAATATATTCCCTGTGTCTTCTTTTTAAATTGGGATTTAATTTCATAAAACACTTTTCTAATTTCTAATTAATATATATAGTTTTATTCAATATGGTGAAAAACTAAGTTTCATCTAACAAAATCCGGTGACATAATGGTCATTAGAATATCTATACTTTCAATAATCTGTCTAGACTTGCAGACAAAATATTTTCAAAAATATTTCTTTGCGAGGATTATCTGCATTAGATGTTTTTCACAACATTTCAGGTTGTTGTATGTGTAAGTACATCGATTAGTCTATATATTTATAAAAACTATTTTGAGCAATTGGTCATTGCAGATAGCTGATATATCCTGTATTATCTCCTAATATATGACACAGATTGTCCAATTAAGCGGATTATTCTTAATTTCGTACGAATGTGATAATAGATAAGATAAGGATGCAATATATATATATATATATATATATATATATATATATATATATATATATATATATATATATATATAGAAGCAAACATAATTTCGTTGAACAAAGAACTGTTGATGGACCCTACACCGAACTATATGTATCTGTGATACTAAATTGTGAAAGATGTACAAGGCCCACCAGTCTGGTTTATTACTTTGTGGTATGTATCATGCATATTTTCCAATTTGACACTGAACATATACATATATGATTTTCGAAATTTCAGTACTTTAAGATAAATGTTCATATATTAACATAATTGTCCTTGATATATGTCGTAAAGATAATATCTGTGACAACACAAGAGTGGTGTGGGGACGACTTGATAGAGTAGCCGGTGGGTGTTAGATCTGCGCACTTGAACTCATCGCCAGATGTTTTTAGCCTTGTTTCTTGTTTCTTCATGAGCACCAAGTTTGATGAAAATTTCTCAAAGTATGTGTATCCGCGCCGTTAAATACCGATACAATATTTGCATGCCTTCATCGAGAAAATATTCCAACTGTGTAGCATTACGTCGTCGTAAACAACTAAGGTGTTAAGAAATCCATCAAGGTCATCAGCGGACGATGCATTATTGATACATGTTATAAATTCAATAATATCATGGCCGTTTAACAATTTTGCGTTTTTGTTAAAATCTTTTGACATCGTAACACCGCTGATCATCTACGAACGGTGCTATAAAATACAACGTATCCCATTTTTGCCATCTCATTATCAAATTAAGTAACAGTTGCATCTTTCCACGTCCAGATGGACCTATGCTAATCATACGAATAGAATTTGGTAATGCTTTATGGTGTTTGACCGGTTTTTGCGTTCTAGTCGCTGGAAAAACAATTACATCCATGATGTATAATAAATAATATGGATATATATCGTGTTAAATGTAGAGCGCATACCCCGACAGATACACTAACAACAATTACAACAAAAACTAATAGGTCAGCGGTTACAGGTAAGTGTGAAGGATGCGGCACAAGGAAATTTAAATTTATCATAGGTGACAAATAAAAAATTAAAAAATCGAAGGGATGATATTGCAACAAAATGGACAAAATTATCAGGGACTCTATGGGACAAATACACAGGAGCAGAACATCTTCCAGGATATAATTGTTGCGGGCCTGGAACAAGACTTGATATCAGACTTGACGTCCTAGACCAATCAAAACCTGGCTAGCATCCGATAAACGCTATTAATCGAGCTTATCACGCCCATGATGTGTCCTATAAAAGTAACAATCTGCAGCAGAAACATCTCGCAAATATAAAATTAATTCACGCGTTAAATTGTATTACTGATAAATCTTTCAAGGGATAATTAGCTAGCTGGTTAATAAACCTGCGATGAAAGGTAAACTTGTATTAAAGGCAGGTCATTAATATTATTTTGGAATTGATTTATTATTCTCCAAGAGAATACTGGAAAGTTAAGTTAGCAATTAATAAACTCGCTAAAGCAGCAAAGGTCAAACGTGTTGCTGCAGCAAATTTGTTATCAAGACAGCCAATATAGCAAATTTATCTTCCACCGCCAAAAATAATCGAATACGCGCATCTTGATGTTAATGTTCCTATTGAAGTTAATCAGGCTGATTTTTCATTCTTACTACATGATACTGTCAAAAGACGAACATAGAAATACGCGTTAACTGTCGTAACGTTGCAAGCAAAAACAATCATGGAATATAAATACAAGACGAGATTACCCCGAGACAAGTCTGTATTCGCGCTCTATGATTATTTATTCACGAGTATACATCCATGAGTAATTATCCATGATTATTTTTCGACAACAAAATAGATAAGCCTTTTTAATAATTCGAAATATTATTTTTATTGAATTTCTTTTATTATTATGAATTTAAAATTATTTTGTTATTATCATAAACTTAGTTTGTTTATTCTGAGATATCATAAAATTATTTTGTTTACTCTGAGAATCAACAAATTTCTAAAATCATTAGTAATTAATAATATTGTTGAAAGTATTCTCACTAAAAATATTTGTATTATTATTATACTGAAATATTATTTTCACGGAAATTATATTTATGATTATTATGAATCAGAAATATCATTGCATTTAAGATTTTATATAAAGATTTATTTGTGAATTTTCTCTACATAAATCAATCAAGTTAGAGTTCTGATCCGTAAGTTTGAAATTAATTTTTGTAGTTAATTATTATGACATCGAAGATCTAACATATTGACTGGTACTTGCAAGATCAAACTTCCAGGAGATACCCGAGGAGTAAATGTATACAAAATATATACCTGCTGTACTTGATTTGATATTTATTTGTTGATCTGATAACTTCCATCAAATGTTTCACAAACAAGATTGACCAATATCACAGATGTTATATTTGCTGATCCCGGCGATGTATGATGACCTTCACCGTACTGATTATTATTGTACCTGAGAATACTTGGAGGTGGACGTGTTTTTCTCCATGACTCGAGTATCCTAGAAAAGTTTGTCCGCGTTATACCCGGGAAGTTTAAAATTTGGTAGATCAACTTAAGTTATTTTATTTACATACTTTCGTTTAAACTTTGTTTCGTCATCGGTATGACCAATTATTGCTTGAACATTATTATACTCCATGTCAGATACAAGATGTTTTGATATTTATATCTGATTCATAATTTGATCGCGTGATTGTGTTATATCAGAAATATATGCTTAGAAATTTTGTCGTAGTATTTTTAGTTGTGATTTATGTTCTCGATTCATTTCTTTAAAATAATCAGTAAATTATTCAGACTCGTTAATAACCATATACTTAATAACTCCCTTATCATCAAAGGTTTTGAAAAGAAAATGTTTCATGTTTCCTCGGAACGTAAATTCAATATCTAATATTTGTTTCTATATAAACAAGTCCGGATTTGGTTGGGTAATTCCACGATATGAATGTTTGATCGTTACAAATTAATTTAACTGTAGTTCTGGTAATGATGGTGGTTTTATTCAACATGGTGATAAACAGGTCCAAGATTTATATAGCAAAATCCAGTGGCATAATCGTCGTTAGAATATCTATACATCTGTCTAGACTTGCAGACAAAATATTTGTGAGGATTGTCTGCATTAGATGTTTATCACAACATTTTAGGTTGTTGTATGCGTAGGTACATCGATTAGGCTATATATTTATAATTTTTGTTTTGAGCGATTGGCCATTGCAGATAGCTACTATATACTTAATTTCGTTAGAATGTGATAATAGATGAGGCAAGGACGCATTATATATAGAAGCCAAAATAATTGCTTTGAACAAAGAACTGTTGGGGGACCTGACACCAAGATAGAAATATAAGGTCCACTAGTCTGGTTTATTACTTTGTCGTATGTATCATGCAAATCTTCAAATTTAACACTGAACATCTACCCATACATGTTTCGAGATTCCATACTTTAAAATAAAAACATATATATACATAATTGTCTCTGTGATATATGTCGTAAAGATATTATCTGTGACAACACAAGACTGGCGTGGCAACGATTTGATGGAGTAACCGGTGGGTGTTAGATCCGCGCACTTGGGCTCATCGCCGGATATTTTTAGCCTTATTTCTGTCAGGAAGAAGACGTCAATATTCTTTTCGTTGATAAAATTAACAATTTCTTGGAGTTTTTCCTTTGGTCCCATCGATTGTGTGTTGAATAATGCAATACGTAGTGGTATCTCTGGGATAATTGACACACCTGTTGACGATTTAATAGAGATTTGGACCAGGTTATTTAAATTAAGGGCCGAAATTTTAAATTGTTTATCTGGAAAGGGCGAAAGGGATATAACTGGAAATATTCTTAATGCTATACACGGGCCAACTTTTTTCCTTTCACATTTGAGTAATGATTATTGCGGTCCCAGTTTGTTTAGTATTGAATACAATGTAGTATGAAGAGCCAAGGAGTGGTCATTTTAAGCAATTAATGAGGGTCAGTCATAACATAAACGGGTTGATTGGCGGTTTAATCAGGAACAAAGGACGTTGTAACAGTGAAGAAAGACAGCTGTGGAAAATTATAATTGTTCTCGTGTCCAAAACAAGGTGATCAAGAAATGCATACGAACTGAACAGCCGTGCATGATGAAACACAATAATTTATTAGAAGCAAATATATCATGAGAAACAGCTCATTAACGGAAGAGCTTCATCAAGCCGGTTAAACGATAGCGGCCATCTTTCCGGATATCAAAAGTTTGTATTTGTCATTTATGAACAATACACCAACTGGATCATATCAGATGTCTAACATAACGACATGCCGTTTTAGTAACAAATCCGACCTGTCAATATCCAATTTTCTACTTTTAGAACTAATGTGGGTGTCCAGATTTCGACTTTACTGGGGACAAGTTGATCGGATAAGTGTCTCAGACAGTATATATGTGATACACCAACACTGTGACCTGTTTGTCGTTGTCGTAGTAGATCTGGTTATTACTGACGGGAACATCACTAGCCTCACACCGAGTCAGACGTTTCCACTGCCCACTGACACGCACCGCAAACACTTAGGAACTTTACCAGGAGCGTAATCAATTTCACTAGTCATTTATGCTTCATTCAGGCCTCTAGGACCATTATGCTGTTGTCTTTCGAAGTTGCATAGGAACGTTGAACATTAAAATTCAGTCAGGACATTTGGTCTATACGATTTTCTGCTAAATACCAGTGATGGTGGTGGGTAAGAAATTGGAAACTGCAAAGACATGTGCAGTACATGAACTATGTTGGATTGTAACCTAACACGAAGTTGCCTCAGGATCCACTTATTGATAATATACATGGTTGTATTATTTGTTCCATAAGCAGTTTTGTAGCGCAAAATTTATAAATGTAAGACTCAGTGGATACAACAATGGACATGAATATTCAAGGTAAAATGCTTCAAATAAATATCAGTGTTAGCCTTCTTCCTTCATGCGTATCACAAGATTCCAATACTGTTTGAGGAAATGTAAACAGTGATAGATCATGTTTTTGAACAACAATAAGAGAAAATCCAGGCTGAGCTCGAACTATTTGCAAGTTTTCTTTCTCTTTCAAAACTAATATTTTTCGGTTGGTACAATATGCCATAATAACGTTGTAGCATGTCATTTTACTAATTCTAATAAATCGGCATGGATATGAAACGCGAATAGCAAGTTTGAATAACTGCCCTGTTCTGACCCATGCCAGGAGTTTGGATGGAGTGAGCAGAGTGGTACACTCGAATCATATATAAGAAACGCAACAGTTTTTTTTGTATATTTAAATATTTAATAAACTAGCTGAATTAAAACAGTAGCAAACATGGTCATACTGATACAAATACGATATTACCAATTTGTCACATTCAGATTGTATTGTATTAATTACATGAAAGCTGGTTTAAATAATAAAATAAAATCATCACAAAGTTATCGTTTAGTGTAATGAAACACGAATTTAATCAGTCTCTGGCGTTTACATCAGTCTAATTGGAATGACCAACAAATAGGCATTTTGAGATTTTTAAACATTCAAAATATTTTGTTTCAGAACCTTGAGGTTTGTTTTAAATAAAATAAAACAGTAAAATATATGTAACATTTTCATCTTATATTGGTGGTATCAAACAATACTGCTGTAGGATTATATTCCCGGGTTCTTCCTCAACTAGGCATACCGGCCACCAAGTATAGCATATTTTGCACTGAGAAATGGCTTTAAACATAAAAGAACAATAATTTGTTTCTAAACGTAACAAAAATATTAAGATGATATGGCTTTGAAAACATTTATGTGAATTGAAACATATTTTATCTTAGACTTTCTCGACTGGATGTTTTTCTTCTTGTCAAATGGCACAAGCAAATATTTGAATTCGCACAGACAATGATGATCATGTTTTGACATAATAATACACATCTTTTGCTTGAGACTACTAAACGTACTTAAATCTTATGCATGCTTAATTGAATATACATTAAACACGATCACAATCATAAACTTCAATACGCTTATATTACAGACCCAATGTTGATGCACTATATAATAATCCAAGGTAGCTAGATCTCCAAAATGTCTCCATAACATTTTCGATGCCCAACTGCATTTTTCGGACAATGCATGTCTGATAGAAAGATCATATTTTAGTTCTTAATTGGATATATTGCACATTTTATGAGCTCAATGAATTTCGAATATCGCTATAATAGTGCTCAATAAAATGTAAGTATTTGGCTGTTGCTACATAAGATCCTAGAAAGAAAAGGAATCGAGAAAGGGTGGCAGATGTTTGTTGATGAGTGTTGTGGATGTTTGCGTGCATAATAACTGGTACATGATATGGAATTCAATTTTGATTCTTTAGATACTAGAATGATCACTACCTCTCTAAATTCCAATATATTTCTTTCAGCGGTAATGAACCTTCAAGGTTATGGTTTTGGCAATATTCAATTGCAGTTTTTTCCTCAACCAACGGAGTCAAAGTAAGAATTTGATTAATACGAGTTATTGATTGCGCTTCTGAAAATATGCATCACATTAAAAAATCATTATGATATCATAAGATTCCCGTTTTCGCAAAAAGCAACGCGTTATTAAATAAACGTGTACACTGTTTATAACGTCGGTAACGTATTCATAAACATTCATGACTTCACACTTACTGAAACACAGTACAGATGTAAAAACAGTCTGGTATATTGTATACAGGTCCTTTTCCTCTGGCTTTGGCACAGACTATTAATTCAGTTCAAATTGACTGTATTAATACAGATTTGTAAAACTGCAATGCATTCGTGTATGTACGGGCAAATAAACTTATCATCCGGTGCATGCTCTATCAAAGAGTAGGATCTTTAATATGTTGTATGTGATATATTGAGATAAAGTACTAAACAATGAAAAAGATGTGCATTGGTGACTTGCAATGTTTGGAGTCAGCTCAGGATTTACGAGCAGTTCCCAAAATTTGGATGATATCTTTAATACATTCTTCGTAACACCAAACACAAATATTTGTTTATGTTCATACTTCCTCCTCAACAGAATTTTCAAACTGATTATGCTCTTTCTGCACGATGTAAAATCCTGTATCAATGTTCCAAATAAATCCCCAGAGCGATGCAATGCCATCAAGGAAAGCAACTAAAGGTATAATTATGAAGTTGCATACACAGATAATTACTTTTCTGTAGAGCCCATACCTTTTTAAACTAAACGACTTTATGCATCCAAATATAAAAAGAAAAACAAGGAGTCCTCCAGTCCACGAAGTTATGACGATCATAAAATCTGGCGTCTTAAGAGGGACAAATAAAGCAAAAATATTAAAAATGATAAGTAACCAGCTCAGGTCAGATGGTATCAATAACAATTTATATTTAAGAGGAATATTTGGACTTAGTATTGTAAACATTCGTCCGACAAACCAACGCTTTCTTTGTCTTATGTAATCGATAATAGTAAATGGACTCTTTTCCCACATTTCACCTTCTACAAAATTAAATTTGTATCCATTTCTCCATGCTTCTAAAGCCAAATAAAGATCCTCTGCTATACTGCCTTTAGGGCCATAATCAAATCCTAATTTTTTCTCGACTGAACATTTTATGATGATATAGGATCCCTTTAAGCCATACAGAGGTCGGTGGAGTTTCTGAAAGCAGAATGTCATTAAACCGATGTCAATCGCAACACGGACACTGTCCGCTAATGTTGTCCACCAGTTAATAATTTCAGTATTTGCATAAGTGATGACTCCTTGTCCAATGTCACCCATACTTTTGGCAGCAAAATTTGCCAATCCAATGACTGAATCTTGCGTGAGAAGAGTTTCCTCGTCCAGGTGTACAATCCAGTCATTCTCAGACATATTGCTGATGCCTTTTTCCAAACAGTAATGCAGAGCACGTGCTTTAAACTGTGAATTATTTTTGGTTGCATAATTTTTGGGCACAACAATTTCTTGAACAAACATCGATGTGCTTATGTCTAGTGGAATATCTGTTACAACCTCAAAGTTAAAATTTTCAAGTCCAGTTTTCAGACAGGTTTCTATATTTCTTTCAAGGGTACGGATGACTAATCTTTTATACAATCCTCTTGTGACAACGCGAAAACATATATTGGGAACATTTGACTTCTGTACCTCCCATTTCGGCGGATCTGGCCATAAGTTAGTGAAAGTTAAGGCAATGGTATTCATAACTGTAAATGGAAAAGAGAGGCAGGGCGTCATTTTGAAACAAAACAGGATTATAAATCCGACATAACCGTAGGTGTCTACTCCATCCCACAATTTTGGATACTGTGGATGCTGATCTGTTGTCTGCCACCAAAGTTGTATTTTCCAAATGGCAATCACGGTACATAGAAGTTGAAGCAGCGTAGTAATTTGCAGAAAGTACGCCATCTTAATATGGAAAGGAGGAGAAAATGACAGGAACCGTCCACGATCTGTACTATTTTTTTCAAACATAATTTTTTATTCGGTGCCACCAAGAAGATAATCGATCATATGTTACGTAGATCGCTGTATCTATACACATTATTTCGCTTGACTCCATACAGCATGGATACAGGTTGTATGGTGCAATATCCGATTTGGAAAATAAAGGTATTCATGACATTCTTTGAATATGTTAATTTATTGACTGTAATATCTTAGTACCGAAGTTAACAACCCCATATCTCCACACCCAAATCAATATATAGCTCTTGTAATAAAAGCTAATTAAATATAATATAGTTCTTTATGAAAATGATACAAATAATATTGTTTCATTTGAAACAACAATATTGTTTCCAGACATCAGTTGAAATGGATAAGCCTTTAATAAGATATAAATTGGGTTTGTAAAGAGGGTTACTAGTAACGGAATAAGATATAGAAACAGTATTTAATGTGTTGTGTTTTGTGTTTTGTGGTGTTAACAACAGATTAAGAAGATATCTTAAAATCTGAAGTTTACCATTTATTAGGGTGTAGCCACGTTCTAAATTTGAAAACTGACATTCAGCTTAGTAGTAACTCGCTATTATATAGTTTAAAGATTTTCTTTCCACAATAGATTTGTTTTATTTACATACTGTCCTAAATATTAATTTGAATTTCATTCATTGCATAGCTAGTTAAGTCTCATTTTAATATATAATGACATTATTGTTTTAAAGATGATTTAGTGTTCAATTTGTATCAACAAGTATACAATATATTGCCGTTTTATATTACCTGATTAAGGAAAATGATAATTATCAGCAAATCAAATATCATTCAATATTAGATATGTTTAGATTTATGGATAGCACAAATATTATGTTTATGTTTAATATGACATAAACTGAAGGTACTATAAAATATATGAAAAGACCATTATTCTCTTTTGGATTTTGAATTATACATGAGTGATTGAAATTGTTTTTCGTTGGAATGATTCCAAATAATTGATCACGTTGTGTAATATTTGGACAGAAACATGTGAATTATTAGTTCTCATGCAATGCCATTATGAGCCTGGATTTCATGAATTTGTGAACATTACTGAACTGGAGTCTGTCAGTGAAACGTAGCACAGAGAAGAAATTTTGTGTTTGATTCTGTATTGAATAGATAGCCAGTGTAGGGTAGCAGTGGTGAGGTGTGCTCTGATCAAGGTACTCTAAAGATGAACCAAACATCTGTGTATTGAAGATTTTGAAGTTTCTGGAGTAGATATTGTGACGAAGCAGACGTAATTGAGTTATAATTGTTCAATTTTGAACATACTAATGAACACACAAGTGTTTTGATTGCATCAACTGAAACATATTTTAGAATGGAACTAATGCGTCTCAGCTAAAGATATGCAGCCTTGCATATGTTCATTATGTTGGTGCAATGTGAGAGTACTGTCTAGACCAATACCTAGGTTTCGCACTGACTGTGTGAATTTAATGTTGGTTTGCTGACATTTATTGTCTGAGGTAAAGGATGTGAATGAGAAAATCTTTGTTTTGTGATCAGAATGACCTACGTTTTATCATCATTCGTCTGCAGGTAGCATTACTTCAGTTGGGTGGCTAGACGTCTATATTTGGGTGTTATTAGCGTACGAATTGGTGAGACACTGTGTGATGATCTATGACACCTGAGAGCGGCTGAGTGTATAGAATGAAGCGAGCCAAGAACAGAACCTAACGTAACATTACACCATAGATCAACTGGGCTGGAGTTTATTCCATTTGCAGATAAAATTTCTTTTCAGTGGCAAGGAGGACCTGCAGACTGTTTGAAATCCAATGAGATACAAGTTTGATTGGAACGACGTTTTCTAAGATATTTTATATGAACGGGTGATTGGCAGCTGGACTGTAGTTCCTTAAATCGTTATGGTCAAGTGTTAGTTTCTTCAGCAGAGGTTTTATGATGGCAGTGTTGAAAAATGATAATAATTTTCCAGATGAGAGAGGGATATTAATGACATCAGTTAGTGAAGGCAATATTGGATCTAAGCACTCAAGCAGCGGTGATGTTGTAATTTGATGAATTTTACACGACTTTGGTGCACTCTTCATCACGATTGTCCGTACTATATCCATGATCCATGAAAAACAGGTTCAAATGCCCCTAATGGTTGTCGCTGAAATTCTGTATCATAACTGTATGGTGACAAGTCAATTAAAATAGTGTTGTCAATCAAATCTCTAATGGTTTGTACTTTGTTACGGTAGAAATGTTCAAATAGTTCCGGAAGGTTTACTGAAGAGAAGGTTATTGGAAGTTGTGTACATTTATTCCTTGACATTAGTTTGTTAGTTACCTCGAAGAGCCCTATGCAGCTGGAACTCTCTGTGATCTTAGTACTGTAGTGGGATAATTTGGCTAAATGTATTGTTTTTGACGTTGGTCTTAGAGGCTTCATATATTTTTTTATGAATAATGCGTCTGGTGGAAAGCCAAAGTCTCTCTGGTTTACGGTGATGCATTTCAGCTATGCAAAGCTGGTCACTAGCACTGCTGTACAATGAAGAACACTTTTTAGTGAACTCTGCATTTGGTGGCTGGGGCTTGCTTTTCAAGCAATGAACGCAGGCATTTATCGAGTTGTTCTGCTGTAGGATGCAAGTTGTTAGGTTTTATTTGATGTCATGCATTAGTTTGGTTCTCTTTATCATACGGAGGTTTCTGTTAGTAGAAAATAAAGGTGGAGGGTTAGGGACCGATACGTTGAGATGGCATATAATACAGAGGTGATGTTATGCTAGTTCGTGGGAAACTAGGGTGTATTGCAGAATATTTTCATCAGGTCTATAAAAAAACAGTCTAAAATGTGACCAAGGTAATGGGTGGCTTGGTCAACTGACTGTTTAAGGGTGAACACACGATTGGAATCTAGGTATTTTGACGTGTTTGGTTTCCAGGACAGTCATAGTGAAGGTTGAAATCCACAAGAATAATCATGTTGCCAGCTATCAAATTTCCATGCTCCAGAAGATTCGAAAACTGCTGCATTTGATGATATTGGTTTTATCACTATCTGAATGTTACTGCAACCACTGTAATTGCTCAAACGAATACGTGAATAACTCTGTTCAAGCTTTAAGCTTGTTATTTCCCTTCAGTTTTATTTGACTGTCGGATAACAATACATATTTCTGTTGTACACAGTTGAGAGGCAAACATACTTAGATACATAGACACACACAGACACACACACACATACACAGAGAAATACATATATACATACATACCTAACTACCAACCTAGCTATCTACCTACCTACCGACCTACCTACGTACCTACCTACCTAGTTACCTACCAACCCACCTACCTTCCTACATTAGTGTGTACGTACGTAGGTACATACATACATACATACATACATACATACATACATACATACATACATACATACATACATACACACACACACACACACACACACACACACACACACACACACACACACACACACACACACACACACACATACATACATACATACATACATACATACATACATACATACATACATACATACATACATACATACATACATACATACATACATACATACATACATACATACATACATACATACATACATACATACATACATACATACATACAAGCATAAGTACAGTGAGAGAGAGAGAGAGAGAATGAGAGAGAAATACAAGTGTCTATTGTTTGATGGATGATTTGTGCATTTGACTCGGACGGATGAGAAACCATTGTTAATGGTAACATCTTTTGGTATCAACACAATGCTTTTTATTAAAAAAGAAGAAACGTAAGTTTTATATGAAAAAATATAACAAAATAAGAAGGCGAAATTGAAATTAAAATATAAAACATAAATTGTGACACTGATAAAATAATGACTGAAGCATTAACTGAAACAGAGAAATCAAAAATTAAATTAAGTTATGGAGGTAAACCACATCGCTATTGATGCTGTTAATAAAACATCAAATGATCCTAATGCCAAACAAATAAACCATATCGAACCGCATATCTTTGTGGTTTTCGTTACATATGGAAAGTTGATTTCAAGTAGGGTACCATTTGCTAATTGTATATTTTGATCTAGGTACACAAACTTATGCGGCTTTCCAAATGTATTCTCCACTTTATAATATCAAAAAATGTAGATTCTTCTTATGGATTTATTTGGCTGTATACTATTCAAAACAATTATGTAGAACCCCGATACGCATTATATTGTTAAAATAAATTAGTTTATATTTAGTTTTGCAAATTTAAACATGATGTCTATATCATTTAAAACTTATAATGGCGTAAATAGTACATACATTCCTTATCTTGTAGTTACAACTAGTTAAAAGTTATTAATCAAAGTATTATAGACTAAATAAACATATCATTAAAGAATATATTATTAATGTCATATAATAGAGAATAAGAACAAAAGCAGGAAAAAGTTAAGAATAATAATTAATAACATAGAACAAAATGCGGCAATGAAAGAGTAATACTTTCAATTTCATGTCTTGTATCATTGAGGGTAAGAATTGTTTCTTTAGAAGAACGTTAGAAGACATAGAGCATCTCAAACTCAGTAGAAAAAATCCTGAATATCATTCAATTGGTGGCAGTTCAGTTTCATTACATTTTCAAGTGACTACGTATATTGACGTTGGTTGATCTTTTTTTCAAAAACCTTATTGTAGGTTTTAACCGAAGCCTCATCGGTGCCATACTTCTCGAATATGTTAACCATACTGATCCTTAGAAATCGATACATAATTGTCCTATTGATACGTCTACATCAATTTTACCAAGACTTTGATATTCAATTAATCTCATACATACATAACTTTAAAAATAAATAACGAAATATGTTATGAATATTTATGATTTAATGTACACTGTAGGTGTATACAACCTATATAAATTTTCCACTTAATCGACGATGATCTCTTAGTTCGTACTTTACTTCTTTATTCGGAAAGCGAAACTTTATTTTCAACATATATGACATATTAGTGGAATTATAATAGTTTTGAGATTGATAAGTGAATCTCATTTCAGCAGTATTACTTGCTGTAATATTTTAAAAACATTTTTGAAACTGATTCTATATATTAATAACATTAAAATATATTCTGCCATATTAACAATTAGTTCATACCACCTTCTGAGTTGACTTAAGTTAAAGGGGAATCCCGCATGTTTGAATTCTGCTGTGTTCATTATCTATGATGAAAATAATAACTTATTCTTTAGCACTGCTTCAAAAACATAAGTAATGCTATGTATTGGCAAAAAAATCATTTTTAAATCAAAGAGAAAATCAGGAGTATTTGACTGCGTTTGTAAGCTTTTAATTTTAATAACATTGCCTATTTTTGGCATTACATTTATTTTGGTCGATACATATGTGAACAATCTTTTGTTTTGTAATGTTTCTGTAGAATTAAAGAAAGATTTCTTTCGAGATAATACCAATTGTTATGAGTCCTGTTATTTTACAATAATGATAATATCGATAATTAAAAATTGTCTCGTAACAATTTGATTAAACGACTTACATGTATTTCTTTTTCTTTCTAACTCGTCATATAACTCATTTCTGCATTTAAGAATATATAACTTACGTTTCAATTGTGTTTCCATTTGAATATTTATTCAACATGTATTTAGCTATTTGATTGATCTGCTCGGATTTTCTTTAAAATTATTTATAAAAGTTTTTTTACCGCATAAAAGACTAGAAGTATTGTCATTATTTTGCACACTACAATTTGACGTTATATTTTATTAAATCCGGGTAGTCTATCTATTACTTTCTTTAATTTTCCAATTTACCATGTTACGCGTTAAAAACCAATGCTTATTGATATTTGTTTCCTGCTGAAATTATTTGTCACGTATAGCAATGAGATTTTTAATTGTACTTTCCAAAGACGTTTTTTGCTTGATATATATGATAGCGATGCATATCATGATTATGGGTGCCCCACCGTGAACTATTTCAATTCTTTCAAGTTGACGTTGGAAACAGCAGCTGAACTGTTGCTGTAAATGAATATCCAGCTGTTCGACCGATTATGTTTCGTGAATATGTTTTAAATGTAACAATGAAACATGGGTACAAATTCTTGTTAGCTTCCAGTCCCTTCCTTAGCTCTATATTTATTCAATTTGTCGTTGTTCAACATTTACCTTCATATATTTGAACATTCATTATTTGTATATCTCTCGTTCATATTCAGTCCCCTCTCAACATTGCTTTATTTGCGAATTCTTAGCATCTTAGTGTATTGAGTAATTCGTCGTTCCCTTTCATCAATCTATTTAATTTTAGAAGACACACTTATATTAATTAGTTGGTTGCATTTGTTGTACAATGTTTTCGTTATCAAGTAAACATGGCTTACATATAATAATATATTACAAATAATTGAAACAATAGTAATAACGTTTCCACATTACCAGGACATTTGTTTCTGCCATTTATTTTTATACTATTTTGATGTTTCAGTCCCTAAACATTTTCAGGTTTGTCGTACAAACTTAACAGGTGGAAAAATATTCCATCAGTATTCCCCCTACCTATATATCACATTTTGTGCAAGGATGGGTATTACAAATTCTTTAAGTCGTTGGGACTGCTTCTTATTAATAAAACGGCATTTATATAAGCTCTCGAATATTATAATAAAAAATTTCCAATCATGACAGTTGACGACCATTAACCCATGATTTTACAATCCCAAAAAAAGTGACGAATACATTTTGAAGGTTGGAGAGGCATGTTTTACTTTCACAAATTGATAACCACGAAGTGTCTTTATTGTTAATGTGGTGATCATTCAGCCGGAAGGTACTGCATAATGGTGCGGCCAATGGCTAACGTGAGTCATTGTCTTGTGAGAAATTCTACAAGATAATTTCCTATTAAATGAGAAAAGTATTGTAAGATCGCTAAAATTGGTTAAGAAAATTGAAGTTACGTTTCTGTAATACTCAAACTATTTTCATTTATAACATCGACATATAATAATCTTTAACTTAATCAATGTATTACGAAACACGGAGAGACCGATTCAATCAGAAACCATTTTTTTTAATCAAGGAATAATCATAAAGAAATTATTAGCATCCTCATTAATCTATTTCACTGTTATCTTTAAAGTGATACTATAAATGCACAACAGTTGCAAATATATAAAATAGTATGCAATTCGCAAACAGAACGTTAATTTGGCTTATCATTATTTCGACATATAGATACTGAAATTATTGCTCATCGCCCATAAGTTCAGATGTTTGTATTGTGTTATGTGCAAACTACGATGTGAGATAAAACAAATACATGGATATAATTGTCAAGTCTATATTTATGAGCACTTCGTCAGTTAGTTGCTAATTCCTTGTTGATGTATGATGCACATTCGACGACATTATATTTCCATCACTCAATATATGTTGCACAGGAACGAAGGAGGTAATAACATTACGTTTAGCATCGATTAAGTGCATTTAAAATTGTAATGGTTAGTATGGCAGAAAAATCATATATGCATGAGACAACAATTACAGTCTAGAGCACCGAGTGGCAGAATGATTCAATACCCTCACCGATCCGGATCAGCGCAGACACACATCTGTCTTCGTATGTTCGAGTCTGAGGCTTGGCTAACGTGTAAATAGTTTCTTGTTCGTACGTTGTTATTCTCGGGACTTTCCAGGGTTCATCCTTCTCCAGTTATACTGGCCGCCATGTATAGTCTATCCTGTGTTGAAAAATGACGGTAAACCCAACAACAAAAAGAACAAATTCAGTCTCATTATAATGGTCTTAGCGAATTATATAAAAAGCGAAATCATTAGGCTCTTAAGTAGGTAATATAATTGCTGTCATAGTGCCAGATGACATTATCATCATAGTGTTTAGTTTGATACTAATGCAAACAAAAGGTCGCCATTCCGTGGAAAACGAATATGTAATAAATTTGAAGAAAGAAGCGAAAATACAATACGCTTTATTTTCTTGTGTATGTAGGCAATGATTCTTGATGCATCCTCACTCAATATTCAATTGCAGTTTTGTTGACTGAAAGAACCAGACATTAAAATATTTGTCATTGAAACATCTTGCTAAGCATATTAGCTTGTCAACATTTTTTAATTTGACATCATATGTAATAAAGTATACTAAAACTATTTCCATATTCATGGAGTCAGATACGGGTTTTTGTGTTATAATTAATTTGTCAATACACTCAAGTGCTTGAATTGGTTAGATTTCAAATTAATAATTGCTTGCTTTTGTCTATCAAAGGCAAGAAATAGTTTTATATGTCAGAATTCATGTATCCTCATTCATAGGTCGGGTGTATAGTTTACATTTTGATTATATAATTTTATGCAACAACCTGTTTTTTTTTATTAAACCGCATCACAAGGAGATTAGTTGTATCTCTTCAAACCCTTTTCATGTTTCTTATTTCACTTTGTTCGAAGTGTCCCTTGTAAAAAAATGCATATACCTTTCTCTTTCATAACGTTCGATTTACGTGTGAATATCCTTATCTAGCCAGCTCATAATCGACTTAAACATTCACCGTGTTCATATTGTGCGACTTACTAAACGTCTTTCATATTATTTTTCTTTAAATAAAGACTTCATTTATGGTCATTAATCTCTAGCAATGAGCGTTTTGACAAAACCGAACTCCCAAGGTGATCTAGCTGATGATCAGACTCAGAAAAAAACTGACTAAATTAATCTTTCTGACAGTATCTATAACTTTATATATCAGAACTTTTGTTTCTTATTTGGCATTCAATTATTATCAGATTTATTCTTTATAATAATGAAATTAATAGTTTTGTTTTATTCCAAAATTGATACTTATAAGAAGAATCCATTTCATGCCGAATTTTGTGTGAAGATCTTCCTAACTATTATACACCTCTTTCGGAGATACATTTTACAATGATTAAAAATCAGATGCTGTCGGGAATTGTTTAATTGAAATGAAAAGTAGGGAAAACGAATAAACTTCTACAACCAGATTAAAACCTCTAATCAAAGTATTCTAGTAGAGACTTTCAACTCACATTGCCATAGCAACACCTCCATCAGCTGTAGCGGAAACAGTGTTGTTATGCAAAACTAACGATTAAGTACAGATGAAGTCACCATTGAAAAGAAATTTTCCTAGAATAAAATGTTTTAAAGTTATTTAGATCCTACTGTTCCATGCACTGATAAAGAGATTGGTACTTAACTAAAAATTACGTTTTAAAGTATTGTTATAATCGCCGTTTACAAAACTTTAAATAAATATTTTTTTAACTTTCAAAAGTATATGGATATTTTTAATAGAGTTGAAGTAAATTAGTTCAAGTTTGTGGCAAACGAATAATTATACATGAATGTAATCTGATAAACTCCTGTTATTGTTTTTGATGACGTGATGGAAAACGTAACTATTCCCTAAGTGAAAGCAGTATATCATAAAGTGCTTTAATTCCACTGAGAATCTTTCAAGGAAAGTTGAAATTTATGACAGATTCTCATGGGCACACACACAAAAAACGTATTGCAATGATACGTTTCCAACCGATGTCCATGATACCACCTTCAAATAATCGCCTACAGAGATCAGCGACTTCATCAATTATTTCCGGTGAGTTATTTCCAGCTCGTTTACCCCCTATAAGAATTTCTAATCGTGCTATGTCGGAACGAATATTATTAAGATAGGTAACAAAACCACTACCGTGAGATAGTCAACTCGTAAAAAAATCCTTTACCGGTAGTACCAAACTGCACCTTGCGTATCATCAAAATCTTTTTGCAGATTTCAGTCATCTGTTAATTATTTGAGGATCAGCATCTAATATTTCTTCTTGTTGAGATGAGAAAGACTCTTGCTGTGAATATTGCTGTCTATTTTTGCGATTTTCACTGTTTTAATTCTTTTTTTCCGCTGTTTTAATTCTTCTCTTCGCGGTTTTTGTTCTTCCATTTTTGGCCGTTTTTGTTATTCTTTTTGATGTTGTAGAGTTTATATTTCTTGCTCTTTTAGTTCTTCCTTTTGATCATATATTTTCTCTTCCGCACCGATATATCCTATATTCTGTGCACTTTTGTTTCAACTCGACTCGTTTTAGTTTTAATTGTATAAAGTACATAAGCCCAGTGTTGAATATTTTCAATAAATGTTTTATGCCCCTGTGTGAACATTGTTTTTTTTATCATCATAACACGTAGCAGCAAATTCAATAAAACATTTCTCATCACTTTTATCGAGTATTGTTAAAGTTTCTTCGGTAAATTTATTTCGTAATTCTTCGAATATTTCTTCATCGGTTTATTTCGGACCAGACTGAAGTATTGCCGGACCAGGAATATTTTGGTAAAGTTCTGATGTTTATTTAGTTTCTTTTGCTATTCTTTCAAACCCAGGAAGAACACCTCTTTTTACTTCTTCCCCTTCTTTTCCATATATAACCTCTTTAGTGGTTATAGTAGTGGGTTTGAATAATTGTTCAGCACCTATTGCAAAATCAACTTTAGATTCCTGTCGCTGTTGACATTTTTGTCTGACAGAATTTCTCACGGGGATAAAACTGTTTATTGCCTCTGATCGCTATCGAGCTAATCTATTTGTTAACGATTCTCCTACAATTATTTTGTTATATCATATGATTTAATTCATAGCAGCTGACAAAACCGCGACAACAAATACGTCTGTGTTTTGGTTTGGTTGCCAAATAGACGAGATCTCTCTCTGTGTAGATGTTTTAAACGTCGTCTCTGATTGACAAATAAACACATTGTATGAAACCGAAACTGTCATATATTAGTTTCTCTGAAATAAGTTGTGTCTGTTCCCCCCACTCAAATACTTGTCCAACTACTATAACTATAGTAGTCACATGAAAACTCCATGATAATACAAATTCAATAATGTTAGATGTTTAAATGTTTGAAATATGTTGTCAATTTTCACCAAAGAATCAGTGCAAATTTCATTAAACAGTTTTTGTTTGAATCAGGTCAATAAAACACTGTCTCAAATAGGATAAGCTTCATTATCAACCAATTCTAGCTTGCCTGATCTCTCTCTCTTTCTCTCTCTCTCTCTCTCTCTCTCTCTCTCTCTCTCTCTCTCTCTCTCTCTATATATATATATATATATATATATATATATATATATATTACCTATTTCTAAACTGAATCCAATTGTTCCATCAAAGTTGTAATGTGAGTCCATCATGATGAATTTAGAGAAATACTACTATGATCAGGAATATATCTAGGGAATTATCACTGAGAATACTAACAAACTAATCATCATTTAAGTTAGCATGGATGGAACTTAATCACATATTTTATAGTAATCACAATAAATTAGATCAAAAATGAAAATAATATTTAAATTTACACAACGTCTGGTAGACAACACAATATCTGAGATGCACTTTAGCTTCAGAGGAAGTACAAATAATAATAATATGATTTTATTTATGCAATCTTCTATGCAAAGCAGAGACAACTGTATGTCTAGAACTGTTTAAAAGAAAATTATTTTATTAAATTGTGAACTTTGACATGGAGATAAAGCAACCTAATATTCCGAGATGTGAAGAAGCTTTGGGCCTTGTATTATATGAAAAATTCAACGTAATTTGTTGTTTTTTTATAACATGTAGCAATTTAAATTGTGGTGTTCGCATTGTTATACCAGGTGCAGTTGTAAAAAAATAAAGTCACACATGTATTCATGAAAGGAATCAATTGTATAATTTATCTGCAACCAAAGATTGTGCACAAAGCTTTTTAAGTATAACTCTATATGGTGACAAAATTAAGTAAATGACAGAAATAATAAAACAGCAGAGAACATAAGAGACTATTAAAACTGTACAAGTGTACTAGCTACGGAAAAGCAATAATAGTATAATTATATTCTTTTAAAATTTTGGTAGATTAATGGTATCCAGGCATATCCAATTATTAATGGTTATTTTAAGAATTGATAAAACAGACAATGTGATAAAAAGCGACAAATACACCATACAAAATTCTAACTTTTCTCAGCAGGAACACGATTTGATGTCTGCAAACAATGGCTCTATCTTAAACATATTGAGCATAAAGTAAACTTAATAATTTGGTATTTAAATTTGTTGCAAGGCTTGGTTTAACAGATGTACAAATAAAATGTGCTGCTGCCAGACAATTCCAGATAATTATATTTTACTTTAACAGAGTATTTTATCAATCACATGTTCTGGGAATAAAGCTTGCTAACTATGATTTTACTCTTCAAGAACATAGAAAAGAAACTGAAAAACTGAATGAGACTTTGAAACGTACAAGAAAAGTGTCAGACTGATTAATATCTAAATACTATGAGACTTTTGAAAATTATGGTCATAGGTGTGCAATAATCACACACGACACAGCTGATTTAGTTTCAATGTTTCATTTTTTTATATAATCATTTTCTTGAGGAAACCATGCTACCCAACTCTAAATACAGAAACAAAATTGATTCTTGAAAGAGAAGTAAACAAATATTTTACTAGTTTCAAAAACGTTGCTGAAAATTTAAAATGCTCAATGCAGTCTTAGACTAATATAATTACAATGTGCACTCATTGGTAAGGTTAGTGATATTTACAATGCACTGTCGTTTCACCAACGTGGTGATTATGATGCGATTAAAAAATGCATTTTAAGAGGATATGATTTAGTCCCTAAAGATTATCGACTAAAATCAGAAACTATAAAAAAGCTTTACGAACCATGTCAAATTCGCTAGATAAAAAGAGCAGTTATGTGACAGACAGTGCTTAGCAAAGAAACAGTTGAACATGATTATGAAAGTCTCAAACAACTTGTATTATTTTAAACGTTCAAAAGCTGTGTCCATAATGACATTAAGACTGATCTTGATGAACACTAAATCTGAGCCTTGGAAAATACTCGTGGCGCAGTATGTTTTAACTCATAAAGTTCCTGTTGTAAAAGAAGACTTCTAATCAACAGTTTTAGGCAGAAAAGTATTTCAGCCCAATACAAGCCCTTCTAAAACTCAAACTGGCATAATTTATACAAATCAAACACCGGAGAAGCTTAATTCTAGATCCTTGTCTAATCCAACGTGTATCTATTGCAATAAGTAATTACACGTTAGTTCTGATTGCCAGAAACTGAGATATAGGCATCAAATTCCAAACAGTTCCATTCCGAATGTTCTTATTTGTAAGAGTCCATGTATTGAAAGAAATATATAATTCTCGTCTGATTTAATTATTGAGAAGATTGAACCATAAATATTAAATGGTTTTATATCACTTTTGGGTGGTGAAACCAATTCCACCCATATTAAAATATTAAGGGACACATGAGATTCTCAGGTTTTTTCTAGGTGTTGTTTTTCTCTAAAAAGTCTTCTTCTAAAGAGAATGTTCTAATTCAGGTAGTGATTTCGACTGTGATGCTTTTCATATCCATTGTTTTACCCATTGAGAGCATTCATTTATTAGCAGGCAACATTCTAGCTAGAGACAAGGTTGTGGTTAAGACACTTGTAATTGACAAGCCCTGATGAGATCAGAAAGTCGATCCAATTGATAAAGAATTCCCTGACTTATTCCCAGCTAGTGCAGTTACCAGCGCAATGGCTCTGAAATGTCTTGAGAAAAAAGTTGATAAAGAAAGCATTCCTTTAGCTAACATATGTTTTGATGATGTCAGCGTCACTCTTTGTTTGGATAAGTGAGAAGGTATTCATCACAGTGATCCTCTTTACTCGTTGTCTCTATTCTAATGAGGGTGATACACGACAATCGCATGTCAGGAAACATATATTTCGATCTCCTGTTTGTTTAAAAAAGAATTGAAGCCTCTGAAGTACCTGTCTGTTATTTCATTAAGAATTTAAATCTTATGATTAAATGGATACCTCCTGACGTACCTGCTGGTGATGAGTGGTAAGTGAACTATCAAATTGTAGTTCTATAACCCTACGGACAGGCAATACTTAGTCTGGTCCATGAAACTATTTTGTATGCTCATGTATGTATGTTAATTGTTATGTGTACGTCAACAAGGTTTTAGAAGCAACCCTTCTGAAGAATGTTAAATCTAAACTATTAGTAAAAGCTTTGATAATTTTGTTCCCTTAATTTGGCCTTTGAAAATCTGTCCAATCTGGTCAAAGGTCACTGTTGGGTCTGGAACTCTCCAGCCAAAGAAGCTTGAGTTGGCATTCAGCAACTCGAATTCAAGGGAAATTATAGTTTGCCAGAACTATAATGGAAAGAAAGTCTAAGTCTGATAGTGAATGTCTGTCTCTCTTGCTTAGTCTTCCAAAGTTTCTTCAGATTAGATTTTACGACCCTTATAAAATTAAGAAGAAAATATATGTATCTTAATTTGACTGTTTGTAAGTTTCAAAATCTTGTTTTATTTTTCTAAAGTTGCATTATGTAAAAAAAATGTACTTTTGCTTACTAGTTTTGTGACAATTTAGTAGTAAATACAGAAGGATATCCTAGATCCGGACTTCGATTCAAAATTAGTAAAAGCCACGTAGGAAGTTCTTTTTTTTATTACTTTTTTGTGAGAATAATAATAGCGAGTTCGAGGCTATATTTATACGTGATCTAAGGATTGTCGGCAGCTTTTACTAAGTAAACAGCTTTTTAATTCTTGTTAGTTAAACGCGATGTAAATACAATAACGTGATCCCCAGGGATTTCCAAAATTGCGTTTAAGATTAAGGTATTTCTCTTGTTTATATAGATATTTGGTCAATCCTGGATTTCACTTTACACTGAAAAGTGTCTGATTGTGAACAGCTTTCGAGTTTTGTTAATTTTACTTTAGTTCATTTCGATTTTTAAAGATTAGATCGTTTCTCTGGAAATATTTGAATCGTCTTAAATGTGTATATGGTATCATCTTTATTTAAATTCGGTAATGGCAGTTATGTATTTATAGGTACAAATATTTCTTCCTAGATAACATATTAACTTTGTTTATTTATCTGTAAACGTGATGAGATTTACGACACCAGTACGGATCGTTTGTTCTTGAACACATATTTTGACGGCCACGTGCGATATTCTCACCCGAAAAAGCTGAGTTCTTGTACAATTCAACTATAGCAGCGGAGTCTAACATATATACATGGCTTCTGACTGTTTGTTTATTCCATAGACGTACGCAATCGTGGACATGGCAACGAGAAAATCACTTTTTCATACGCGTGCAGTATATAATTATCAATAATATTAGATAGAAAAATATATTAATTTACTCCTGTATAGAAACACAGACTGACGTTTCTTTCCCGTATTGTTTAACCAATACAATCAATGAAACTCAGACTGGACACATCTAGATATATTTTGTGTTTGTGAAGAACGTTCTATCATATATTAGTACGAAACAAGAAAGGCAATAAAGCAGTTTTGCTAAAAACTGTGATATTTATATCATCTTAAAGGGATTGCATAACTATTAGAGACGCATGTCACAGTTGCATTTTGATATAACTGCCTAAATTAAACCTGGATTAATACTATTGCTATTATATGGTGATGCTAATGTGCATTCCTGCAAGCAAGCAATGCATATAATCACCTTTAAAAATGGCAGCACATCTTTAACAGATTTTCCTCTTCAATATAGAAGCACGGCTTTTCTTCATAGATGTATCATGTAGTTGGGAAAACGCATATGGGAGTTAGTGTAAATAAGACTATCCATGCGTGACTACACTATGAAGTAAGAATGCTACGATGTAACGTATATGAGATTAATCTGTTTGTCTGTTAAAGTTATACACATTCAAGGTACAGTGTTAATGCAGTTCAGATGCTTATTTTAAATACATTATTGCAGCTGCACTCCAATTAAATGGTGATTTTTAAACTAAGGAATAAAACGGGTTCATGACCGTCTAACAGTAATTAAAAAATAATTTCATAAAATGCAATCATCTTATGTGGAAAAAACATGAAACATCCGTGTACTAAACATTCAACTTTTTAATTAAATCTCATAAATAATTTTAATGAAATGAGTTTTAATTAAATGATGCAACATTTGAAACGATGAACAGAACTTTTGCTGTTATCACATTTTTTTTTGCACAACAAAAATTAGACAAAATACTTGAAGCCTAAATTGCATAATGAAAATGACAAATCGATCGAGATAATACATGATTAATTGTGGAAGAGATGTTATCATGCTGTCAGAAAATATTTAGTCACCGTGTTTTTTGTTAAAAATAACCAGTCTAAAAATATTTTATTTTCCATATCGGTGAAACTGATTCGCGAATAAGATAAAAAAGGCCGTGTGATGCATAGTAATTTTATTCATATGTCAGTACAGATGGACGCAAAGTAACATCATTCATCTATAGTTCCTTACACACTGTTCGTCATTAGGGTGTACCTTGAGTTGTCTGCAACCATTAGACTGATTCGCGGTCATTTTCTTGGTGTTTTCATTTCATGGGCTCCAACAATGTTTCAAATAACGGTGATACTCTCAACTGTGTTAACATTCGATTCAAAGAAGGTAACTTTGCTTAAAATTTGTCAAGTCATAAAGCTCTGGAATACTTACCTGTATTAAGAACAAACTCTGATCTCACATTTATGGCCTTGATTTATTATGGGGGTAGCACGAGACCATCAGTCAATATTTTACTTCGCCTCAAGGTAGTAGATGTTTTAAGTTTAAAAAAAAAAATGAACTCTGAAAACTAAACCGAACGTGAACAGTGCAAATATGTTAGTGCGGCGAATACATTGTCTTGATATGGGCTGCACTGGGAAAGAATGTTAAGTATTCCGCCGTATTTAAATATCCAGCATTTAAACAAAGAAAAAGGGATACGATTACAGTCGACTCCACTTAACTGCACATCGGTTAACTGCACATTACGGACAACTGCACCAGGTCACGCCAGTCCCCAATGCTTTTTAATGGGAACAAACTTCGGATAAATGCACTTCGCTTAAATGCACACTCCGGATAATAGCACGATAAATTTCTGCCCGTGGCGCATTATTCAATACAATTTTACTCCGGTTAACTGCACGATGTACTTTGTAAATGATTGATATGTAAAGGACGCCGTAGATGGTATATACATGTATATACGTGCCCAGTAGGGAGCAATAGCGTGGGAAAAATCATAGTACAGCATGGGAAACATTGCTCTAAACCGTTCCAGTTTCTGTGGGAGATGACCCATCAATGTCTGACAGCAGTTTTCGAATAACAAGCGATCTATATAGAATGTCTTGAAATTCGCTATAATTCCTTGATTCATTGGTTAAATCGGTGAAATTGTGTTTGGAGGAAGGAAAACAAGCTTAACATTTAAGTAAAAGTTGAAAGAGTGGATTCTAATCATTTTTTAAATTTATTCTTCACATATATTCGTGACGCGCTGATTTAAAGCTGTACTGTACGTACTTCGGTTAACTGCACAGTCTCGTGACGGGCCCGAGGGTATGCAGTTAATCGGAGTCGACTGTAACTTTATAAAACGTGGTATGTTTGTGAGGCAAAGTAAGTTAGGCCTGTTAACTACGCAAACAAGACAGATGAAACCAATCGCTACACTAGATGACCGCAAAATATAAATGCCTGTTTTCAACATGAGGAGAAATGTGATTGGTGAATCACACTGCCACACATAAGAAGACAGGAATCTTAATTGATTAATCAGCATTTCTCCAGTATCTCAGTATAATGCATATTACTTCACTCGAGACCCAATCTTATTTCCGTTAGCTATGTGCCAGTGTGACTCTGAACTATTGCAAAGTTCATGATAAACCACCAACAATTTAGGTGAAAAAGAAAGTCAGTAATTCAAAACAGACTATGATTATTAGCAATTATTTATAAAGAATGGAAAACCAGAAAGGAAACAAAAGCAAAATGAACTAATCTCGAAAGGAAAAATATTAATTGAAATGAAATATGCATTTAGAAAATGGCCAAATATTAAACAAAGATATGGTTCAGTAGTGGTGTGTGAGAGAATTTTCTAACTTATCAAATTAAAAAGCCGGATGGACTTTGTCTTTTAATAAGGGTTAAATAATATATTTCAGATATCTCGTAGCATTAGTGCATGTGTGAACATCTCTGAAGAATATATAAAGATCGAATGATCCATTGGATAACATACACTGTTCTGAGTTTTGTAATCGTGTGTTACCGCTTTTGTTTGCTTCATATTTGACTTATTCTATTCCTGTTTATTTAGAGCATGTTGTTATTGCAAAGGTGTGATCCTATCCCTTGTGGTCTTATGCTAGACATAAGTTAGAGTTTTTCATGGTGAGGTTATGTTTAGGAATGATGTTCATGAAGTTCTCACTCGTTTCAGAATGTTTACCTCTTAACTGTTAAATTTAACATATAGTGTCGACTGGCTATTACAACTATGTATCATTGATAATGCGAATACTGTAGATAGATACCAAGGAAAGGGTAAACATTATCGTTACGACGAAACAGATTATTGTAGGTTACTTGGCACAAATTCGGTTTTAATGTCTTCGTCCAGCACAATATTGTTTTATCGCACTCCAGATGTTTTCTTATTTTGTCCCTTTGGGAGAGAGGAGAGGGAGAAATGGAAAAAAAAAAGAAATCCGATGAAATTGTGTACCATTTTAAATTAATTTAGAAAACAGGGTTTAGTACTACTTTTATCGTTATTTTCATATTTTATTTACGATTAATGAATGATCAGAAATTCATCTTTGATCTATAGTCCTGCAATTGAAAAAATGTTTATAAATTCTTATTATAGGGTGGTTGTTTAAACTTTGAATTAGTGCAACGATTTTGGAAATTAGAAATGTATGTTAGACGGTTAGTTATTTCATGCATAAACGAAAACAACAAACATGTTGCATACAAGTTTACTTCTATTTTATCGGAATGCTCATCGTCACATGATGTACAGAGCATTTTGCTTTTGCTTGTATACTCACTGCGTGGTATAGTCAATTATAACCCTACTGGCTCAGCGTAATCAAAATGTTAACTACGTTCTTACAAAACATCTATTGTTACGTATTTGTAATGTTAATCAGAACCCCGTTGGCTAACCTTAATCACGTTCGTACAAAACATCTATTGTAACGTATTTATATTGTTGTAGCTGTCGCTATCATTAGATTTCAGATACAGGATATTAAACAATGCGTGAATAAAGTACCATTTTTAACTCCAACTAACATAAAGTACACTTATGTCAGATCCGTAAAGAAAACAGTGTACATTATACACTGTATACAATCGAACAAAGGTAAATATTCTAAACGAATGGAGCAGCAAAAACCCCGAGCACTTCTGTGAATGTGTGTGTGTGTGTGTGGGTGTGTGTGTGCGTGCGCGTTATATCATATAGCTTACTAATGAACCTAATGAAATAATGCGTGAATACCGAACAACCGAACGGAGATCAATGTTCTAATCTCGAAAGTTGGGTTGAAAGGTTTTTGTAAAAAAATCTTGCTAAATATCGGAATAAGACACTACTTATCATCGGGATAAACTAACTCCGCATTATATTTAGTCCTGAATGACTTTTATTACATGTTAGTTATTAACAGAGAAATAAAATGTTCTGTAAAAAATGATATTCTTATAGATGTACATATAATTATTTGTCAGCAATACAATATTGAGTCACAAACCAATGATAAATTCCTGTACGTATATGCAAAATAAATGACCATTACTCATATTCGATTACCTGCGTGATATACACGTATATACGCAAGCGAAGTTCTCATCACTATGTGATGATATTTCTTCATATCTCTGCTACTACAGGATTTGGAAATGAGAATTAAGGGTTTTGAGGAAGACCAAAAACTTTGCAATACTACAAATATTTTGTAGCTTCAATATTTGTGTTGCTTATATCATAGTATTGAAAGATCTGAACTGCGATAAAGAACGGTGCTATAATGGGGTCATTTCTGTCATGTATCGGAGAAAGTAATCAAACATGTTTGTTATATAAAGCGGCATCTTAACGTGTTATGGAGATAGGAGAGGCAACATACACTCGGATAGGTGAATCGAACTTCTCGTATGTTGTTTAGATACATATGAGACATGGAAACGGTGTAAGAATTATCCAGAAGTCAACATGTATATGTATGACCATGAGGTTATAATTTCACTCCGTCAATCTGCATGAAGGCCAATTCGGCGAACAAAGGTGTCAAGCCAGTTGAATGACATGGCTATACAATTTGTAACTCGCCGTAAGCCAGTTACATAATAAAATCAATCACAGGTTTTAAAGGTAAATGAGAATTCTATTTTCGGATCAAAGAGGGTCGTAACCCAGCGTTGACAGACTATTATTGGAAAGGGGCAGTGTCTGATCATTATATGAAACAACATTCACTCTAAATTGAACAAGGCGTGACCAAACATTATAATTGCAAGGTTTAATCTTCTATCTTGGGAACTACGCGCAAGTATAAGATAAGAAAAGCTACTCGGAGGCTATTCGAAATTGGTGGGAAAATTGTTTATTCCGGGAATAACAAGGAGCTACAATGCACGTCAGTGACTATTTGTTCGATTGTTAATATATGTAAATGCAAAGTAAGTGTACTTTAATTATTGCAGTATCTATACTTTAGTACGTAGAATTACAATCTGAAAGGTGATTCATTCAGTTGTGTTTGATATGCATGCATATTTTGAGATATGAGCAATGTTATGTATAGCATTAATATTGTAATTCGCTATTGGCGTAATTCGTAGTAACCTTATGCATGTATTCGTTAGATATTCTAGATCTGAAAGTGTTGAATTGAATTATAAACTTCGTATAAGGTTGCAGTGTGCAACATTATTTTATAGGGATTTGCCTATTTGCGTATACTTGGTATGATTATCTATCTATCTATTTATCTATCTATCTATCTATCTATCTATCTATCTATCTATCTATCTATCTATCTATCTATCTATCTATCTATCTATCTATCTATCTATCTATCTATCTATCTATCTATCTATCTATCTATCTATCTATCTATCTATCTATCTATCTATCTATCTGTCTGTCTGTCTGTCTGTCTGTCTGTCTGTCGGTCGGTCGGTCGGTCGGTCGGTCGGTCGGTCGGTCTGTCTGTCTATCAATCTATCTATCTATCTTTGTACACACATATACTTAGAGAATATGTATTTCGGTAAAAACGACTGTCTGACCAAAGAATGTAATGACTTACCTGATGCTATTAATATTTAGTGTGAGTTTACATAGCTAGTGGAATATACTATGCTGATGTCCTTGTGTGTTAATACAGGACGCTTTTAGAGACCAGAGGAAATTATCCCAGTGCAGTTAGTCCGAGCCTCAGGGAGACAAAAGATAGAGAAGAACGGAGGGGAAGAGAGAATGAAGCTTTCTGGGACCAGAGGGAATTACGTCAGTGCAGTTGATCAGAGTCTATGGGAGACAAAACAAAAAGGAAGAACGGAAGCAGAAGTAGACGGCGTGAGTTGGATTAACAGTCCAGAAAGATCATACAGATGAGACGGAACACAGGACAGGATGACAAACTATCAGACTAATTCTGATGATGAAATAGGCCGTCACGTGGTCGCCTAAAAGACGAATGATATAGTATTAGTTGAATTTTATTTAAGAGATGACTGTTATTGAGTCTTATTAAATTGTTATTTGAATGTCACATTTTGTACATGCATTAACCTAACTGTCGGCACCTCTGAGTGGGAGCTCGGAACTTTGAATTGCTCTATTACTACTTCAATATCTGACAAAAACGAGTCAGGGTTTAATTTTGTATAATATTGTGAACAACAGTCCAACCTAAAAAATAAGGACAACATATACACTGTACAAACATAGTTAATCAGGCTTACAGTTTTTCAAGCAAACATTAATGATGCACCACTTAACTGAAAAGTCCTTTCATTAAACGACAACATATATTTGTCGAAATTGTTTTTAGCTGATAAAACAATTTAGGTCGTATATTTCCCGTCGATAGAAGAGATGTGAAAATATGTGGCCAATGTATAAACTATTCGATATTGTTTTGAATGATGGTGACTTATTAATTATTTCACTTTTTTACACTAGGCTGCCACGATGATGTAAGCACTTAGAGAGGAATACCGTTACAAGATACTTGCAGCAGATAATTTACTTCAGTTTTAAATAACATATTTAATACATGACCGTCAACTATTATAAGTTATCTGACAGGCTAGATTCAGAGCTGGTTAAGCAATATTATATAATATTGTTATATCGCTATCCGTAAGACAGAGATATCTTTACCGCTGTTTAGGAAGATTATATTGCTTGTACGTCGATTTTAAGCTACATTTGATTTGGTTGATATAGAGTGGCTGTGCAATATACAAAGGTTTTCATCAGAAACTTATATGTAATTCAGGTTTGAAATCAAATATAGAGACGTTTCAAGATCAATAATTATTCTGAAATAAAGCATAAAGTTTGTGTGTTAGGTCCTTTCATTTCCATGTTTGAAAATGAGTTATTATAAATGATGAATGCAGTGGTGAAACTGAAATCTTTGTTGGCAAATAATTGCAAATTATGATACCTTTTAATTTATGGCGATCATTTGTGTATGTTTTGCTGATGCTCCATTTTGAATTAGAAAGAGAGGTATGCATACAAGCTCTTTTATGTAAAATGGTAAGCATGGATAAGACAAATATCATTTCTTGTTTTAACAGGTGGTAGAATTAAAAATTGGATCTTTCATAAATAGAATATAACTCGTTCATGTATACTCCATATACCTCGTTTGCAATAGTATTATCGAATTACTAGATACACATATGAAATTCAACTGACATATTCTTGCTACATTCCCAAAGGCTGATTATCGTATAGAAAAGTTACTTTCAGAAAATACACTAATACACCTAGTCAAAGTCATTTTCAAGTTCAACCTGTTCATAAAGTAATAAGAAAGATATTGCTTTAACATTCAGCTATTTTTTTATATTGATATTCATGTTTTACGTCTTAAAATCAGTTTGTAAATTATTTCCATTATCAATGCTATCGCTTACACAATATGAAAGCTAACGGAAATTATATTTCTGTGCAACATGTCTTTATGTTCGAAAACGCTTCAAAACGTATCGACGAATGTTAACTACACTTCATCAATGCACATATACTGATTCAAAATTTCATTTACTTTAAACTTTAACTTAACCCAAAGACTATTAAATTGCAGAAAGTAACTTCTTTTAATTGTGATATGTTTTCTTTTTCAAAGGACGCATTGTCTCTCTTGAGAAATGCACAATGGCTAAATTTCCGATTTTATAAATAAACTGGTTCCAAGATGGGACGATGTATATATAACAGCATATATAATTACTGAAGATATTAGACCAAATTTATGAGGAAAGTATTGCCACAAACCTTAGACAACAAAATATGAAATAAATAATTAAAAGAAATTATCAACGATCGATATCGTGACGACTAAAGCTATTGTTGTAGACACATTATTGTTTAAATAAGGAACACATATCGCAATAGGTGCATAAACATGACGCATTAAAAAGATCAATCAAAGGGTTCCTCTCATCGTTGAATGTAATAGGCATTCCTACAGAGATGTATCAAGATACCGAATTAGGATATATATGAATGAAGCAAAACAGTGTTAACTTTTAACAAGCCAAAATATATATTTGAGTGCTTTCAGTGGAAACTGAGTAGTTGTACAATACTCAACTATTCAGTATGATGGCAAACCGCCATATATTTGAAGAAAATGCTAGGAACCTGTCTTATATTTCGGAATCAATATTATTCCAAGAATTCCACGATCTTTAATCGCGTACAAGTCGGCTGAGTTATTAATTAATTACATCGTGTTTAAAATCCAAGCATCGAAATTTGGATTAGAAAAACAAACAACATAGCAATGAAATTATAACTAACTGAATAAAATAACTCGATACAAGACTGACATAAAGTAACGTAACATACACCAATGATTTCTGCGACATTTAGTTAGTTCATGTCGGTTTGCTTTGACCTAATTTTTATGCAAAATGTAATGGATTTGAAAACCATAAACACGTATTAATTTTTGGAGATCAATCTAGACCGCTATATCGCTATTTCTTAAACATTACATTCGTTAGACATATAATGACGTAAAACGTTGCTCCGCAGTATCAATATATATATATATATATAAATATATATGTTAAAAATGTTGTTGTTTCTCCGTTTCCATGACTTAGAGCGACGTTTGGAAAAATTTACAATTACATATCTTCTCCTCGGCTTGATAAGAGCATCCAACATCATGATGAACGCTTGCAAATTAACCTGATTTAACACTTTGAAAAGAGCAATCACATGTAATACTTCACACCAGAGTATAGTATTTACATTTATAAAAAAATATCATAATCTGATCTTTATTGTCAGACATTCTGCAATTGATAGAGAAAGATGTATACACTAAACAGAATGATAATTAGTTTTGATTTCAAGTATTTTAAATTCAACCTCAGAACAATTGTCTTTATGGTAAATGAATCATCATATGAAATAAAGAAGTGAACATTAACATTATTCTATTCAAACCCTAAGTATCTTGTACAAAATATATTGAATGTATATTTATCATATGTCATAAAACATATTATTTTAATGGGACAACGGTCAGGCTGCGTCAAAAAATCATTAATCTCAAAATTTGAATAACGAAAAAAGACCGGATGCAATAAAAATACAGGGGACATTGTTTAAGAAAGCAACAGTGGGCTGCGATGTCACCAGCACCATTCGCTTGTTTGCGATAAGAGGATACTTGAAGAAGAAAAAAAGCGGTGGCGCGGTCACAGTGAGTTTTCGAAGGCAATCATTCATCAACAGGCATTTGAAAAATTCAATCAATCGATTTACTGATTATAATATTAAATTAAGTTTCGTGAGAATTGCATTTTGAATGCCCGGAACCCTGCATGTATTGCAAACTTGTGTTCTATATTAAAATTCTTCAACAAAATGTAATCAAAAACAAATTCTCTATATGATATAATGTGTTTCTTAAACTTAAAGGATACATGTCAAACGTCAGACACTAAGCATTTAAAAGAGATTGTTTACTGCACAACTTGATATAAAAAGGTAACATATATTTCAAAATTTAAAAACAATTCAGACTCTGATTCAATTAATTATAACTGCAAGTTATACAATGTAGTAAAGCAGAGTGAGGCGTGGTATTTTATTAAATTATCAGTCAATGCTTTGGACGAGAAGGATAAGCTTTTAAGAACATTCGCACATTACATCGATTCCAGTTTTTAAATCAGTGCGGTTCCTTGATTGAAGGGAGATTGGGTGCATATAAGATTAACGATATATTAACGTTAACGTTATATTATATTCAAATATTCTAATCAATAAATTTATGTAGCCAAAATTTACTTACCCCTGAAACAATATGCGACCTTCCACGAATTAAAAAGTTGATAATTGAGGGGTTCTGAAACTGATGAAAATGTTTTCCGATAGATTTAATATTAAACGATGCCATAAGAGAATCGATTAATCGTATTATGTAGCAAGATATTTTTATCTCCAAACATTTAATTTGGAAACTTTTTCTTCCCATATTTATTAATGTGGTATTGAATTTTTTTCGAAAGGAAATACAATTCATAAAAACAGCAGAACAGCAAAACCAGGCTTATAATTATAGTTTCGTTCCCTTTTATCGTAGTTAACTCTGATATTGTATCCAGTGCCCCTAATCTCCAAACATCTTACGTTTGTTGAACTTTGCATAAATACAGTCATTTCATTTTGCTTAAACAATACTATTTGTCGGCGCTATTGATTTCTTTCAACGCATTCCTATACGCCGGAAAATTGTAAATTTGCTCTTGCTCGACTAATGTCGAATAATTCCATCTTTATTAACTCTTCGTAAAGTTGCACCTACTACCCTGGTACACTTAATTTCGGTTAACAATTATCCCTTGTCCTTTTCGAAAGAAAGCTTCACATTGTCATAACATATATGTTCCAATAGTTCTTATAGATAAAGTCAGAATACAATTGGATAAACGCAGTTACACTGCAAAGGATGTTGCATTTTTATTTTTATCTTAACGTATATCATGGAAGTAAGAACTCTTTCATCATAGACTGTTAAGATATTAGCGGACATATACATTTAATCTTAAGATGCAATTTATAAATGGATTGATACAAGATCCTCAGTAAATATTATACTAAAAAGCATCTGATAATTTGATAAAATGAAAGATCTGCAAACAACAATGTATTGTATCATTGGCATCGGAGCCTCTGTTCGTAACTCTGTATGTATTCTTTTAATTGATATAGTACCAATTATCATATCTTTTAAACGTTCAAGCACCTCGGCATGTACATGAGAACAACAACGTAAATTTGTCTGCGTGTAGATTTTCTTAATATTAGTCCGACAAACGTAATCGTAATTGAAGAAGCTAAGAAACATATGATAGGATCAAATAATAACAGAATTTGCTGCATTTAATGGTATTTTAATGCATTCCTTTACACAACCTAATACAATATGTAACGACCATGGCTAACATTGAATTTGTTTAATCCGAATGCTTTATACAGAAAGCTAAGATATAAATGTTTATATCTTGTATGGGTGCATTAATAAAAAACCTGACTTAATTCTTGCAACCACTTGACATATTTAACTATACAACAAGGAATTTAATTTTTCGAAGACATGCAAATATTAGAAATATCAACTTGAACTTAATTTATACGGTTTATCACTTTAAGCAGACCACACGGATACAACGTATTGTAAGAGATAGTCTTTTCAAGATTGCAATCAGGTTTATTTGCATGCACAATATTCGCCAGTATAATGTAAGGATAGACTAGACAAAAGTCATTGAATGTAGCTGTTATTGGATAGAACATCTATTAAGTTCAGCTCGAAGCCATTGAAACACAGTACAAGATAATCCGAACAAGTGTGTACACTTGCTTGACTGGGCATGAAGGATTTACGCCGTAATTAAGAACGTAGGCAGGTAGCTACAGCTTTACTTTGAAGAGTAAAATATGACTGAGTGATTGTAAATACATTCAATTAAATATAAAACAGAAAAAATAATCATTATTACGAGCAGCAGAGAGGGTGAATCCTACAACGTTTTTAGACAAATTTTGATTGAAATCCTAAAACGATCCGTCCTATAATCTCATTTCAACCAAAAAAAGGGCGAATCCTACAACGTTTTCAGACAAAAAAAATTGATTGAATCCTTAAAACGATCCGTAGGATTTCGTTGAAATCTCCCTACGAAATCATTTTAACTAAAAAAATGAAAACGAAGATTTTTACGATTTTTTAATCAATTTTGGTCGCAACTTGTTGTCATCCACCCTCTCTGCTGCTTAGTGATTTCATCACTGGGTTAACAAAAAATAATAAATGATTTTAACCGAATATTTGATCCAGTCCGATACGATATCGTGTCCGAGGATCATGCAAATTTATTGTTGCGAATCCGTGTGGTTTTGACTGAGCATGACTAAAGAAATCTCGAAATTGATTGAAGTCCATATCAGAACACCATGTCTGCCAAATATTTCGTAGCGTATGTGTATCAACGCCGTTGAATACAGAAAGAATATTGCAGTTATCTCTGATGACTTTTGGAACCTGAGTGTAGCGTTGAGTGACATATATCACGTCAGTGTTTTTGTGACGCCCACGGGAAAATATTCTAGCAGGATTTTTTTGTTTATCCAACATTATATCGTCGTATACGACTAAATTGTTAATATCTCCATCAATATCATCAATGCTCGGTGCTTCATCGATATCGGTTATAAACTCAATAATACCCTCTCCGGATTTTTCTACCGCGCTGTCGTTAAAATCTTTTAGCACTTCATAACATCGTTGATCATCTACGCTAGGAGCAATTAAATACAACTTATCCCACTTCATCCATCTCATTATTAAATTGAGCAACAATTGCGTTTTACCGGATCCAGATGGCCCGATTATAATCATCCGGATAGAGTTTGGTAGCGCTGCATGATGCTTAACCGGTTCTCTTCTTTTAGTCGCTGAAAAATCAATTATATCCATATCTCTATACATAAATTATGGATCTATATTGTGTGAAGTGCAAAACGCGTACTGGCACAGAAGATGTGACGACGGTTACAACTAAAAATAACCGATCAGCGCTTTCTGGTAAATGCATGCAATGTGGTACAAAGAAATTTAGATTTGTGTCAATGAAATCTGATTTAAAAAAAAACGAGGAGGTGATATCGCAGCCAAATTGGCAAAGCTCCCTGGAACCCCATGGGCAAAGTACCCCGGAGAAAAGCACCTCCCAGGATATAGCTACTGTGGACCGGGAACCAGACTTGATATCAGACTCAATAATCAAAATCAACCCAACCCCGGTGAAGAACCAATAAACGCCATTGATAAGGCCTGTCACCTTCATGATGTTGCTTATAAAAGCAGCAATTTGCAACACAGGCATCTAGCAGATGTGAAATTAATTCATGCGTTAAATGCTATTCCTGATAAATCCTTCAAAGAAAAATTGGCTTCATTTTTGATAAAATCGGCTATGAAAAGCAAATTGATGTTAGGTGCCGGTAATTAATAATATGGAATCAATTTATTATTCCCCAAGAGGATACTGGAGGGGTAAATCAGCAGTCCATAAACTCGCTAGCGCTGCAAAAGTGAAAAAAACCACTGCGGCTAATTGGTTATCCAAACAGGCACTATGGCAAATTTATCTACCACCGCCTAAACAAATTCAATTCTCGCATTTTGATGTGACCGCTCCTAATGAAGTTCATCAGGCTGATATATTATTTCTGCCTCATGATCGTGGTTACAAATACGCTTTAACCGTAGTTGATATTGCAAGTCGATACAAAGAAGCAGAACCGTTAAAAACAAAATCAGCCACTGAAGTCGCTTCTGCATTTGAGAGGATTTATCGACGAGGTCCTCTGCACTGGCCAAATCTATTGCAGGTTGATCCTGGTAAGGAATTTCAGGGTGCGGTTCTATCTACAATGAAACATCATAATGTCACCATACGACGAGGGCACACTGCGCTACATCGCGATCAGGCCATTGTAGAACGATTTAATCGGACTCTTGCTGAACGGTTATTTGGATATCAATATGCAAAAGAATTCATTCAAGAAAAGCGATCGCGTGAATGGGTTAAAAGATTACCATCTGTGATTACTGCACTGAATAACGAGATTACTAGAACAATCAACATGAAACCTATCAACGCGATTAAAAAGAAGTCAATACCCGTACAACCACAAAAAGATTTCAAAGAACCAATTCTTCATAGTAATGTCATTGTGAGGTACTTATACGAACCAGGAGAGCTTGAAGGGGGTAGAAAAAGGGCTACTGATCCTATTTGGAGTGTCACTACACACAAGATATCTACTATAACACGATCTACGGGTAGACCTCCAGTCTATAAACTGGATTCAACTGCCCCTCAGCGGGTTTTTACTCGACAACAACTACAGGTAATTCCCGAGGATACTCAATTGCCACCGCATGGTCTTAACTAGCACCGTTGCGTCTATTGCACTCAAGACAAGTCAACATCACATTATTTCTGACATGACCGAGACTGTTATTTTTTCTGTCTACGGTGAATTGGCGAGGATCCTTATCCGAATACTGCCAACGCATTATACAATTGCAACTCGCGCAGTGATTATTCTGTTGTTTCTTCAAAGTGATTATTAATTCAGCATCAATATCAAATTCTCGTTGTTTTTTTTTGTCCTGTTGTTTGTAACCGGAGAGTTTTTTATTAATGATGCTAACATCAATATCACTTATTGTGGTGTCATTATCATCGAGGACAATTCTTCGAAGTTGATTTATTCTTCGTACTCTGGATACTGCGAGATAGACTAAATTCGACCATTCGATGTGATTATCCACCATCCAAACAGTTGTATCCGATATAGTTAATCCCTGTGAAGAGTGTATTGTTGCTGCGTATCCTAGAGTCCACGGGGATTTATTAGCACGCAATGCATCTTCAACTACATTGATATCAACCAGCACAATATCATTTAACACGAGAATCTGTTTTTCACTCTGTCCTGGAATATCAACTTCAGTGTTCTGTTTTCGTGTATCCGATGGCCTATAACAAAGGGGTACTGGAAGCGTTGCAAATTTTTCTTTATGCAATTCAAATAACTTCATCTGAAGTGTATCCCTGACTATTTTTCTACTTGCAATTATCAAATCATTTGGTCTCCATGTTTCCCAGAAATCATTCATTGGAGTTTCTGAAATCACTTCACGCGCTATTTCGCACTGGATTCTATCCGGTTGTAATCTAATTAGTTTCTTAAATTCTCGTAATCGTTCATCAAGTGATCTATAATCAGTGGTGATTTCTTCATAGTAGTCTACAAAACCCCTTAGCCATTCATGTGGAGATGCACCGACAAATGGTGGTGGTTGGCCGTGATCACCGCACATGACGACTTTTGTGTTTTTGTTTAACAACCACTCAAGAAATATTTGTAATACATCTAATGACACTGTGCATATTTCATCCCAAATTATGATTTCAGGAATGAATTTATCACCCATACGCTCAGGAGTCCATTTGTCACCCTTCCATCGAAAGAAACTATGGTAAGTACAGGCATTTACCCCTCGCTGTATCATCTCTCTGGCGAGTCTGTGAGTCGGTGTTAGCACAATCATGTTAGTAGAAATACAAGTATTTCCACCACGACGATATAATTCAATTGCACGAGTTGTCTTTCCTGACCCACCACAACCGTTTAAATAAACTGTCTTGTATCGACATATTGGATCAGATACCGGTGGTGCATTAGAAAATTCTGATTGAATTTCAATACGGTTACAACAAAGATATTTATCATCCATGGCAACGTCTGCGGATTCACAATACTCATGTAGCATCTCCCTTTTAAATCGCCAACGCCCCCACGCTTCCTCGGGATCTGTGAATTTAGCTACAGCTGATTTGTATTTATTGTGTATATACATCGAATCAGTGGCCACTCTAACCGCGGTATTAGGAAATCTATTTATCATCGAAAATAGATTAATAGAAGCATAGGCTAGCATTGAACTTCTCAAATGTGTGTACTGGGAATTATATCCATCACAGTAGGTAACAACCGTACCCATTTTCTCACCGTTGGATAGAAAAGCATCCTTACGGGATACAAGTTTTCCCTGCTTCATTAAATCCGCTACAAGAAAATCGTATTCAGCGACATCTATGATCAACCGCGAAGAATATTTTGCGTTGTCGTACCGTCCACCTTGAGTGAATTTACCGATTATTCTTCGTCCGAGATCTTTTGCTTGTTCTTTTTTAATTTCAAATAACTTCTTAGACCAATTTATGATTTCTTCTTCATTGAAATCAGGGAATTGTTTTCGTAGTTCGTTGATTATACGATCTAGATCGGGTTGTGGTAGCCAAACTTCTTTCTGAGCTCGATAGCATATAATAGCCTCGGAAACAATCAACGATATTAGCATACCACAATCAATCATATATCGTAGTAACACTATTGGCATCCAGGCCTTTTCAGATAGGTGTCTACCGAGCCAAACATAACTACACGGATGTAATCCTGACGCTAATTCGAATGATATCACACGAGCGAATCCGGTTAAATCAAAATCAGGTAATGGTCCATTAATCGCAACACGAGTCATTTCATGTGTTGGGTGTCCAAATCGTTTGAAGTACTCAGCGCATTCCCCATACCCGAGAAAACTTCCGGGATAACACGCGGCTATATCAATTGAAATCATACCATCACGTGAGTATTTCGTATTCCACAATCCTCCATGACCAAATTCGACGCAACTCGATTTAACATCCTCAAGAAAATCACTTCGTGTTGGACGCCATGAGTTTTTTTCTCTTGCGAAGTGAGCTACCACTGATGGAATAGTAAAACTATCCGTGAGTAGTTTTTCATGGAAACTCTCCGGTGAAAAATCATTAGCGATTTTTCTCATTCTGTTATCTAATTCTTCAACGCGATATAATTCACCATTTGGTTTTACAAACTGATCGAATCCTTCATCACTTCTAAGTAACCACACTGACACAGGATCATCCTTACACAACGCATTAATAGCATCAAATAATCTCTCTTCATAGAAAACATCCCCGATGAACTCCTTAGGGATATATTTCACGGTTCGTTCTCGTAGAAATACTGTTACCGCAGGTGTCCACGCGTGTTTGTTATGATCAATAATCTGTATTGGTGCTCCATTTTTGTTATATTTCGGTTCGTATAAAACCTCTCCGGTTATCGTCATAACTGTTATTGGAAATCTTAATGATGTTTCTAACTTAGCTATATCAGAAATCTTTGCACCGTTCTGTTTCACTGTCAGTTCCCACTCGGTTATTTTTTTTCGTCTTAGATCAGTTAGTTTATTTCCTCGGGATGCATTTGTGAAGTGCTCCATTACCCGTGTTGCTACACAATTAAGCCCTGACGAATATTTCATAGGAGCTAGTTTTGCGATATCGGGTTTATCATTTAACGGATATAGCCCATAAACCATTGCTGTTACGGGATAAGATCTTTCGTAGTATGGTTTGTCAATGCCGGTTAGAATCCCTGGTTTGGAATCTCTACTCACAATGACAGCTTTTTTATTCTTGAGGATTGGTTCAAATTTATCCCTAATAATCCATTTGCCATCGACTTCAATAATGAATTTGATTCGGAAAAAATACCGTTTTTCCCCAACATGTGAAATTATCACTGCTGCTTTTTCATCATTCATGGTAGCGTCAACAACACCATCAATTCGAAATGTTGACCAACAATAGGATGCTCCATCACGCTTAAATTCATTGAAACAATCTCTGATTTTATTAATCATGGCTTTATCAAGAATTTTATTCTTTGGTGTATCAGAGACTATATCGAGATTGAATTGAGCATCCTTCCAGGGTAATTTCTTGGACGCTTTTTTTGGTTTCTCGAGATTAAATTTGTTACGTTTTTTGGGTCTATCGAGATTAAATCTAGGACTGATTTTCAATAATCTCTTAAACTCTTTCATGTTTCCGTCTCTTGGACGTTTGATACGTTTTTTTGGTCTATCGAGATTAAATCTAGGATTGATTTTTAATAATCTCTTAAACTCTTTCATGTTTCCGTCTCTTGGACGTTTGATACGTTTTTTGGGTCTATCGAGATTAAATCTAGGATTGATTTTTAATAATCTCTTAAACTCTTTATCAACATTGAATTCAGCATTTTTCGAAGGCGTTTTCCTTAATTCCTTCATGCTATAATTAAAACAAGCATTTAAATGAAAGATTTTTATATAATGAATCACTGCAAGTGGCTTATGATTGGATCAGTAATCCCGTGTAACAAATCATGCAGAAGTGAGTTTTGTGGGTATCATATGCAAAGCTTTCGACGTGGAAGCCTTGGTCCGTTACCTTGTATTCTATGTGGGGTTGGGGTCAGGGGGAAATCGCAGTTGTGTTTGAATTGCGGTGGAAAGCGATACAGGGAGTTGAAGCGTTATTATGATAAAAGAATAAAAAATAGACAATCAATCAGAAATTATGACCCTGACGCTGACGCTGACAAAGTCAGTATTCTTGACGCTGACAAAGTCAGTATCAAGGATAAAATCATAAGAACCCCTCAAGACTACATCGAAAGATTTATCATTAAACCAAACAATGAATTAGACAAACAATAGTATAATATATAAATGAACCAAGAATTCAGACAACACCCTGTGATCACAAATTATGAAGCATCCAGTGATGGTGTTGTAAGAAACCGCAGACTGAAGAAACCAGTTGGGTGGGATAATGGTATGGGGTATTTGATGTTTGGTGCTGGAAAGAAGAAATATTACTGCCATCGTTTCGTGTACGAGTGTTTCAATGGATTGATCGAGGATGATTTTGTTATTGATCATATCGATTCTAATCCGAAAAACAATTCTTTATCAAATCTGCAGGCTGTTACACAAAGTGAGAATTCCGAACGAGGGGGGACTGGGAAATACTCGAAAAAAGCGAGACCTGTGAAATCTTTGAATACGATAACTAACGAAGAAAAAATATTTCAATCAATGAATGAAGCCAGTAGGCACTTCGATATTTGTATATCCTCAGTACGATTCGTTGCAGAGGGAATAACCAAGACGGCTATTTCAAAAAAGACCGAACAAAAAATTAAATTTAGTTATGTCTGATGCGTCATATTTTTCATTTAGAAATATGTCATTGCTATAGAATAATGAATTCTGAAAACATGAATAGCATCATATCCGAGATTTCAAAATTGAAAGGTTGGGATATTGAACTATCAGATGGGTTAAATCCTGATCAAATCATGTCTGATTTTCAGGATATAGAATACGGAGTTAACAACAATAAATACATGCTGCCAAAGAAATATGCACTCATCAAAAGAATTCAGAATTCTATTAAGGACTCTCTCGCATTCTCCAGTGACGTAAGTGTGTTCGCTCCGTTATATACCATCGTAGAACGAATACGAAAAGAATTGGGATACGAATACGAATTGAAAAAGGAGGTTAATTCTAAAGTTAGAAACCTACGGGCGTTAATTCAAGAAAATGAACAATTTTGAATGACCATTTATCATTATTTGATTGACCGACCATTTATCATTATTTGATTGTGACCGTCCCCTCATAGAGATTTTAATTTTTTTTAGCATTTTTTGATTGATAATGTCAGAAACAGTGAATAAAAAATTGATGGCTGGTTCGGATTGATCAAAAATAGAATGGGGAAAGTGACATTATTAATTATTTTATATACAATTTGGTCACTTTCCCCATCATTGATAGAGCCGTTAAAACACTTCCACGGTGACTTTGTCACTGGTGTTAGGTCGGGATTGAAAAATTGTTTTGCAATTGAAAAATTGTTTCTGATTTCAAATAATGGTCAATGAAGCATTAACAACCCGATTGGCTCGTGAACGATTAGATGCAATTAAGAGATTTGTACCAATTCGTGACTCTGTACGGAATAAACTACAACAACGACAAAGTCTTCAGACTGATTTTGCTGCGGGATCTGAAGAATTGTTTAAACCAGTAACCACAGCAACGAAGGAGATAGTGTCAACAATCTCTGAACAAGGAAAAAAACAAGAAGAGACTTTTCTCCCTGTGTTAGAAAAAATAGCAAAAAGAACTAAACAAACAAAAAAATCCTTGCAATCACTTCCTCAGGATATATCAACCGCTTCAGAACAAAAATTTAAAGGATTTCAGGAAGAACTAGTTAGTGGACTACCTAGATCAATTATATTTACCGAGAGCGCTAAACAACAAATTCTCAACGAGGATATAGACAATTTAGGTGAATTCGCTGCTAACAGCTATGATTCACAAGAGAAGTTTTTCACGGACAATTATTCGGATTATAAAATGTCACATAATGAATGGGCTGATATAGTGTATGAAATAAATACTGGGAGTTTAGATAGAAGGATGAAGGACTACAGAAACTTCAAAAGAAAATTTCAACTCCAAATAAGACGGCCATACGATGAAAAGAAATTTTCGGGGAGTGGTCTAGTTGGAAACGCTAGCGTTTCATGTCCTGGTAGTGTTCTCAGTGATATATCACGATTAGAGGTTCTTGTAGGAGGGTTCCGAGCCGGAAATAACTCACCGGAAATAATTAATGAAGCAGCTGATATCTGTAGACGATTATTTCAGGGTGGTATCATGGATATCAGCACATATCGAGATTTCATTGGAGAGTTAGTGGAAAGTGGGTATCATAGTGACTGAATCGATTAGATAAATAACAATTGAAAAATTGTTTCTGATTTAAAATAATGATCATACACTACAATCATGATAAACCAACCCCCGTCTACGTAGTTAATTCACGGTTTCCGGTTTATAGAGCATACTACGGAGATGGTTTAGGTAATACCATTGCAGGGTTATTTGCGAGAATGGCTCCAAAAGTGATGCCGTTAGCTAAACAATTAGGAATGAAAGCAATTGATGTTATTCGTGATAAGGGTATTGGTGCTGTTGGAGATCTTGCTGGAAAAGCGTTTTCAACTGCGAAGAATAAAATAACATCATTAGTGAGACGAAAAAAGAAACCGGTACCGTTACCGTCTACAGCAGAAATGCCTGCAAGTGTTAGTAGAATTATAAATAACGCAGTAGATGAAAAATTAGCGTCGATGGTGACTCCCTTGATAAATCAAGAGGACCAAAATAACATGATAGCAAACATGATAGCAGGAAGTGGCTTTAAAAAAACACGACGATGAAATGGGAAATCGCGATTTAGACTCTGATAAATAGAATAAAATGTTCAAAAGGTCACCTGATCCAGCATTTGATATAGACGCCCCAGTTGGCAAGGATGATTCTGTACGCGATTTTCAATTTTATTCTTATCACGCAGTACAACCAGATCTCCGATCGCGAATTGAACTTCAAGTTCATGATACCAGTAAATACTTCCTACCGTGTGAGGCATTTATCGAAATCGAAGGAAAACTTGTAACAAATGATGCAGCTGATACCCCATATGACATAAACCCAACTACACGAGTTGGTTTTGTTAATAACGGCATAATGGCGTTATTTGAAAGCGCTAGATATCTCATTGATGGAAAAGAAATTGAATCCATTGACCGTGAAGTTGATGTGGCCACAACAATAATTGGGTTAGCGAGATATTCTGATGATTATTCAAGATCAGCGGGTCCATCTATGATGTTTTCTAAGGATATCACTGATCACCCTGAACACAACCAGTATTCTAGAGTCAAGGCAACACAAGCTACCGCAGTTGATCCAGCACCAGCCGGATATACAAGACCAGCTGGTACTTTTGATGTCATAAATAATATCATTAACTACAACCTAGGGTTTGCAACACGTGTAGCAACGTTGCAAGGACAGCATCGACAGTTTTCATGTGCAATTCCACTGCATCATATATTTGGATTCTGTAGAAACGTCCGAAAAGTTATTTATGGAGCTAAACACACAGTAGCGCTTGTACGAAAGGGTACTGATAATGATGCAATCTGGCGTGATGTTGGTGCTCCCGAGGGTAAAGTCATTTTATCAAAACTAGCATTATGGATGCCAGTATTAACTCCATCAATCACAGCAGAAGAAAAATTATTATCATTTATGGAACAAGGAGGAAAGTCGTTGTTGAGTTGGTTATCAGTGACCACTGATATCAAACAGGATAATGTTGATGATATATTTACTTGGCATCTGGCATCAAAACAAGGTGTTTCAGCTCCACGTCATATATTCGTAGCGTTACAGAATAATGCGCGAGTTGGTAATCAAGAACGAAGCCATATGATATTTGATCAGTTAGGTGTTAGAGAAGTCTCGCTGAGAATAAACGGCCAACAGGAACCATCTGAGGATATACAACTCGATTACACTCACAACCATATTGCACGTGTATATCATAACCTATTGTCGTTTATGGCACGTGATCTAAATGTGGATACTGGTTTGCAAATATCACAATTGGATTTTAAAAGCCTCTATCCGATCTATTACTTCTCACTGGAACATCTCGATTTGATGAGACAATCTGTCGTTGATATACACTTTAGAGCCCGTGTAACCCGTCCTGGTGGTATTGCTAATTATAGAGCGGTTGCTGTCATTCTCAGTGATAAATCAATGCTACTTGAAGGTGTTGGTGGAAGAATGAGAGTGGTAGATGCACCAGTGGAAAACATGTAATTGAAATTGTAAACGATTTAGAATCAATCAATTATGTATAATGTCATATAGTGTTATTAGTGTTGCGTTAACTCCTGGTCAAATCAAAAAATTGCAATCGGAATCAGCTAAGCGATGTGGAACCACAATCACGTTGAAACCCAACCAAATGACTGGTGGTGCAAATAAACTATCGCTGACAACTCGTCAGGTGAAACATTTCAATGATGCACTTGCAGCCAAAAAAGGTGTTCAGATTACTCTCTCTGCGGCTGCTATCAAAAATATGATTAAAACAGGCGGTATATTTCCGTTGTTAGCTGCGATACCAGCATTGATTGCAGCAGCAGCCCCAGCGGTGGCTAAGGCGGCGGCGTTAGGGGCTGTTGGTACTGCAGCAGGGATGGCACTACAGAAAGCAACGGGGAAGGGGTATAAAAAAAAGGGAAAGGGTCTAAGACTACCAGGAACCCCGTATTCGTGGTACAGCGGAAAGGGTCTAAGACTACCAGGAACGATTTATTAATTCGGGAATCGAAGATTCCTATGTCCAATTTTGATTTAATGGATGCTGCTAAAAAACTCGCGATTAAAAATTTCAGAGGTGTCTTTATGAAAGATCAATTACCACATCAACCAAACAGCGTTGAAACCGGTATTATTAATCTCGATAACAGCACCGGACCTGGAACTCACTGGGTTGCATACGCTATTGATCCACGTGGGATTGTCTATTTCGATTCATATGGATTAGCCCCACCAAAAGAGTTTTTGCGTTATATAAAAACCCTTCCAATGAAGACTTGGTATTCTACGCTACCAACACAAACGATGATTGACCCACCAATATGTGGCAGCGAAGTATTAAATGTCCTTGACGCTATTTCTAACTCCTTGAGTAACCCAAGCGGAAAACCACCACATGTTGTCGTTAATGAATACACTAGTAATCGCTGGCAACGACGAAGTCGTCAAAAACGATTTTAAAGAGAGAAAGAGTTTTACAATAACATGATTGATATTTGGGGGAGATCTTTGAAACCCAAACCCGATGGCACTGCACCACCTGATTCTGTCAAGGATGTAAAAAAACTAATCAAAGATGAAATAGCTGAGACGTTGAACTTAACAAGTGTTGACCCGAACGAAATAGTTGTATTTCAAGACAAGCAGGGTAAATTGAAAAGCAGTGATGTGTCATTGGATGATATTTTGATACGGCAGCGCGACGCCGCTGAAAACTCTATTGCGCTGTATTCCAACGACGGACGACTTAAAGCCAGTAATATATCCGCGGATGACATTTTAAAACGGCAGCAAGACGCCACTGAAAACTCTATTGCGTTGTATTCCAGCGACGGACGACTTAAACCAGGTGCACTTGTGTCTACGATCACTGATAAGATTGATACCCATGACAAGATGATTATCACCAACAACCGCATGATTGCCGCCCACGACGACATGATTATCACCCATGACAATAGTCTTACCATCCATTACAATAGTCTTACCGACCATTACAATATTCTTGTCGCCCAAGACACCAAGATTGTCGCCCACGACAACAAGATTGCCGCCCACGACAACAGGATTGCCGCCCACGACAATAGGATTGCTACCCATGAAAATGAGTTGGATAATTCTCTGTTAGAACTAGCAACACTTCAATCTAAAATTGAAGAAAACGGAAAACAGTTTATATCATTTCGTAGAAATATCATTGATAAATTTATTGGAACCCAGTTGGATAAAATAGAAATAAAACTCCCTGATATTAAAAAATCCATCGATGAGACGAAAAACTTCATCGAAGCCGTCAAAGGTGATTTTTCGAGGATGATAACAATCATTGAAAAAACAAAAATTCCTCATGAGAAAACCAACAACGTGGTATACACAATCCAACACGGATCATTTGAGTGGACACCTACAAACAACAAATTAAATATCACTGCAACCGTTAAGGGTATTTATCGATTAACACTAGTAACACCATTAACTCAATTTAATATATCATCGTCGAGTTCATCCGGGGTTAATAATACGATTTCAACGATCATCGACAAGGATACAACTGAAAAGTTCACTATAACAGATACTGATAAAAATTTGATTGGGGTTTCAGTAACCTGGTATGTGGAATTCGTAGCGGATTTAAGTAAATAACTAAATTGAAAGGATTTCACAATTGAAAACGCTAGCTTTTTTAAAATAACAACAATGACTTTGTCATCGACGCAATGTCGCTATGATCAGGTCAGAGAATTTCAGAATAGACTCAAAACCCTCACTGAGGAGTATCAAATAAAAATAAAAAAATACCGACGAAGAATCACCGCAATTGATATTATTATGTACTCGGTGTCAAGCGTTCTCACTGGCGCCGGAATAATACTTGGATCGGTTACAATGATTGCCCCGGTCGTAGTTCCAATTTGCATTTCTGCGGTGGCTACAATCGGGGGTATATCAACCGGGATAGCAAAAAGGATATCATCATGCAGCCAACGCAAACTGCAGAATTACTTACTTCAATTTCATATTGCATCAACCGCATATTCGCAGTTATCCCTGATGATATCGTCGTCACTCGATAATACGATTATATCAGATAGTGAATTCTCAGCGATGGTCAGTATTTTTGATTCCGCGATATCGAAATTAGAGCAACAACATGAGTATAATAACAATGACAACATCGATGGAATTAGAAAACACGAACCCAAAAAACAAAATGATCTCAATAATATCAACATTACCAGATTGTGAGTTCTCAGTGATGGTCAGTATTTATGATTCCTCGATACCAAAATTAGAAATACAACATGAATATAATAACAATGACGACACCGCAGGAATTACTTCAACGAATAGTGGAGAACACGAACCCAGTACAAACAAGCATGATATCAATAACATCAACGAATCCAGAATTCAGTGTGAATTTCCCCTCTCCGGTTCCGGTGAAGGAGATAGCGCTAGCAAAACTACGAGTGTATCACAGTTGGCCTAATATCAGATCAAAATCATTTGGTGGTCAACAACCCAATAATTCTTTAGTGTTTGCAAATAAGAATAAAGACGACGGAACCCCAGACTGGAACGTCGTTTCAATACCAACAGGGTCATACCAAATCGAGCAAATCAATAATGAATTCGCGCGTAGAATAAAATCGATTACTGGAGTAGAGTCAAAAATCGCTATAACAGTTCATGAACCGACGCTATCATCCGCAATTGAAATAAACGCAGAAGAATACGTCGTAGATATCTATCAAAGCTCAATAAGAACCGTACTAGGATGGCCTGAATTACCACCCCGGGGGGGAACAGTTAATATACCCGAACCACAAAAAAATGATTATATCACCGACAGAATAAACCCCGATAATCCAATAAAAAGTTATAAAGATTACCAAACCAGTGATTTTCTTTATTTCTTCTACACCCCAATTGAAGAAGAGGATGTGTTGGTGAATCAAGAAGGATATTATGTTGCTGACGATCTTAAAGTTATGGATAATTTTAGATCGATGGAATATGATTTTTTACTATTGTTAATATCCATTAAATCCGGCTCTCTCACCCGAGATGAATTTATCAGCGTTATAAAAATATGTAACAAAATCATCAATGACATGGAAACATTTAATTCACAAATTATTCGAGTTATACTAGATGATAATCACCCCAAGTCGAGAACAGAATTTGCACTGATCTATAATATCCGCGTTGAAGATATTCCAACATTCAAACTACAAGGATATAACGTACCGGAACTAAAAAAACTACTCAGTGATGCCATCGATGTTGGTTTTAAAATAATTCATGATGCATGGAAAAAAACATCATCACCGGAAATAAAAATCCTCAAACACAATAATGACCCAGATGGTGGCGGTAGGCATATCGCTCCGTTCAACGTGAATATTTCATCGGTGATTGCGCTCAATTTAGTGTGTGATGTTATTGAAGGAAGCTATCAAATTAATCTCGAACGATCAAATCAAGCTCAGCAAGGGTATATTCTTTATTCATTTGCACCAACAGCTCCTCCAGGATTTTTAATAATTGAGTCTCCGGTTAATCCAGTCTATATGCGATGCCATAATAATTCATTAACCAGAATTAATTTCAAACTCACCGACCAGTCCAATAATCTGATTGATTTACAAGAAGAGGTGTTAGTGATTAGTTTGTTTGTGAAATCCTAAATTGCTTTGCAATTTCAAAGGATTTTCGTCCTAAGGACTTTCATCATAAAGACTGGTTAAAATCATTTATTATTTTTTGTTAACCCATAGCAGCAGAGAGGGTGGATGACAACAAGTTGCGACCAAAATTGATTAAAAAATCGTAAAAATCTTCGTTTTCATTTTTTTAGTTAAAATGATTTCGTAGGGAGATTTCAACGAAATCCTACGGATCGTTTTAAGGATTCAATCAATTTTTTTTGTCTGAAAACGTTGTAGGATTCGCCCTTTTTTTGGTTGAAATGAGATTATAGGACGGATCGTTTTAGGATTTCAATCAAAATTTGTCTAAAAACGTTGTAGGATTCACCCTCTCTGCTGCTTTACGAGATATATTTACGCGTTGCTGAAGACATCGCCGCCAGGTAAAATGTAGAGATAGGTCAAAAAAGACTGGGTTTGATTTAATATAGTCGAACTTTTGTAAAGTAAAACATTTGGATGAGAACAAAAATTGACAAATATTTTATTGACAAAGCGACACTTCAGGAAGGAGCGATATATTGTTGATTTATTGTTGATATACTTCTCCGAGTTGATAACAGTATTGGTCAATAATTTCTAAATATTTAACTTTATTCATATCTAATTCAATGCCATAACATCAAACCTTAAAGGTTGTCGGATAATGTCTTTATCACAACGTAAACAACCAGATATTCAGCTGTTACATATAAAGGGATACATAAACCGTGCTGTATTGAAGTTATTTCCACATTATTACTGATCACAGTAATTTCATCTCTGTCGTATTTGATTATTAGGCTGTGTGAATATGGGTATTTGAATAAGCTGTGAGTAGCTTCCTGTAGGTCCCAGGTTCTTTTTCAAACAGTTATACCGGCCACTATGTCTAGCCGATCATGTTCTGAGTCATTGTGTTAAATCCAAAATGACAACACAACAAAATATCATATGCACATCTTGCAAAGGTTTAATATATTTTAATAGGAGCATTAACTGAATCATACAAACATTTTGAAAATAATATAGTTAACTTTATACTTAAGCTCTAAACTAATATGCACAGCTGTGTGATATTTATACATACAGAGACATTGGCAAACATTAGCTGACATAGAAAAACCAACTTTCACTTGATATATGTGTGTTTGTGTGTTTTTGTATTTAAAATGTAACTGTAACAACTTATACTCATATCGCTACGATGTATGCATTCTTATTATTCATGTCTAGCCATGCTGCATTTAACTAAATAAATGCATCGTGGCTGACCAATCATATTAGTGACGTCTTAATGCTAAGAGCCAAGTGAAGTAGGAGCTAGTACCATTGTTATTAGTCTCTAATATCATTTAGCCGGGGTTCGAACATGTAACCTCCCGCATCTTACATGGACGCTTTAATAATAATAATAATAATAATAATAATAATAATAATAATAATAATAATAATAATAATAATAATAATAATAATAATAATGATAGCAATACCTGAAACCATAATTGAACACATATCAGAACAAAATGGACATACCTGGGCAGAATTAAAGAAAAAAATGGGTCGGGTGCAAACTTGATGACTACCTCTCGTTTGATAAACTTTCCATGTGTTCCTTCTATTTCTGTCCTTACCAATCAGTAACATCTCAAGTCACTCATCTGAATGTTCATTCGAGTTGGCAGGTCTTGTTATTATTCATTCCTTTTCTGGAATTATTGTTTCGTCAACAAAGACAATGAATCAGATATTTCATGCAAGAAAATATATATTGTATGATTGGCTCCAAATACTAAATTAGATTGATCGCGTCTTTATGCAAAACATATCTTGGTCCATTTGGTATCATTTGGTATCATTTGGTGTCATTCCTATAATATTTTATGTTGGTTTTTTTTCTTCTGCTAAGGAAACGTTGAAAATGTTAATTCTTATTCTCGTCACATAAGGACTCACCGGATACACCAAATTCTGGCCCATGTACCACTTGACCTTTTATGCGAGGGAAGCATTTGGTTGTTATACCATATATATGGTCCCCGCACCAATCCCTACTCACATCCCTCCCAAACAAAATTTGTTACATTCTGTCGTTTAGAACATAATATTGAAACACATCTTCTCCTCGCTCATAATATTCCATTACAAACATATTTGTAAACGTTGTTCATTTAAATGGAGCTGTTTTTATTCTTTACAAAGAGATGGCCTCTGGTTGACATTTACCATTACTACTAATACAACAGTAGTAGCGAAAACTGTATCCGCAATAACCTTAGGTTCCATACAGAACATTTCATTAATTTTGCAAGGAAATGTAATAAAAATAGAAATATATTATCAAAGGATATCTACACGTCCTCTAACATATAAGCACAGACACTTGCCTCCACGTGTTTAATTCGAGCAAATCAAAGAATTGTTTTTCTTTATGATTATATATATATATAAATATATATAAATATATATAAATATATAATAATGGTAGCATGAATTGAGACTATATGTGTAATGGTATGTAGGGTAAACTTATTTGCCTGGATAGAGTTCTATATTCTGTCTGAATTCAGGACTTAAAATAGTTTAGAAACACGTCTAGTTTATAGTTTAAAGGAAATTTGCATTAAAATGACCCACATACTGATACTTAAATTGTGCCTTTTTATATCATATTAAATCTGATTGTATTATAATTGCTCATTTCATATCTTAAACATCAGCTTTAGTGGAAGCATTTTAAGTTGTGTTAAGGTTAATATTGAGAAGATGATACATTTAAAATATTCACTGGAATTACTGTGGGACATGTGATAGAACGTTTATGAGTATTCACAATCCTTGAAATTCTTTTTTAAATTTTCAATTTATGTTCTTGGGAATGAAGTTTTTTTTCATCTGAATTTTGCTAAACTTGTAGCTTTTCGCTAATAATATGAAGTCGTAACCGAAAGTTTAGAAGACTCTCCGTTATATGAATTTCTTTAAAATATTTCAAAAAACAAAAGTGTGTATATTAAATTATAATTCAGTTTACTAGGTGGCAACTTGTACACATCACCTACGCATTGCACATATCACGAACTGGACTATTTGAACTGAGTCACTTTCATTATCCATTGCACTGTCCGATTTCAATATTACCCTATAAAGCTAAAGTTGAACAAGTAAATCCTAAAATAGTATGCATAATAGCGCACATGCTAGCTTATATAATTAATTTCGGGAGGGATTCATCCTGTCAGTCAATCAAGCAAGTATCATCAATTTGTAAGTATTTGTTCTGAACATCCCCTCTTCTGTGTTTATATGGCTTTAGTGTAAATTTTGGAGATGTTATATATAATAACATCTACATTCTCTAGCTTTATTTATCCATACTCCAAGTATCAAGCGAATTGGGGGAAGGTAAATAAACTGTATAGCTATCATGCGAATGAGGATATCTTGCAATACGTCGTACCAAATTGCTCTTTTGAAATTTAAATATCATTGGAATATCATTGCCTTATTCAGACAGCAAAGAGATACAGTTTTTATATCTTGCATCCACTTATAAATCTTCCTCCAGTCGTTTTATATGCATACGACGTCCTAGTGAAATGGGTGCATTCAATTAATCCTGATTTAATTCTTGTAACTACTTGACATATTTAACTGAAGAACCGTGAATCTGAATTGTCGATGACATCTCAATATTCGCAATATGAATTGAAACTTAATTTATACATTTTATCAATGTGCACTGTCACAAATTATCAACTATTTTTACGGTCATTTCGCAAATTCCAACTGCTATATATCAGCACGTACAAAATGTACTTCTCCTGATTGGTGAAAGATTTTTTAAAAATAACTTCCTAAATATTGAAATTTATAAAGGTCTTATTTAATTATATAAATGCGTACAGTAAAGGCTAACAAATATTATTTCTCCACTAAATTGTATCTCAACGTCATCCACTTGGTGAGTCAGATCTTGAGCTATTACATGAAAAAAACATTCATAGGGTTATGAACCATACTAAGGCTAGACTAGTGCATGCCTTTGAGTAAGCTGTTAGTAGGTTCCTGTGGGTGGGTGGTTCCTGCTGGTACGTTTTCGGGTTCTTGTTGCAATATGCATTCTGTCTAGGGTTCATCGCTCTGTGAAATGTGGCTAAGCCCAAACTAACACCACATCACAATGATATTTGTACACACACACACACACACACACACACACACACACACACACACACACACACACACACACACCGTACATCCGTTTCCAACATTGAATTCAGAGTCGTCTGTCTGCTATTATCTTGCTCTGTCAAATGTTCTTAAACCCAAACTAAAAACGCAACCGGATATTATTTGCACACACATACACACAAACACCGTAATCACCAAACCTTGAATATAATGGGACGCTCAATGAAACAAACTTATATTTTGAATGGAGTAAAGAATACACACTACTCAGTCTTTTGCTCATAATATATATATATATATATATATATATATATATATATATATATATATATATATATATATATATATATATATATATATATATATATATATATACAGATCAATTAGATGTCAGGAGTATTGATATTCATGCCTAGTGCAGATGAATTTTGCTGCAAAGAGACAGGTCAATTTACTTCCAAAGCTAAAGTGGTGACTTAATTCCTAAGATGCCGTGCATAATGGCGCATATACTAGCTCATGTAATTAATTTCGCAGGAGATTCGTCCTGTTTCTATGGTTTAGAGCATTATTAAAGATGTTATTTCCAACAACAGCTACATTCTTAAGACTGAGTATATTTGTGCAGAATACTGGGGAATAGGGTGCTGGAAAACGATTGTATTCTTGAAAACGAGCATCGCTTGGAAATCATTAAACAAGAGTGAACTGCATTAATTTGGATGACAAAAAATATCACATTAACTCAAACATTTAAATGGTCGGACTAATGAATTTAAAAAACTAATATTGATTGCATTTTTTCACATCATGATCCAGATGACGTTTTATGTCTAGAAGACAATATACTAATAATTAATGATTCTAAATAAAATAGCAGATTATGATCCTTTAGCAAGACAACGATGACTAACTAAATTATGTTTTGAATTATTCGCAAAACAGGTAAAGCCGTTAAGATAGTTGTGTGTCTGGGAAATAGACATTGATCGGTAATAATCATAGTAATAATAATAAAAACAATACCAAGATGACAAACACAACAAAACCAAAAAAAATGTTATTAATTGGGTAGATATTAATGCAAATTGTTTAATAATAATGATAATAATAATAATAATAATAATAATAATAATAATAATAATAATAATAATAATAACATTAAGAATACTAACTACAATAATAATAATAACTGCAAAAAAAAATAATAACTACAATGATATTTCTACTACCACTACTACTACTACTACTAATAGTAATAATAATAGTAATAATACATTTTTAAAAATATAATGGACACAATAAAGCCATAAAATCATGTCATGGTTTTGGTAAATATTAATTTAAAATTTGAGTAGCGTACAAAACTGACTAGCTGAAATTTTGACAAGAATGCAAAGGGAAGGTTAGATTGTTCATTTAGTCCTAAGTGTGCGTTCTATGTCTGTCCTTCCCATGTTAGATTAGGTAATATCTCAAGGGAATCAACCGAATGTGAATTTTGAAAGCAATTGTAATACTTTCATTCTTTTGACTACCATTGCACATAGGTGATCGATAGGTGATAATCTTAGGTGTTGATCAATGTAGATACCAAGAAGTGTTTGATTTTTGACAATATATACGTCTAAGCCATTTTGAGTCAGTATAATTCCACGTTAGCAGATAGACGCTGTCTTTTTCCGATTATCATACAGATGTTAATATGCACTTAGTTTTGATGACACCAAAACTGATATATTGTTGAGGTCGATTTGAAGTTTATTTTTAATGTATGCTGGAGATTTACAGGATAAATACAATGTAGAATCGCCAGCGAAAAGATATGTTAGAGTACGCCGGATACAATACTACGTCATTGATGCATAGAAGAAACCGAAGAGGCCCTAATATAATCCTTCTACAGATATGGGTCATTTGTGGATGGGTAAATCTTTTCATTGCGTATCGCAAATACTTTTGCAAACTTCAGTGACTCCGAGAATTTACAGGAAGTAATACTGCAGTTAATTATTTCTTTCAACGACTTTGAGGTTGATAAAGCCGACATTTTCAGAGTTTTGGGGTGAATGTCCTCTATACCAGCTGTTTACCGGGTATTTATGACCACCATAAATTTAACGCGAGATTACCGACGAGTCACAATCCCTTCTCGTCGATGTCGTCAAAAAGTATCATCAAGATCATCAAAATCCTTGTCAAACATTTCATCACTATCATCTGAAACGGACATAAACTGGGAAAACATTAAGGATAAAATATGTGAATTAAACAAGGACAACTTAAATGACAATGAAAACGTTCAAGTCCGTCAGGCATGGTTTTAAAAACACATTTTTGCATCATTTATTTTTCTAAGTAGTTGCTTTTAAAAAAAAAAAAATGCATGTGCCTAAATTCCAAAGTTCACAATGTTTGTATTGCGGACATCTTATTCCAAATACATAAGTTTCTATTATATTTTTCTTTCTTCGGGACACAGCGCTGTCGCCAATAAATATGTACTTTTGTGTAAAGTAAAAGTAATTTAATACTAAACTTTCAAGTACCAAACTTGCGTACAAAATCAGTTCACAGTAAATACAAAAAGTGCACTATACCCTTAAACAATCGTATTTTGCTTTCTTTATTTATGTCAGCGGCGTATAAATTCATTGATGTAATACTGAATTATTGATCTCTATTTTAATATCCATTTGGAACAAACCCAATCGGATTAAAATCAGATCTCCACTGTCCTAAGTGAAGGATGGTAGAGATGTGATTTTAATCAGATTGGGACAAAACTGAACTACTGATTTAATATGCATTTAGAGCACAATTCATCTGTTGGCAAGAACTTTAGTATGCATTTGTGATAATGTATATGCACATGTAGATCAAGTCCCAACAAAGGATAATTAACAAATACAAACAATAAGGAATTTGACAGATATGCAGTTTCAAAACGTTTTATAGGTCAAATGCTGCAATGCCTTTGCCAAAAACATATATTCGAGATTTTGTTTTTTAAAAATTAAAATGGGTGTGTGTGAATTTACCATCATGTTGCCAGATGTAATGTCAGACATATTCTTGAAATCTCAAGGTTTTACTCCAGTTATTATTATTATTATTATTATTATTATTATTATTATTATTATTATTATTATTATTATTATCATTATTATTATTATTATTATTATTATTATTATTATTATTATTATTGTTATTATTATTATTATTATTATTATTATTATTATTATTAGTAGTAGTAGTAGTAGTAGTAGTAGTAGTAGTAGTAGTAGTAGTAGTTGTTGTTGTATTAGTAATATTATTATTATTATTATTAAAACAAACGCTTGAAAATTTTGACCAAAATCCTGATACGTTCTGATGAAGAGTTGAGGCGAGGTTGTTTCCCACATAAATCCACAGTTTGGGGCCATGATATCCCTATATGACATGTGTAACATCAGCATCCCTCTACCGTCACTACGGCATGAATATGAATCCAGAGCATTCCGCATGCAGGAAATGAAGTCCCTGTATGCCCTTCAACAAATGTAACAAATTGTCATTTATAGTGATTTCAAAATAATTCCATTGACCTATTGGATACAATTATTACTGATATTATTTCAGGTAAATTTAAAAAATATTCTATATTTAAACTGGAAATGCATGCAACTGCACATGTACGGAAATTGTTGCGTCTCACCCATTATTGGGGCTGCATCTAGTACCTACAATATGTTTACATCTCCTTCCTCTAACAACACATATCATATCGGATAACACTCCAGTTGTGTAGACGTAGATACAGGGAAAACCGACTGACTAACGGACGGAACAACCTGCAAACGGACATGACCAATCACATTGTTAGAAAAATTAATTGTTGTTCTTATATGCTTCAATATTATTTGAAATATGCTTTAATACTATTTCCAGTATTTCCGTTCAAGATAATTTAAACAGAATACATTATCTAAAGGCCAATCGAATGAATGTCAGTTTTCTGCCTTTGTCTTGATATTGTTGTAGAGTCGGGTATCTTTGTCCACAGTCAATTTTGCTTATTTGTAAAACATTATGTGAAGTGGCAAATTTCAGTCGATCTATTAATAAACCATTAGGTGAGACCAGATAGCCATTAGTTAGATTGATGAAGACACGCTGTGACAAGGGGGTCTGTATAGTAGAATGCGACCCTTGTACTAATTAAACCGTGTTTACTCAGCAGCCCGACTGACTGCTATCGACATTTTAGAGTTTCATTTTTCACGAAAAGTGTCAGAGTTGAGAAAACGCAGGGAATCTGTTACTTAAAAACAAGCATGTCATATCATATTGACTATGACGTAAGCGACTTTTAGAGAAAAGCGGGAGAAAATACATTTGATTCTGATAGGTCACGATTTAATAAGGGGTGTGTTTTTACACGAAAATTCGTAGAATATAATAACAACCTAGTGAATTTAGAAGTTAGTCTTGAAAATGTTTTCTGCATTAGAGAGGACCAGGGGTAGAATTATTTAGTAAAGGCTCCGGATGTTATTTTAGAGAAGTACATTCGTTAAATCGTGGTCCAGAAGAAAACGCCAAACTAAGGGGAGGAGGACACACCAAAAACAACAAAGGTACTGTCATAATTCCATGTATACTGTTGATGCAATTTATATAATGTTTGCTTAATTTACAGGTCTGCATGATTTCATTTGATGTATTTGAAAAATTGATTTCATTTGATACATTTGCATACTAATGTGTTTTGAATTATGATTTTGAATTCTTACCTTAATTCTTAGTTAAGAATAACGTAGTGTTAATTTATGTCGTAAACACTATGCTGAGTTATGAATAGGAAGTGTTACGTTAATTCTTAAATTTATCATCTTAATAATGATTATTTTCTAAGAATTTAATGTATTACATTTGTACGGGTACGAGAATGCATGTGAATTCAGCGAATTTTAATTTCATAGATGATTTAGCGACAGTGTATTCAATTTATGTGCTGTGTAAATTATGGGGCCCGAATTCAAAGCCTCGATGTATAATTCGCAATTTGAGGACATGTGTAGTTAATTACTAGCCGTAAAGTTGATATCACTGATTGAAATATCTGATTTTTCGAACTATGGAAAGTCTCAACTGTAACCATTGTAACTAGAGACTTAGGATTGTTTTAATTTTCTTTTGAAAGGAAGAAAATAGCTTTTTTGGGAAGATCGCGAAGTTACGTGAATAGCATCGTAATCTTTGAAAAGGAAATTGGGAGACGGAAATTGCAGTGAACGTTGATACAGTGAACAAGTCCGGAATAGAGCGGAAACATCCTCGGGTGCAGAGTATCTAGAAATTGGACAATACAGTGACTTCTTGAAACAACATTGAATTGAACAGTGAACGAGGATCGAGAAATAGCAGGTTATAAAAATCGAACAAGGCATTGACTTCGATTGTACCACTCGATCCTATGATAATTTAAAGCTATCAGTAATAGATCGGCTAATTTGTTTAAATCTATTTCAAATTTTATTGTAATTTGGTGAAAGTTGTATTTCTAAACCGCGTGTATTCCTAAGTGAAAGGAAGTTTCATAATTGTGTAGGTAATTTTTAAAATTGTTTGTTGATCTTTACTGGGGCTCGTGGTTGTTTGTTCTATATACCTGCTCAGTTTACTCTAACAATTCTCATACTCGAACCGGGCAATTATATCGAGGGCGGTCATCTCTTAGATAACGAGTATCAAAGGGGAGTGGGTTATAGTTATTATTATTATATGTTGACAAAGTGGGACTTAACACTTACATTTTGACAAGTGGGGCTTATACAATAATATACGAATAACGCTCATAACCCGCGAGTAACTTGACCCATTATAACATCATGTATGGATTTTAAAGGTTTTGTATAAATCAATATTGAGATATGCATATAATAATGATTTTAAGAGCAGATTATGTTTTCTGAATTATGCAAATGAGTGATGAATTTCATATAGTTGGCATACTTTAAAAATAGTGTGCGCAAAGTAACATTATTCATATTACAAAATGTTATCATGTCTAAATTAAGCATATTAATATTGTGCACAGTATTTTCTTTATTGATTTACTGCGATCACATGAATCTTTCCTTACCTCGCTTTCGGGAACGGTCTTTTTACCATTAGACTGAACATTTTGGATGTCATATTTTGAATCGATTGCCCAAAGAGAACTGGGGAAAAAAAGTCACTTCTGACTGAATATGTAAATTTACCAAATAAGGCCTGTTTACAACATGCGTACCACATCTTGCACTGCGAATGGCGAACAAAAACCCAAATAACAATAACAACAAATAAAAATAACATTTGTGAACATTGATTGTCTAACCTAACCGAGTCAAACTTTATGACATCACATATGATATCCATTGGACATTCTGTGTTTGAATACTATGGACTCTATGTCAAATTTTCTATTTATTCCTGTGGACAATTGCTGTTTGATTTATAATTTGTAAACAAATTTATCTTTTACATGTTTATGGTTATATTGTAGAAAAGTAAACAATCGTTCATCAACATTAAAGAAACGACAAGTACATGGAAGGAAGCTGTCGTTAGCACTCGGATAGTCTTAAATTTGACTATTGACCAAAGATAAGATTCCATCAGTCTCAACCTCTCTTATCTTGCGGTCATTGGTGAGTTTTGCTAGTGTTGCACAATATTAATGACAGTCTAAGGACACGAGATATGCCAAACATTCCACACACAAACACACACACACAAATATAAATCAAAAGTCAATCCAAAAAGAATTCACAATATAATCCACTAGTGGAATTGCAAAAGTCCTGATAATAAAATGTCCTAATAGTTCCCGGTTCGAATCTTGACGAAACAATCCAAGATGGACGACGATGTCACGTGATGAAGTCAGTTATAGTTTTATAAAAGTAAGTGAACACAAGTAATTTCGAGATAAATAACACAACAAATTCCTCTTGATCCAAACGAATTGAAACAATTTACCGCACAAGGTAATTTATAATAACTGAAACAATAATACACATATTTGTATTCTAAAGCCCAGACTACTACTGACTGTTCTCTCCCAGAACAATAATTTATATTTGTTTTTACGTAAACAGGAAAAGGGTCATATGACATTCTAGAAAACCTTAGAACAAACCTCACGTAAACACCTCATGAGAATCAGTTATGTCTTTGGAATCAGCCAATCATTTTAAAAGCGTTTTTGTCAGCCTTGAAACCAGGCCAGAAATGAGGTCAACATCTGGTGTTTATTTGTAAAGTATATAGGACATCCATTTCTAGAAAATCTCTCCGAATTAACGAGTTTGGAACCCCAAATGTCAAATTTGAAAATTTGAATCTGACAAAGAAAAATAAAAGATTTAAATCAAACATACGTAACAATATATATATATATATATATATATATATATATATATATATATATATATATATAGAGAGAGAGAGAGAGAGAGAGAGAGAGAGAGAGAGAGAGAGAGAGAGAGAGAGAGAGAGAGAGAGAGAGAGAGCAGGAGAGAGACACAGAGAGAGTAATATGCCTTAGGCTTGGTTTGTGCTATTTTTGTAACACAATACAAACCTTCCTTAAATGTCTGAAAGCTTCTCTGTTCGCCAATCTAACACTCTCTCTGTTTGCTGGTCATTCTGCATATCTGTTTTACCTCATTTGTGAATCAGTGCGAGAAAGGCATCTTATTTCGACAATGGAATGAGACGATGTTTCGGGTCCTATATTGGTAAATCTGAATAATAAACAGATCACGTGCGCGCGGGATATATATATATATATATATATATATATATATATATATATATATATATATATATATATATATATATATATATATATATACAGAGAGAGAGAGAGAGAGAGAGAGAGAGAAGAATGCACCATATGATGTGATTAATAGTCCTCATAATGGTAATGAAATACAGCGTTAGGGCCAACTCGCGCCGGATGAAGGTAATAGACTGTAATATCTCCCTCCCACCGTCCGAATGTTCCAATTACAAGAATAACATGATCACATAACTCTAGAGTTGCCAGGTCGAATGTTGGTGCCTTGCCTTCGTTGAGGAGGTAGATGTTGTCTTTTGTTATTTTACTTAGCGTTTTAAGTGAACACTTTAAAACATTTAAAGCTACAACACAAATCATCTCAGCAAATTTATATTTCATGTAATCAATGGCGCTGTGAATATTATCTTCAGGAACAACAACCATACCGTGATTGTGATACATTTTCTCTTCCAATAGGTCTCCCATTCGTATAATATGAAATCCGGTTATAGTTGAAGATCTTAGTACAAAAATGTGAGCGTGCGTTTTTCATGATTCTGTTTACTTCCTGCCTAGTATTATTTTGAAACTGAAACTGATTGCGAGTTTTATCCTGAACATGACTAACGTACCTCTAATATTGAACATCCCACTCTAGTTTTGTTTGTTTGGCAGTGTCATTAGAATTTTGTCAAACTTGAAACTACATTATGCTTCCTGTACCAGTTTAAACGAATCACAAAGCTTTACATTTTTGAGTACTAACACACTCAGTAGGTTGACAATTCGCTACAAAGGGTCACGTATGCTAATTACAACTGTGAAGTTGTTGTTTTCAGCTATGTATGTGAGGCACGCTAACAAAATCATTTGGCTCCCCAACCGTCCTTAACCCGTGTCGTAAAGAAAATATGTGGTGACAATTGCATAGTTTCACAAGCAAAACAAATACTGGATAGCAACAAACAACATGGAAAATAAATATTTCTTATTTGAATGCATTTGAACAGAAAAGGATGGACAGAGTTTTCAATAGTAGACGCTCTACAGATATTCAAAACTTCTGAGTGAGTGACAGTTGAGAGTTGAAGTTTTTCTGATTTGCTGCATGCACAATGCATAACATTGTGGCATACCTCTACGTTATTTTCATGTACTGTGTGGTGGGTACATTACAATTGCACATTTAATATGTAATTACAATTGCACATTTAATATGTAATTAAAATTACACATTTACTATGCTATTAGACCTGCACATTTAATATGTAATTAAAACTGCAAATTTAATATGCAATTACAATTGCACATTTAATATGTAATTACAGTTGTACATGTAATATGTAATTAGAACTGCACGTGTAATATGTAATTACGACAGCACATTTAAAATGTAATTACAACTGCACATTTAATATGTAATTACAACTGCACATTTAATATGTAATTACAACTGCATATTTAATATGTAATTAAAACTGTACATATAATATGCTAATAAAATTACACATTCAATATGGAATTACAACTACACGTTTAATATGTAATTACGTTTACAATAACTAAAATCTTTTAAACGCCCTTGGGCAGAGACCTTATGAGTTTGTCTCTCATAAATCTTTCAGTACAAACTGCTAGATGATTACATTGTGACTGGAATTGATGAACAAATCAATGACCGTTCTTTGTACATATCCCACAACATCGTAATAAACATACAAAAGCAGCTCTCTATAATCACGAAGCTCTGACTCTAGCTTTAATAATGCCGATCCACTATTCGGCAACAGTAAAGAATACTTACATAGTACTCTCACATGGTTAAAATGAAGGACATTCCACTGGAATTTCGACCTTCTAGAAACGAAAACGTTTAGAACACTTATATATATATATATATATATATATATATATATATATATATATATATATATAATAGACTAAGAGACTTTACTGTACACTTTAAAACCCAATCAAACGATATTCAATGTTCCCATTTAGAAATATTAACTTTTTTAGAAGCTTACGCTGGCTTTTTCTACTTGTAATTGACATGTCATTGCTTTAACGTTTTATTTAAACTACAAGAACAGTCAAACAAATGAGAAGTATGTCTGGCAACAAATCGTTCTTTTTTCCTTTTGCTTTAGAGACTATCTAATGATTCAGTTAAGAACAAATTAGGCCGATATAGCGGACACCTTCTTTTGAAGTTCAAAGCTTGTAGAATAATTATCTCTCTTAATGAATATTAAAACGCAATAGAAATCAACCAATATTCGTCATATATAGAGTATACGTAGATATTATTGGTTTCGTCTCCGTAGCGAAGTGGATATATTAACATATCGGAACTATGGATAGAAAATCTGTATAAACTGACGAAATACATTTTTGGAATATTTAATAATTCTGGATACGTACGTTCTAAGCTATGCAAATCAGATAGACGTCTATACATGCCATTCACATTGAAAATCCTTGAATATAATGTACCGGAAACAAAGCATCAGATAGGTGAAGCATTTTTCATACTCTTGCAAAGGCATATTCCTACAAATATTATCATATGTCTTTCTTTACTTATCTTTATGTGTTTCTTTGTGTAGGTATTATATGACGAATATTTAGCAAATGTTATCATATGTTTATTTTTTCTTATAAGTTGTCTGTTTGTTTGTTTGATGAGGAATTTTAACGTACCTTTAACACTATCATATCACTACGATATCGGCAGTGAGGAAGTTTATAATGATGTCTAGCATTGGGGCATCATACCGCAGACAAGTAGCATGATGTCCATCCCAGTCACATTATCCTGACACCAGGCCGATCAGTCCTAACACTAACCTCTCAATAGCGAGGCAGCTGTAGTGTAACAGAATTGTTACCGAGAGGAGGGTGGATTAAATGAACAATACAAACACAATTTGTGAAAGAAAATATAAATTTATGTAATAAATTATAAATGAAAAAAATACAGATGTAACAACACAATAATTCATACGCTCAACCCACAATTACACTCACAACCATTCACAATACACAAATAAATTAAATAACAATACAAAAGGAATCTCAGATGTAAAGGGATCTCTTGGATTATACACAGATCCAAGAATCCTTTACGAAAGTTAAATAAATGCAAGAATGATTTACGAAAAAAAATAAACACAAACGACAAACTATCTATCGCACGATGGATTGCGATAACTAGCACGATCATATACTTGTATTCAATCAAGTTGCTAGCTTTTATTGATATCTATGTGATCACTTGAAATATTATTGCGATCTGACATAAGCATGCAAATACAACAATGTATTAAATTATATTATAATTTCAATACACCTATGTGTCTCCCCTGTATAACCGCACGATTCAGCAACAGTTGAATCGTCTCCCAGTTTCCCCGAGAACCGAGGGTTGACCAATACTATTATCGGACGTTTCCCTACACGGATCCACCACAGTTATACGTTCAGACAGCATACAACATCTACCCGAACCAACGGTTCCTCACTCCCCTAGATGTCTACCCGGACGTTTTACAACTCTAAGACAGCTCCGACACGCGGACTTCTAGCTTTCCGGATATTTACACGTTACACAGATATTGACGAACAGACAGTTCGACACACAGACAGATACTTCAATTCCGTTTGCACAAATTAACGGCACAAGCACGTTCAGATATTTATACAGAGATGTTCCAGAACAAACAATAGATGTCCCACAACAAATCAGACGATATCAAAGACGTTTATCAAAAGATGGTATCAGATGTGTTAACAGCTACGGTATCAACGATGTTATTAGCAGCTACGGTATCAACGATGTTATTAGCAGCTACGGTATCAGAAACAATGTAACAACTATGTTAGCAGCTACGGTATCAGAGACGGTATCAACGATGTTATTAGATGCGCTATCAGTGATGTACTTCTACGGTATCAACGACGGAATCAGACGGAATCAGACTGAATCAGACGGAATCAATGATTGTCAGATGTTATCAGATCTACGGAATCAACGATGTTATTAGATCTCCGGAATCAGCCCTTTGGCTGGAGATTTGCAAGACGAGGTTATCTATCCTTCGATTAGATATTTGGGTTCCCGTCAATAATAATGAGAAATCCATCGCCTTATATACTCTCAATAGGTGAACATAAATCACATCGAGCTTGACGTGCACCACGTACAACGAGTATTTCGGATTTCATGTAAATTACAAATTGGCACATGCAAATCGTTACACGCCACTTAATCACCCCAGGTAATGCGTGTACGACGAAATCAAGAAAATGGTGAGTTTCGTTTGCAAATCAAGAACAACAAAAATCAGTTCAAATTTTCGCCTAATTCTGTGACAATACCTCCCCCCTAAGAATAAAAATGTACACATTTTTAAAACTAACACAGAATAGAAGAAAAATAACTACTGATGATATCTTACAACATTTACACTGGTTATACTACAAACTGGATTTCATTACTGGGCAAATTCATACAAATTTCCCATCATGCCCTACTCAAGTAGTCTGCGCCTATATTTTCAACTCCCCTTATTGCTTCTACACGGAAACGATAAGGTTGTAGTGTTAGCGCCCAACGCATCAACCGAGCGTTAGCGACCTTGGCCTTGTTTAAATACAGTAGGGGTTGGTGATCAGTCTCGAGAACGAAATCTCTCCCAAACAGATATGCGTGATACTTCCCAATTCCCCATACTACGGCCAAACATTCCTTTTCTATAACGGAATAATTTTTCTCCCTGGGTAGCAATTTTCTACTCGAGTAAGCTACGGGTAACTTACTGTCGTCCTGCTCTTGCAGTAAAACTGCCCCCAACCCAGTTTCAGAAGCGTCTGTTCTTAGAATAAAAGGTTTGCTGACATCTGGCAATTTCAATATAGGTGCACTAACCAGTTTCTCTTTCAGAGTACAAAATGCTTTATCTTGCGGCGGTCCACATTCAACTTTGTTTGGTTGCCCCTTCTTGGTCAAATCAGACAGCGGGCTAGCAATGGCTGCAAAGTTCGGTATAAACTTTCTGTAAAAACCTACTAGACCTAGAAATGATCTTACCTGCGTTTTATTGGTTGGCTTTGGTGCGTCTCTAATTGCTTCAACTTGCTTGGGATGAGGTTTTAACTGACCCATACCGCTGACCCTATGACCCAAACAATCTAAATCTGTATAACCAATACTGCATTTAGTGGGTCTCACTGTGAGGTTCGCTCTGCGGAGTCTATTGAAGAGCTCGCTCAGTACGGAAACGTGCTCACTCCAAGTATTCGTGTACACGAATATGTCGTCTACAAAGCTATCAACGTTTGTTAAACCTTTCAGCAACTTTCGCATCAAACGACAACAAGTGGCGCTGGCTCCAACTAACCCGAAAGGCATCACTTTGAATTGATACAATCCTTTCTGGGTCGCAAATGCCGTCAAAGTTCGGGACTCTGGGACAATGGGAACCTGCCAATATCCCTTGGACAGATCCAATTTGGAAATCCATCGGTTTCCCGACAACTTTGCAAATAGACCCTCCATATCTGGCATTGGTTCTGCATCGAACACAGTGATTTTATTCAACTGCCGAAAATCGATACAGAATCGGTTCGTCCCGTCCTTTTTCCTTACTAACACTACTGGAGACGAATATGGTGAGTTGGAGGGTTCAATCACCCCCAGATCCAACATTTTACTCACCTCTTCGTCCACAGCTTCACGTGCGTTGTATGGCACCGGATATCCCTTGATTCGAATAGGGTCAGACGTATTCAGTTTAATTTTGAGGTCCAACAAAGTTGTACAACCTGGTCTATCTGTGAATACATACGAGTGTTTAGCCAAGAGCGCATTAATCTGTTGACGCTGGTCTTTCGTCAACTCCGCACTCACATCGACTTTATCTATCCCCTCCCCCGCAACTCCCAAGGGACATTCAAGGGCACTCTCGATATTCGAATCAGCTTCATCATCGTCTACGACTGCCGTACAAACGACATTTAAGACCCCCTTTTCAACATTGTCGCTCTGTCTCTTGATATACAATTTGAGCATGTTTGCATGGAATGTCTTTACATTACCGTCCATGTCAATTTTATAGTCCATGTCACCTTTTACTTCTTTAACTTCATATGGACCTTTCCACTGGACTAATAACTTATTCGAACTCGTTGGAAGAAGCAATAGAACCTGATCTCCCACAAGAAATTTCCTATTACGCGCTCTGCGGTTGTAATACTTGGCATATCTGCGCCCGGATTTAATCAATTCGTCACGTGCCATCTGGCATGTACTCTCAAGTTTATTTCTTAGATCTAACACGTACTGGTAAGTCGTTTTTATTTCCTCGTTCGCGACATCACCAGTACATAGTTCGCGTAGTATCCGCATCGGGCCTCGAACTGTCCTACCGTACAACAGTTCGAAGGGTGAAAACCCTAAACTTTCCTGCGGTACTTCACGGTACGCGAACAGAACAGCGTTTAAATAACGGTCCCAGTCTTGCGGACGTTCCGCGCACATCTTTCTCAGCATGCTTTTCAGGGTACCATTAAACTTCTCTACCAGTCCATTGCACATCGGATGGTATGGGGTAGTGTTTAGCTGTTTGATGGATAACAGCCTACTTATTTCACCCATGAGGTCAGAGGTGAATTGGGCACCACAATCAGTGAGGATTTCCTCTGGCACCCCTACCCTACTGAAGTTATCAACTAATGCTTCAGCTACCCTTTCCGTTTCAATAGTTGGTAACGCTACGGCTTCAGGGTATCTGGTTGCGTAGTCAACCAGAGTAAGAATATACCGATTCTTTCTTTCGGTAACTGGGTGTATTGGTCCTACAATATCTACTGCCACTCTTTTAAACGGTGTATCTATTAATGGCATCTGTCCCAAGGGCACCCTTGTGACCCTTCCCTTACAGACGGTTTTCTGACATACGTCGCACGACCTACAGAACCGTGTGACATCGCCATTAACACCTGGCCAGTAGAATTCAGCGACTACCCTGCTAGTGGTCTTAGCCCTACCTAGGTGTCCTGCCATGCTTGACTCATGCGCCACCCTAAGTACTTGAGATCTATATCTCTGGGGTACGACCACTTGCCAATACTTCTTACCCTCCCGAGCGCTAAACTCCCTATGAATTAATCCGTTCTTGCGTACGAATCTCGAGCTACCCCCACGCTTGCAATGTTTAATCGCGCCGGACGTGATTTTCTCAACAATTGTTCTGATGGATTCATCACGTTCTTACTCTTGTTTGAAATCATCACGCGAAATTCCTGAGATCGATTCAGGGACTATTAATTTATGAAACGCTGTTTTCTCTCGCCGTGTTTGCGCTCGCGTTTCGACTGCCTGGGCCAAAGGTATTTTAAAATCGGCCATGGTTGGAAGACGGGAACCTTCAACATTACCGATCGTCAGATCGTAAATAGGATTGTCCATACAAAGGGTATCAACAGTTCCCGTTAAGAAAGGTGTTTTTACTGTGATCCTTGCTACGGGAATGCGACCCATCGTCTGATCAAGTAACATACATGGGGATTCCCACCCGAGCATTTGGTTATCCTGCACGAGACTACGTTTGATCACTACGCCCGTACAACCAGTGTCACGCAATACCACGACTTCTCGACCGTTGACAAACCCTCTCGCGGTTGGTACACGCGCTTCAGGAAATAAACACGTGCCAAGCGAATGAATACAAGGTTCTACCTGTACGATGTTATCAGTTATACCTTTACTTTGTATAGCCACTGCTACCTTATGTATAAGTGCCTTTCTTTTAGGACAGTCTTTTTGAACATGACCCAATGCATTACACAAGAAACACCGCACACGCTGAAAAACTGGATTCCCAACTGACCTTTTTACCTCAGCTGATTTTACAGGCTCCCTAGGCATAGGTCTTACAGACTGGTTTCCAGACTTAAAATCTTTCAAAACCACGTTCTGGGTTCCCCCATGAGCTTCGGCAAATAAATCGGCTTGCTTAGCCATATCTTTTACGTTTGTGAAGACTTTCTCCTTCAGAAATTGATCTAATTCTCGCCCAACTGTATTAAATAATTGATCTCTGAGCAAGAAATCAGTCAACCCTTCAAACGTTTTCACCGCTTTGCCGCATTCAATCCACCGCTCAAAATAGTTCGCAATTCTGACGGTGAACTGACCAAAGGTTTCTCCCTTATCGGGCTTGCTATACCTGAACTTTTTACGGAAACCCTGTTCAGTAAGCTCGTACCTTTTGAGAAGTGCTTCCTTTAGGACGTCGTACTTGAACACATCGTCCCTAGGAAGTCGCGAGTATACATCCAGTGCTTTACCTTTTAATAAAGCACTCAGATGCAGCGCCCAGTCATTTTGACTCCACTTCTGGTTTTCGGCATACCGCTCAAACCGATGAAGATAACTATCTATGTTATCTTTTTCATCGTCAAAGGGAGGTAATTTGGGGCCCCTTAATTTGTTAGTGACAGAATCGTGTTCTCTTCCAGATGTCGCTAATTCTACCTTACGCTCATGATCCCGTTGCTTTGCTTTTTCATCTAACTCTATTCGCTTTTGCTCCGCTTCCATTTCCCATCCTATCCTATCCTTTTCGGCCTGCTTCTCTAATTCTATCTTTTCCCTCTCAAATTCTATCTTTTCCCTTTCGGCCTGCTTCTCTAATTCTATCTTTTCCCTCTCAAAGGCCCATTTCCTATCTTCGGATTCCCTTTCTAATTCCCGTTTCCTTTCATCGGATTCCCTTTCTAATTCCCGTTTCCTTTCATCGGATTCCCTTTCTAATGCCCGTTTCCTTTCTTCGGCTTCCCTTTCTAATTCCCTTGCTCTTACCCTTTCGTCCCTTTCCCGGGCTTGTTCTTCTTGAATAAATTTCCTTAAGCTTTCGCCTTCATATCCAAATTCTTTGCCTAAGGCAACCAAGTCCTTAAGGGATGACATGACAATTGTAATATGAATATAGATATATAACCAAACCAATACTTTAAACACGTTTATACTGGACACACGGACCTAGGTAAACTGAACAAAAATAAACTCCAACTAGAGTATTATCTTAACAGAAGGTCACGCTCGAATATAAACATTAAATGTATACCTTCACAAAAATGATTGACAGTTCACTTAATCCAACGATCCCACTTCTGACACCATTGTAACAGAATTGTTACCGAGAGGAGGGTGGATTAAATGAACAATACAAACACAATTTGTGAAAGAAAATATAAATTTATGTAATAAATTATAAATGAAAAAAATACAGATGTAACAACACAATAATTCATACGCTCAACCCACAATTACACTCACAACCATTCACAATACACAAATAAATTAAATAACAATACAAAAGGAATCTCAGATGTAAAGGGATCTCTTGGATTATACACAGATCCAAGAATCCTTTACGAAAGTTAAATAAATGCAAGAATGATTTACGAAAAAAAATAAACACAAACGACAAACTATCTATCGCACGATGGATTGCGATAACTAGCACGATCATATACTTGTATTCAATCAAGTTGCTAGCTTTTATTGATATCTATGTGATCACTTGAAATATTATTGCGATCTGACATAAGCATGCAAATACAACAATGTATTAAATTATATTATAATTTCAATACACCTATGTGTCTCCCCTGTATAACCGCACGATTCAGCAACAGTTGAATCGTCTCCCAGTTTCCCCGAGAACCGAGGGTTGACCAATACTATTATCGGACGTTTCCCTACACGGATCCACCACAGTTATACGTTCAGACAGCATACAACATCTACCCGAACCAACGGTTCCTCACTCCCCTAGATGTCTACCCGGACGTTTTACAACTCTAAGACAGCTCCGACACGCGGACTTCTAGCTTTCCGGATATTTACACGTTACACAGATATTGACGAACAGACAGTTCGACACACAGACAGATACTTCAATTCCGTTTGCACAAATTAACGGCACAAGCACGTTCAGATATTTATACAGAGATGTTCCAGAACAAACAATAGATGTCCCACAACAAATCAGACGATATCAAAGACGTTTATCAAAAGATGGTATCAGATGTGTTAACAGCTACGGTATCAACGATGTTATTAGCAGCTACGGTATCAACGATGTTATTAGCAGCTACGGTATCAGAAACAATGTAACAACTATGTTAGCAGCTACGGTATCAGAGACGGTATCAACGATGTTATTAGATGCGCTATCAGTGATGTACTTCTACGGTATCAACGACGGAATCAGACGGAATCAGACTGAATCAGACGGAATCAATGATTGTCAGATGTTATCAGATCTACGGAATCAACGATGTTATTAGATCTCCGGAATCAGCCCTTTGGCTGGAGATTTGCAAGACGAGGTTATCTATCCTTCGATTAGATATTTGGGTTCCCGTCAATAATAATGAGAAATCCATCGCCTTATATACTCTCAATAGGTGAACATAAATCACATCGAGCTTGACGTGCACCACGTACAACGAGTATTTCGGATTTCATGTAAATTACAAATTGGCACATGCAAATCGTTACACGCCACTTAATCACCCCAGGTAATGCGTGTACGACGAAATCAAGAAAATGGTGAGTTTCGTTTGCAAATCAAGAACAACAAAAATCAGTTCAAATTTTCGCCTAATTCTGTGACATGTAGTACCATTTTTGTGTCTTTGGTATGACTCGGCCGGGGATCGAACCCACGACCTCCCGCTTCCGTGGCGGATGCTCTCACCACTAGGCCACCGGAGCGGTTTTCTTATCTTTATGTGTTTGTTTAAGTATTAGATGACGAACATTTAACAAATACTATGATATGTTTATCGTATTTTTTGTGTAAGTATAACATGACGAACATTGAACAAATATTACTTATATTTATCTTTACTTATCTTTATGTGTTTTTGTAAATATTAGGTCAGGAACATTTAAGAAAATTGTATCATATGTGTATTTTTACATATCTTTATGTGTTTGATTGCATGAGTATTAAATGACGAACGGTTAACAAATATTAAAATATGTTTAACTTTATGCTTTTGTGTTGTCTGAGTATTAGATGACGAACATTCAACAAATATTATCAGATGTTTGGCTGTATGTGTTTATTTGTGAAAGTATTAGATGACGAACATTGAACAAATAGTATCATATGTTTATCGTTACTTCTCTTTATGTGTTTGATTGTGTAAGTATTAGATGCCGACCATTTAACAAATGCTATCTTATCTTTATATGTTTGTTTGTATAAGTTTTAGATGACTAACATTGAATATATATTATTTTTTGTTTATCTGCATGTGCTTGATTGTGTAAGTATTATATTTCGAACAATGAACAAATATTACTTATATTTATATCTACTTATCTTCATGTGTTGCTGTAAGTATTGGACGGCGCATATTTAAACAAATGTTTTCATATGCTTATCTTAAGTTTTAACTGTGTTTATTTAAGTATTAGATGACGAACATTGCACAAATAGTATCATATGTTTATCTTTACTTCTGTGTATGTGTTTGTTTGTGTAAATATTAGATGAAGAACATTTACGAAATGATATCATATGTTTATATGTTTGTATGTATAAGTATTAGATGACGGACATTTAGACAAATATTATCACATGTTAATCAGTTTGCGTGTGTTTCTATAAGTATTATATGACGAACAGTAAACAAATATATTCATATGTTTATCTGTATGTGTTTGTTTGCCTAAGTATTATTTGACGAACATTGAACAAATATACCCTATATTTATCTTTACTTATCTGTATATGTTGCTGTAAGTATTAGACGTTGCATATTTAAACAAATGATCTCATATTTTTATATTTACGTATTTGTATGTGTTTACTTATGCATTAGAAGACGAACATTGAACAAATACTATGATATGTTTTTCTTTACTTATCTGTATGTGGTTGTTTATGTAAGTATTATATTACGAACATTGAACAAATATTATATGTTTATCTTTATTTATATTCATGTGTTTGTTTGTGTTTCAGATGACGAACACTTAAAAACTTTTATGATATGGTTATGTTTCTTTGTATAGGTATTAGATGACGAACATGAAACAAATCTTATCATATGTTAAAATGTATGTGTTTGTTTGTTTAAGTATTACATGACGAACATTGAACAAATATTACTTATATTTATCTTTACTTATCTTTATGTGTTTTTGTAAATATTAGATCACGAACATTTAACAAAAGTGTATCATATGTGTATTTTTACATATCTTTATGTGTTTATTTGCATGAGTATTAAATGACGCATATGTAACAAATATTAAAATATGTTTATCTTTATGGGTTTATTTTGTCTGAGTGATAGAAGACGAACATTCAACAAATATTATCAAATGTTTATCTGTATGTGTTTATTTATGTAAGTATTAGATGACTAACATTGAAAAAATAGTATCATATTATCTTTACTTATCTTTATATGTTTGTTTGTATAAGTATTAGATGACGAGCACTAAACACATATTATTATATGTTTATCTGTATGTGTTTGTTTGAATAAGTATTAGATTACGAACATTGAACAAATATTACCTATATTTATCATTCCTTATCTTCATGTGTTGCTGTAAGTATTAGACGGCGCATATTTAAACAAATGATATCATATGTTTATATTTACGTATTTGTATGTGTTTATTTATGTATTAGATGACGAACATTGAACAAATACTATGATATGTTTTTCTTTACTTATCTGTATGTGGTTCTTTGTGTAAGTATTAGATTACGAACATTGAACAAATATTATATGTGTATCTTTATTTATATTCATGTGTTTGTTTGTGTATCAGATGACGAACACTTAAAAAAATGTATGATATATGTATGTTTCTTTGTATAGGTATTAGTTGACGAACATGAAACAAATCTTATCATATTTTAATCTGTATGTGTTTGTTTATTTAAGTATTCATTGACGAACATTGAACAAATATTACTTATATTTATCTTTACTTATCTTTTTGTGTAGGTGTAATTATTAGATGGCGCACATTTAAACAAATGTTATCATATGTTTATCTTTTGTTATCTTTACTTAACTTTATGTGTTTGTTTTTGTAAGCATAATTTGACGAACATTGAACAAATATTATCATATGTTTGTCTTTACATATCTTTACTTAGCTGTAAGTGGTTGTTTGTGTAATTATTAGATGACGAACATTTAGCAAATGTTATCATACACGTGTTTTGGGATTTTGAATTTTGAAACACGTTAATGTCAAGCGATTATATATTTGATATGTAAGTAAACGAAGTACGCAAGGTAGATATTGCAATAGCACAGTAATTTTCAAATTAGTGAATCAGGACAAGAAACAATGTGATTAACACTGCTTATCACCCAATTCTTAATTCATTTGGTACATAATTTGTATAGAACGCTGCTGAAAATTCCAATGTTATTAATCCAGTTAACAATTACTTACCTTATTTTACAAGGGGTATTATCAGATAATTGAGTAATAATCAAAGTAAATAAATAAAGATAAAAATAATTGATAAATGATAAATTAATGTAAACAATTTCACACATCAAGGTAAATGAACACATAAAACAAAAAAAATATTTGGGTTGTAGCCGACCTATGGATAATTACAATTAAGTTTAGTGTTTAAAAGCAACCAAATAAAACCCCAAATCCTTCACCCGTAAACAAGAAATCGACTTAAAGTACTGTCAAAGGATAACAAATAGAGATTATAATATAGATACCTAGAAAAAGAACTCGTCATAAGTCTGCGTTTATTATATTCAATGCATACATACATACATACATACATACATACATACATACATACATACATACATACATACATACATACATACATACATACATACATACATACATACATACATACATACATACATACATACATACATACATACATACATACATACATACATACATACATACATACATACATACATACACAGTGACCAACATTTCACATTATACTGGTTTGTGGGCTGAGGCTAATCTTTTTGAGACCTATGAGTGGCCCTGAAAAGGGCCGTTGATTTTTATTTTAACATCATTACGTTATCATAGAGTGATCTCACATATCTTCGTCTCTTCCTTAAACTTAGTATAACTCCTGGACCGTAGATTAAGACTCTCTTCAAAAAGCCTTGCATTTCCATGTTGCTCTTTCTTGTCTAAAGGGCTGTATCAGTCTTTCGGTTGCATATACATGATGATCTGATATGCATGGGATAGTCGGGGTGGAAGACCATTGATGCGAATAAATGCAGTGAATTGCGGTTATTTGTAGTTGATGAGCGTTACAAAATAATTCAGAATCAGAGTCGAGTCTGTCTTTCAATCTTAAGAGAGTGGTCTGTGACATGACAGTCTCTATATAGGTGCGCTAAGCGTATGTGCGCCATGAATCGATGCGACAGTTTTCAGTCATGAATGAAACTACGAAGACAACGAACTGGGAGTACCGGCCGTGGAGACGAGAAACGATGTTATATCAGCGGCTTCGAAAGTCAACACAATTTACTTCCTGAAGAGACTTATTTTAATTGGGATTTTGTGGACTTTCTCTTTTCATCACAAAACAATGTTCCGGTATGAGTACCTTCGCTACCTTCGCATGCATTACCACCAGTTGAGGACTTTAAATAGAGACAGAATAAGGAAATATATAACTTTTTACAGCAACAGAAATAAGCAGACCAAGCTTTTCTACTTCAACAGCAATAGCAAGAAAAAGACAGAAAGAAGAAAAAGCAGCAGTAAAGAAACAAAGTTTAGGAGAGAAGGATTACAGAGGAAGTCAAACGGAAACGGTACTTTTAGACATTCTGACTTAGTTAAAGAGTCTGAAACAAATGCATCAGACGTCTTTAATACGGCTCAAAAGAAAAAGACCTTCCCGAGCCTAGCAGCCCAACCCCGTTACTACACTTGAGATAACAAAACTTGTGATATCTACAAAGTCATCGTCCCCTTGCGGATTCGGGGCTGTAGAATTGTCATGACGTGCCTCACCACGTGTAGTAAAAGGCAACTAAGTAGCGGCAACCTATTTGCCTTGGGTTGTGACCCGTGTCGAGGGAGGAAAGGATCCTGGTAGTTGAGCGGTGGCTTTTTCGATGCAATATAATGTTTTAGCCTGTAATTCTCTTAGACGGGTGGTCGAGATGGGCCCGGTCTCGACCGGCTGGTCACGCCGAACCCTATGAAGTTTTTATTTCCTTGCTCACCTTCTCAATCTTCCTTGTATCTACTTTGATACCACCGTTGCCACTACATTCTATACTTTTAGCTTTCACTTTCTCAAGTTTTAGAAGACTTCCTAATAGGCGCTGGCGCAACTGGTTATATGAAAGGTAATTTTACTGCCCTGGAATGAGACTTCACGTGTGAATATAAGTAATTGTATATACTGAGTATAGCATCTGTGTATCCTCGGCACTTGAAAAGTGTTTCCGCGTTGGACTTCATGGTCGGCAGAGAGAATGGGTGCTAAATAAAAAACTAACATTCATGGAAATTTCCAAATAAACAACAGAAACAAACTTACCAAACCACTGTCTGATTCTGATGAAAAACCATGCGGTGTGGAATCATTTTCATTCTTCATGGTTATTCAATCTAAGGATGACTCAAAACAATTTACTGCACTGTCTCCGTGTGCTATTGAAAAAAAAACATGTCGGGATCTATTGGCAAATCAACAAACTAAAGCCAGGGTGCCTTCTTGTTGAGTGTGAGCGAAAAGATCAAACAGATAGTATCAGGAAAATGAAAACCTTTTTCGATATTCCAGTGACCTCATTCGCCCACACTAGAGTACTGGGTCAAATTTGTAGTTTAATGGGAGATTGACATTCCTTGTATTATATATTAAGAAACGATACTAGCCCCTGTATCAATACATGTTTGAGAATTGGTTTCTTGAATTACTAGCAGACATGTCAATTTTACAGAAAAATAAATCCTTGTTTGTACAGAAATATATAATTTTGAAGGTATGTTTGTCAAAATTTAAATTAACTCTTTGTGATTAAGTCATTTTAAGTGATGGATTTTTAACCAATTTGTCTTAAGTAGTTTAATTTGTTTGAAATATCTTGTTAGTTTTGGGTTTTGTTGACTCAGAGTAATTAAGGGTTTAGGTTTTATCTTTACAAGGCAATTTTCTAATTGATTGTATTTTTTATGCTGTGACATGAAGTTTATATTCAATAGATTGCTAACTTGATTTACAACTGACTTTTTATATAATTAAAGGTTTGAAAGGAAACAACTAATTTATGTTCATTATGGTATTGTTTCCTGTTACCAACATAATGCAGTTCAGCCAAGTTTAAATTTTATTCTGTATATTGAAATGACTTTATATGCTAATTTGTATGAAACTACATTATCAAACTTGTTTCTTGTGATACATTTGTGGTTTAGTGTATGATCATATATATGACTCAGATATTTTGTCAGAGTCATGAAATAAAATAATCTTTTGTTTTAAAACATTCATGTTTTTAAGCTTAAATGTTCCATAATTTCATTTAGTAAGGATCATATATGAGCCTTGAAAAAATAAATTTCATTCTGGAAAAACGCTGGAAATGACATGGAAATTTGTCTTTTAAAAAAACTTTAAACCATGTATAATATTTTAGATTTGAATCCTCTAAATCCATTGGATGGAATTTTGTAGTTTCTTTTTGATGATCCTCTTGAACGTTTTCACTGTTCATCAACCAATATGGTTATATCAGTAAAAAAAATTTTGCCTGTAACAAATGTCAGAAAGTTGAGACATAGTGGCCACAATGTCCTTCTGTCCACACATGGCATGTTTTTTTTTTGTGTTAGAACAACTGAAGTTATAGAAAAGCTCAAACTTAGATAAATAGACATAAAATAGTTGAATTTCTGTTAATGGTCAGTTTGTAAAAGTTTTTGGGAATTATCTGTCTTCTGTTTTGATGGATTAGCTTTTTAAAGATTGACAAAGGGCTTTGAATATCTCCATGGACATGGGGTCAAGATCTTGAGTTTACATAAAATCATTGGAAGTGGCTATGCTGGCTGCTTACACTTGAGATTATTATTACTTACACTTGAGATTATTATTAGACTTTTCACACAGTTTTAAAGTGGGACAAGAATATCCCATATAATGTGTTTGGTCAAAAGATTACAGGTTAGTGTCAGAGTGAGAGGGTTCAGTTTAAAACTTCTAGAAGTGATATTTTTTTTTAGTTTACATAGATAGGTATAATGTACTTTACATAAGCTTTAGTATATTGGTAGCCCCTCCTCGTGTGCCCAAACACAAATCAGTTAGAGCAGGAGTATGCTAGATTGAGCTTGTTAGTAAATTCATTACACTTTTCTTGCCCAGTCTGTTTTTTTGGGAACCATTGACATCTTACTGGGAAATATGCTACCAACATAATTTGAGCTGCATACAAAATTAATGGTGATATGTCATGTTTCGTGCACAGGGTTTTATTAAAAGGTCCAGTTTGTATACTTTGTCAGTATCCTTATTTTCCAGTAGGTCATTTTCTGACTTTTCTTGATATTGTCATAAAACTGTATGCACATATGTATCTTTAGTTTCAAATTCATTGAATATTAGATTTTGGATGATGTGTACTGGTTTATAGCAACAATGGTGAGAAAAATAATCTACGTTGGGGTTTGGACCAAAACAAGGAAATCCAAGTCAAGGGGTTATATTATTTGTCTCCCCATGAGGCTTGATATTGGTCCTGATGCAGCCAAAGAAGCAAGATTGATTACAATAAATTTTATTTGCTCAGCTTCTTGAAGAATACTTTAAGCAAACCTATGGTATGGGTGCTGTTTTAGGGCAGACTGGTGTTTCAGCTTAGCTTACTGATGAATACTATTTGAGAGATTTGTGTAAGGACATGGTTCAAGTTTTTCAGCAAACTTTTTCTCAGAAAATTATTATGGTAGAGTTGCAAATTTGCTGTGATGACAAATATCTATAAGAACTAAAACACTTTTACAAACGTATATCACCATGATCTATATTCTATGCTCCATTCACTAAGTTTTGGGGCTAGTCATATCTAATGCTCTGATCATGGTAGAGTCATGAAGCTTCATACTGTAATAGATGTGTTTTTTTTATATTAGTATTTAATGCTGCACTATTTACATGTGCAAATTCAGTTAGGAATGTGACAAAACTATGAACGAGTTTTATATATGATTTGGAATGGGAGCACAGTACATGTAGTTAATGCCTCAGTAATATTAAGTAAACTTTTGAGGCATTTTCATTTATGAAACTAATGATTGTAGTGTTGTCAACTTGGCTTTGAAATCCCCTAAGCATACCAGGGTTCAACTTGGATGGGTAAACTATGTTTTACACATTACTGGTAGGTACTTATTAGAAAAAGTGATGTGCAGATCCTATTTTGTCAAAAAAGGATGACTGCCAAATGATTATATTCTGACATAATCAGTGAAAATTGGTTGAATAGTGAAATGAGTTTATGACAACTGCTGTAGACTACATTTCATGTAACACAGTCTTTGTTCATTTTCTAGTGCCCAAGCTCATTTCTTAGGTTTTGTGAAAGATAAAAATGTAGTACCTTATACCACATTTTGCAAAGAGTAACTAGATTTATGTGACCGATATTTTATCATGACTCTGAAAACAACAAAACCTCATCAAGCAAGGTTGTGCATGTAAGAAATGAGCCTTTTATTATATGTTGTAGGTTTCATCACTTTCATTTATGTACTTAAAACTATTCTCTGAATAGTCAAACTTTACCGTTATCCAGTTGTTTTATTTATGTTATTCATATTATTTTGCACTTTGACTAATATATTGGTATTTTTGCATAATTATATCTGTCTGCCAGTGATTATTGTGATGTATTTTTTTTTACCTCACTATTATAACATATGCATTTTATTGAACATTCATCTGGCTCTAACGCAGTGTTTGTTGATTTTACAGTACTCAAACTAATGTCATCAGATCGCTTGAAATTCTCGTTTATTCAAGTTCACTGTAAGACTGAATAATTGATGAAAATTATGTTTCTTAAATTGTCTGACAGATCAACAAAATCATAACACTTATTTAACTTCACAAAATACAAAATTATCATAAACACTTACGTCAGAAATGAAAAACCTGAAGGTGCTCAGACTTAAGGTTATGAATATGGACTTTAAAATTTCTTTAAGCTTTCTCACATGACCACATTAGTTGAATCCGAAATTCTAACTCTTGAGGTGAGATGACAGTTGTGGCCCCGATTGCATGAAATAATTGGAATTGTAGTTGTTGACAATTTTGGGAGGACATACATTCAAAAGACTTTCTGAATGACTTCTCTCCCAATATAAACTGATGAAGATGTATTTTATTTGGGCTTCACTCCAACCCTATCCTTTGCAAGGGTGTGCCTATGGATAAAACAACAAATGTCCACTGCAAATATTAGTATGTTTAAAATGTGGATTGAAGAATGTGGACTTGAGTGGCACAACCATTGATTAGCTTCATGCATTTTCATAGTTTTATAATCACACAACAGGTTAAGTATGCTCTTGTTATTCTTATGATATTGATGTTTCTAATTTTTTGTTGTTTATCAGTGAAAAAGCATGCTGGTATTGGGCTTAGCATGTATCAGTCAAGAGTATCAGATATTTTTCTTGTACGAGATTTTGGATTAATTCCATCAATCTCATTAGTGTTCACTTGCATGTCCTGATTTTCTATTATATTTGTAACATATTGAAACTGGTTACTTTTCACTTTGTATAAATATATTATATAACATAGTAGTACAGTTGTCATGCTTCAACATTAAAAATGTTTTCATGAGTAAAGTATTTAAAAAAGGGGAGTCGGGCCATATTAAGCTTTTTCTCTAATCAGTTGAGTTACCTAATTTTGTAAGATGTTTCACCATATAGGCAGATGATGAATGTTATGAATCTTGGATGTTTCCCCAGTTGGGTTGTGGGTAGAGTTGTTATATTTTCAAATCAAATATATGCTCATGCTTGTACCCTGAACTCGATTTACATGAACTTGGATTAAGCAGTATGCACGTGATGATTTACCCTGATACACTTACATATACAACAGAGGTTTTCAATCATGAATGTTGCCCCAGATTGGGTAGATTTACTATCACAAAATCACATTTTATTGGAACTGTGTGTGATTATATATTCATACAAATGTTTAGGAGAGTAATTATATGGAGTTTTCAGATTCTGGTTTTATTCAAGTGGATGGTTGGGAAGCAAGTTAGGAATAATATATGGATAGATCAAGCATTGCAGATATTTGTATTAGTTTCCATTGCTAGGTTTATTTTATAGTCAAATCCCGCTATAGCATGAGGGTCACTGATGCATGCAAAAGTAGAATTGGGGGGATAGAAGTGGATACAAAACTACATGCCTCATTGGCATAATTATCATCTTATATCTGCATAGTAAACGAGACATTCTCGTGTATTGAAATGATAAATTGCATGTACAATATTCTACTTAATCAACTCTCTGAAACCATGCATTGTTACACACAGTATGTTTGTACATGTCTAAGGTAGAGCTTGAATAGTTGAAGTACACTGAATCGTCATGTACACACAAACTCATCTTGTTGCATACATAACAGTGAATCTTTAATAATTGCAATGAACTATGCAAACAGAAGTATAATGCTGAGTCATTTTTCACACATCATTACATCTTTGAATTCAATGCCCAAACATAATTGAAAAATTACATAAGGATCGATGAAGCACATTTATGGTTAGGTGTGGATGTATGCATCTATCGCAAGGTCATTAAATGATATCAGCAGAGATTTCATACTGCTATATTCTGAATACTTTGTTGGTTTTGAAAAATGGATGTGATTTTCAGATACTGTTGCGGTTGTTCAGACGGTTGTCTTATCAAGACCTAAACCTCAAGCTAATTGCGTTCAACGCTTAATCCTTCAAGCATCTATATTATAACAGTAAAAGTTATATTTCTGTGTACTTTTATCCATTGTAAATACCCACGAATTACCACGTTGATACCTTTTGTTTGAATGGCTAGATCAACAATAATTGTTATTGAACAAGGGGGTAACATTTATTGGGAATGCGCAACATAATTCAATGATCAACTAATTGTGTAATGATTCTGTGACAACACCACCAAGTTGCATGGCCATGTTGGCAGCTTTTTTTCTGTTTTTATAAGTAACTACCCCATAATTTGAACAACCTTTAGCTTTAAGATTAGTTTTGATGATTAATAATGTCTTAAATAAACTGATTTATACATTTTTGTATCTTTTACCAACCACCCTCTTGTTTGGTGCTTGGTCATTCATGCAAGTTGAATAAGCAGATATATGTACACTATAGTTTGAGCAGTGATTGAACACATGATGCATTGAAAACAAACACCAATAATACTTAATTACTTTATTGTTGATCGGTCAGTAATAATAAAATTTAGTTACCAGTTTTTTAGTCAGCTGACATCTGACAAAATAAACCGTATTTGGTGACTTGTTTGAATGAAGTTTGTGATTGTTCCATTTGAATATTTATCACATACTGTTTGCATTGAAATATTGCTCTGTATTTATGTTACTTCAGCAAGAATGATACATGTAATTAAGGAGTCAATAAATTGTTCATCTGCTTATTTGACATCCTCTTGTAATAAATTTCCCTTCTTTCAATGCTATTTTTTTCTCTATTCAGCTCATGGACATAGAAAATGAGAATTATATGGTGCATATAATAGATGCAAAATTGATTAATATGGCATAGAAGGTTGAACTTTACATTTTTGTAGATCAGTAAAGTGCTGAAATCTATCCTAGGACATCATGTACTAGCACATTATTGAAACCGTCCTTTGACTTCAAACTGTAAGTGACGAAAACTCTCCTAGAATGTTGTATACTGGCACATTATTGAAATAGTCATTTGACATTAAACTTAACATTTATCTATGGCATCAATTTGTATGGGCATATTCCATCATTACTATTTCCCCTCTAAAGTCTTGGAATTAATCAGCAAGATATTGTTGTATCTCCTGCATGAAGGCTGATAAGTTAGTGGCATGGCCCTTGGTTGAACATCCTTTGTGCTTATTCTGTTCATATTTTGCATGCTTATCAAAGCTTGTACTAAAATTGTTGGTATGTGCATACTTGTATATTTCATTGTACACATATTTGTTTGCTATATAGCACAGATGAAATATTTGTATTGCCTTCCAGTGCTGCCCACTGTAGCTTTGTATTTTAAATGGCTTCCAAAACCTGCTTTGTCCATTGCAATATACAATTTTTGTAAAGATGATACTTGCTGTAAACTATTGTAAATCTGCACAGATGTAGTCAGTCTGTCATTCAAGATGGCTGCCATCATTAAAAATAGACAAAAAGTTAAAAATGTCAAAATATTCAAATCATAGGAGATTATTGGGACAAAAATAATCAACTTTCACACAAGTCTTGAGCCACATTTGGTTTTGCTAATGATGTAACTAGGGCCACACGGTTTGTTAAAACTATAGGTCTTAAAATATGTAACAGAAAGGAAGTTAAGTGAAACCAACAGTTTAATTACAATTCAGCAAGCAATTATTTCCTAGAATTGTTGTTGTAGGGTTTAACGCCATTTTTCAGCTCACGGTAGGCTATACATGGCGGCCAGTATTAATGGTGGAGGAAGAACCCAGGAAAACCACGGAAAGAACCACCGACCCACGAGAAGCTACTGACAAGCTTTCTCACATACTCACATTAGCCGAATCTGAGACTCGAACCCACGCAGACAGAGGTGAGATGGCAGTGGTCCGTAACAGAGAGCGCTTTAGACCACTCGGGGCCCATTTCCCTAGAATACTATTTGAAAATTCAAATTAAATTCCAAATAATCCTAGATGCCCTATCACAAGTTGGAAAAAAATGTTCCAAATAAATTAAAATATCATTGAATGTCCTGACATACCAGACCACTCTGGTGGTCTAGTGGTTAGAACATCTGTCTCAGATGCGGGACGTCGCTCGTTCGAACCCTGGCCGAGTCTTATTAAAGACTTGAGCAGCAGAGAGGGTGAACCCTACAACGTTTTTAGACAAAATTTGATTGAAATCCTAAAACGAGCCGTCCTATAATCTTATTTCAAACAAAAGATGGCGAATCCTACAACGTTTTCAGACAAAAAAAATTGATTGAATCCTTAAAACGATCCGTAGGATTTCGTTGAAATCTCCCTACGAAATCATTTTAACTAAAAAAATGAAAACGATTTTTTAATCAATTTTGGTCGCAACTTGTTGTCATCCACCCTCTCTGCTGCTTAGTGATTTCATCACTGGTTAACAAAAAATAAGAAATGATTTGATCGAGTCTTTATGATGAAAGTCCTTAGGACGAAAATCCTTTAGGATCTCACAAACAAACTAATCACTAACACCTCTTCTTGTAAATCAATCAGATTATTGGACTGGTCGGTGAGTTTGAAATTAATTCTGGTTAATGAATTATTATGGCATCGCATATAGACTGGATTAACCGGAGACTCAATTATTAAAAATCCTGGAGGAGCTGTTGGTGCAAATGAATAAAGAATATACCCTTGCTGAGCTTGATTTGATCGTTCGAGATTAATTTGATAGCTTCCTTCAATAACATCACACACTAAATTAAGCGCAATCACTGAGGATATATTCACGTTGAACGGAGCGATATGCCTGCCGCCACCGTCTGGGTCATTATTGTGTTTGAGGATTTTTATTTCCCCTGATGATGTTTTTTTCCATGCATCATGAATTATTTTAAAACCAACATCGATGGCATCACTGAGAAGTTTTTTTAGTTCCGGTACGTTATATCCTGGTAGTTTGAATGTGGGGATATCTTCAACGCGGATATTATAGTCTGTTGCAAATTCTGTTCTCGATTTTGGGTTATCTTCATCTAATATATCCTGAATAATTTTTAGGTTAAATGTTTCCATATCGTCGATAATTTTGTTGCATGTTTCTACGACGCTGATAAATTCATCTCGGGTGAGAGAGCCCGATTTAAGAGATATTAACAACAGCGATAAATCATTATTCATTGCTGTGAAATTTTTAACGATTTCAGGTTCGTTAACTAAATAATATATCCTTATTCCTTCCCCTGGCTTCTCATTCCAAATTAGTTGGTATTCGAGATTCAAAAAATCTGTAGATACCCTGTGCTCTTTATAACTCTTTACTGGATTATCAGGTTTTATTCTGTCGGTGATATAATCAGTTTTTTGTGGTTCTGGTAATTTAACGGTTTCTCCCCGGGGTGGTAATTCAGGCCATCCTAATACGGTTCTAATAGAACTCTGATATATATCTACGACATATCCTTCTGAGTTTATTTCAATTGCGGATGATAGCGTTGGTTCATGAACCGTTATAGCGATTTTCGATTCTGTTCCAGTGATCGATTTTATTCTACGCGCTAATTCATTATTGATTTGTTCGATTTGGTATGACCCTGTTGGTATCGAAACAACTTTCCAGTCTGGGGTTCCGTCGTCTTTATTCTTATTTGCAAACACTAAAGAATTATTGGGTTGTTGACCACCAAATGATTTTGATCTGATATTAGGCCAACTGTGATACACTCGTAGTTTTGCTAGCGCTATCTCCTTTACGGGGACTGGGCTAGGGAAATTCACACTAAACTCGGGTTCCGTTGATGTAATTGATATCATGCTTGTTTGTACTGGGTTCGTGTTCTCCACTACTCGTTGAAGTAATTCCTGCGGTGTTGTCATTGTTATTATACTCATGATTTATTTCTAATTTTGGTATCGAGGAATCATAAATACTGACCATCACCGAGAACTCACAATCTGGTAATGTTGATATTATTGAGATCATTTTGTTTTTTGGGTTTGTTTTTTCTGATTCCATCTGTGTTGTCATTGTTATTATACTCATGTTGTTGCTCTAATTTCGATATTGCAGAATTAAAAATACTGACCATCTCTGAGAATTCACTATCTGATATAATTGTATTATCGAGTGACGATGATATCATCAATGATAATTGCGAGTATGCGGTTGATGCAATATGAAATTGAAGTAGGTAATTCTGCAGTTTACTCTGGCTGCATGATGATATCCTTTTTGCTATCCCGGTTGATATACCCCCGATTGTAGCCACCGTAGAAATGCAAATTGGAACTACGACCGGGGCAATCATTGTAACCGATGCAAGTATTATTCCTGCGCCAGTGAGAACGCTTGACACCGAGTACATAATAATATCAATTGCGGTGATTCTTCGTCGGTATTTTTTTATTTTTATTTGATACTCTTCAGTGAGGGTTTTGAGTCTATTTTGAAATTCTCTGACCTGATCATAGCGACATTGCGTCGATGACAAAGTCATTGTTGTTATTTTAAAAAAGCTAGCGTTTTCAATTGTGAAATCCTTTCAATTTAGTTATTTACTTAAATCCGCTACGAATTCCACATACCACGTTGTTGAGACTCTAACCAAACTTTTATCAGCATATGTGATTGTGAACTTTTCAGTTGTATCCTTGTCGATGATCGTTGAAATCGTATTATTGACCCCGGATGAACTGGACGATGATATATCAAATTGAGTTAATGGTGTTACTAGTGTTAATCGATAAATACCCTTAACGGTTGCAGTGATATCTAATTTGTTGTTTGTAGGTGTCCACTCAAATGATCCGTGTTGGATTGTGTATACCACGTTGTTGGTTTTCTCATGAGGAATTTTTGTTTTTTCAATGATTGTTATCATCCTCGAAAAATCACCTTTGACGGCTTCGATGAAGTTTTTTGTCTCATCGATGGATTTTTTAATATCAGGGAGTTTTATTTCTATTTTATCCAACTGGGTTCCAATAAATTTATCAATGATATTTCTACGAAATGATATAAACTGTTTTCCGTTTTCTTCAATTTTAGATTCAAGTGTTTTTATTACAACTATAGAATTGTTTAACTCATCGTTGATAGTTTTTAATCGATCTGTAATCGTCGAAATGAGTACACCCGGTTTGAGTTTACCCTGATCGGAAAATAACGCAACGGTGTTCTCGATTGCGTTTTGTTGTTTAACTAAAATATCATCCAGAGAAATATTACTGGTTTTCAATTTACCCTGATCGGAAAATAACGCAACGGTGTTCTCGATTGCGTTTCGTTGTTTAACTAAAATATCATCCAAGGACACATCACTGCTTTTCAATTTACCCTGTTTGTCTTGAAATACAACTATTTCATTAGGATCAACATTTGTTAAGTTCAACGTCTCAGCTATTTCATCTTTGATTAGTTTTTTTACATCCTTGACAGAATCAGGTGGTGCAGTGCCATCGGGTTTGGGTTTCAAAGATCTCCCCCAAATATCAATCATGTTATTGTAAAACTCTTTCTCTCTCTAAAAAGCGATTACTAGTGTATTCATTAACGACAACATGTGGTGGTTTTCCGTTTGGGTTACTCAAGGAGTTAGAAATAGCGTCAAGGACATTTAATACTTCGCTGCCACATATTGGTGGGTCAATCATCGTTTGTGTTGGTAGCGTAGAATACCAAGTCTTCATTGGAAGGGTTTTTATATAACGCAAAAACTCTTTTGGTGGGGCTAATCCATATGAATCGAAATAGACAATCCCACGTGGATCAATAGCGTATGCAACCCAGTGAGTTCCGGGTCCGGTGCTGTTATCGAGATTAATAATACCTGTTTCAACGCTGTTTGGTTGATGTGGTAATTGATCTTTCATAAAGACACCTCTGAAGTTTTTAATCGCGAGTTTTTTAGCAGCATCGAGTAAATCAAAATTGGACATAGGAATCTTCGATTCCCGAATTAATAAATCGTTCCTGGTAGTCTTAGACCCTTTCCGCTGTACCACGAATACGGGGTTCCTGGTAGTCTTAGACCCTTTCCCTTTTTTTTATATCCTTTCCCAGTTGCCTTCTTTAGTGCCATTCCTGCTGCAGTACCAACGGCTCCTAACGCCGCTGCTTTAGCCACCGCTGGGGCTGCTGCTGCAATCAATGCTGGAATCGCAGCTAACAACGGAAATATACCGCCTGTTTTAATCATATTTTTGATAGCAGCCGCAGAAAGAGTAATCTGAACACCTTTTTTTGCTACTAGTGCATCATTGAAATGTTTCACCTGACGAGTTGTCAGCGATAGTTTATTTGCACCACCAGTCATTTGGTTGGGTTTCAACGTGATTGTGGTTCCACATCGCTTAGCCGATTCTGATTGCAATTTTTTGATTTGACCAGGAGTTAACGCAACACTAATAACACTATATGACATTATACATAATTGATTGATTCTAAATCGTTTACATGTTTTCCACTGGGGCATCTACCACTCTCATTCTTCCACCAACACCTTCGAGTAGCATTGATTTGTCGCTGAGAATGACAGCAACCGCTCTATAATTCGGGATAAGGATAGGAGGTACCCCACCAACTGGTGGACCAGTCGGACGGGTTACACGGGCTCTAAAGTGTATATCAACGACAGATTGTCTTGTTAAATCGAGATGTTCCAGTGAGAAGTAATAAATCGGATAGAGGCTTTTAAAATCCAATTGTGATATTTGCAAACCAGTATCCACATTTAGATCACGTGCCATAAACGACAATAGGTTATGATACACGCGTGCAATATGATTCTGACCGTAATCAAGTTGTATATCCTCGGATGGTTCCTGCTGTCCGTTTATTCTCAGCGAGACTTCATTAACACCTAACTGATCAAATATCATATGACTTCGTTCTTGATTACCAACTCGCGCATTATTCTGTAACGCTACAAATATATGACGTGGAGCTGAAACCCCTTGTTTTGATGCCAGGTGCCATGTGAATGTACCATCAACACTGTCCTGTTTAATATCCGTGGTCACTGATAACCAACTCAACAACGACTTTCCTCCTTGGTCCATAAATGATAGTAGTCGTTGTTCTTCGGTGATTGATGGAGTTAACACTGGCATCCACAATGATAGTTTTGTTAAAATGACTTTACCGGGAGCAACCCCAGCATTACGCCAGATTGCATCATCATCAGTACCCTTTCGTACAAGCGCTACTGTGTGTTTAGCTCCATAAATAACTTTTCGGACGTTTCTACAGAATCCAAATATATGATGCAGTGGAATCGCACATGAAAATCGTCGACGCTGCCCATGCAACGTTGCTACACGTGTTGCAAATCCTAAATTGAGATTACCATTAACGCCTCCGAGAATATCAAAAGCAGCTCCGGGTCTAGTTCGACGTTCTGGATTAGCTGCTTCCTGTTGATCGGCTTCTGCATTATCTCTTGCTGTTAACACTTTAATGAATTGAAGGTGGTCAGCGTTATCAGAGGTATCCTTTGCAAACATCATAGATGGACCCGCTGATCTTGAATAATCATCAGAATATCTCGCTAACCCTATGATTGTTGTGGCCACATCAACTTCACGGTCAATGGATTCAATTTCTTTTCCATCAATGAGATATCTAGCGCTTTCAAATAACGCCATTATGCCGTTATTAACAAAACCAACTCGGACATTTGCGTTATTGTCATATGGGGTATCAGCTGCAACATTTGTTACAAGTTCTCCTTCTACTTCAATAAATGCCTCACACGGTAGGAAGTATTTACTGGTATCATGAACTTGAAGTTCAATTCGCGATCGGAGATCTGGTTGTACTGCGTGATAAGAATAAAATTGAAAATCGCGTACAGAATCATCCTTACTCACTGGGGCATCCATATCAAATGCTGGATCAGGTGACCTTTTGAACATTTTATTCTATTTATCAGAGTCTAAATCGCGATTTCCCATTTCATCGTCGTGTTTTTTTAAAGCCACTTCCTGCTATCATGTTTGCTATCATGTTATTTTGGTCCCCTTGATTTACCAATGATGCTAATTTTTCATCTACTGCGTTATTTATAATTCTACTAACACTTGCAGGCATTTCTGCTGTAGACGGTAACGGTACCGGTTTCTTTTTTCGTCTCACTAATGATGTTAATTTATTCTTCGCAGTTGAAAACGCTTTTCCGGCAAGAAGATCTCCAACAGCACCAATACCCTTATCACGAATAACATCAATTGCTTTCATTGATAATTGTTTAGCCAACGGCATCACTTTTGGAGCCATTCTCGCAAATAACCCTGCAATGGTATTGCCTAAACCATCTCCGTAGTATGCTCTATAAACCGGAAACCGTGAATTAACTACGTAGACGGGGGTTGGTTTATCATGATTGTAGTGTATGATCATTATTTTAAATCAGAAACAATTTTTCAATTGTTATTTATCTAATCGATTCAGTCACTATGATAACCATGGACGGTTTCACCGTCTACTAACTCGCCAATGAAATCTCGATATGTGCTGATATCTATGATACCACCCTGAAATAACCGTCTACAGATATCAGCTGCTTCATTAATTATTTCCGGTGAGTTATTTCCAGCTCGGAACCCTCCTACAAGAACCTCTAATCGTGATATATCACTGAGAACACTACCAGGACATGTCGTGGTAGAGTCAAAGACATCATTTGGATTTCCAATCGAATATCCTTTTCCGCTTGTTTCCTTAGTTGTACCAGTTGCGCCTTCACTATCATCAAGTAATTGCCTTTGTCGGCCTCGTTCTTGTTGTTTTTGTATACCATAACTATCAACTCCTATTTTAAAAGTTCTGTACTCAACTGTATCCTTTTTCAAATTACCAGTAATCCCCTTATTCGTTTTATACAACCAATTAACCCAGTCGTCTCGGCTTATTCTACTGTTTTTATACTCGTCTTTTAAAAAGTCCTTTCTAGAATCAAAGCTTTTGGCGGCGAAATCACCAAAGGTCGTATAATCCTTGAGTTTCTCCAATTGAGGTTGTTTGATTTCTGTTATAGCTGCTTCGGTGAGTTTGTCTATAAAGGGGATACCTCTTGGGGTGACGACATCAACAGGTTGTGGTTCAGGTGTAGAAACTCTTTGAGTTTCAGGCGCAGAATCATCAATATCAGCTAGTCGTTCATACTCGCGTTGAGTTTTTATATCACTGGATAACTGTTGTATCCCTGCGCGTGTTTGTCCGGTCTCTGCTGCTATCTTTTCAAGCGTATCAAGCAGCGGCGCCTTCTTTACTCGTTCTCGCTCAGGAATATCTCCATATATCGCTGCTTCAGTTAGCTTTTTCACATCTTTGGTCGCACTTGTTATCGGAGAAAACAGTTGTTCACTTGACACAGAAAAGTCAGTCTGCGCTTGTTGTCGTTGTTGTAGTTTATTCCGTACAGAGTCACGAATTGGTACAAATCTCTTGATTGCATCCAGTCGTTCACGAGCTAATCGGGTTGTTAATGCTTCATTGACCATTATTTGAAATCAGAAACAATTTTTCAATTGTAAAACAATTTTTCAATCCCCACCTAACACCATCGGATGGTCATGGAAGTGTTATTTCATCCTATCAATGATGAAGGAAGTGTCCAAATTGTATATAAAAATAATAATAATGTCACTTCCTTCATTCTTTTTTTTGATCAATCCCAACCAGCCATCAATTTTTTATTCACTGTTTCTGCTATTATCAATCAAAAAATGCTAAAAAAAATTAAAATCTCTATGAGGGACGGTCACAATCAAATAATGATTAATGGTCGAGCAATCAAATAATGATAAATGGTTGGTCAATCAAAATTGTTCATTTTCTTGAATTAACGCCCGTAGGTTTCTAACTTTAGAATTAACCTCCTTTTTCAATTCGTATTCGTACCCCAATTCTTTTCGTATTCGTTCTACGATGGTATATAACGGAGCGAACACACTTACGTCACTGGAGAATGCGAGAGAGTCCTTAATAGAATTCTGAATTCTTTTGATGAGTGCATACTTCTTTGGTAGCATATACTTGTTAGTGCTAACTCCGTATTCTATATCCTGGTAATCAGACATGATTTGATCAGGATTTAAACCATCCGATAGTTCAATATCCCAAGTTTTCAATTTTGAAATCTCGGATATGATGCTATTCATGTTTTCAGAATTCATTATTCTATAGCAATGATATATTTCTAAATGAAAAATATGACGCATTAGACATAACTAAATTGAACTTTTTGTCCCGTCTTTTTAGAAATCGCAGATCGATAAATCCCCTCTGCAACAAATCGTACTGAAGATCGACAAATATCGAAGTGTCTACCGGCTTCATTCATTGATTGAAATATTATTTCTTCGTTAGTTATCGTATTCAAAGATTTCACAGGTCTCGCTTTTTTTGAACAAATGCCAGTCTTTCCTCGTTTCAAATTCTCACTCTGTGTAACAACTTCTAGATTTGATAAAGAATTATTCTTTGGATTAGAATCCTTATGATCGATAACAAAACCATCCTCGATCAATCCATGGAAACACTCATACACGAAACGATGATTGTGATATTTTTTCTTTCCAACACCAAACATCAAATACCCTTGATTAGTCACAAAACCAACCGTTTTCTTAAGTCTACGGTTTCTGACAGTACCATCACTGGATGCTTCATAATTTATGATCACAGGGTGTTGTCTGAATTCTTGGTTCATTCGTATATATAATACTATTGTTTGTCTAATTCATTGTTTGGTTTAATGATAAATCTTTCGATGTAGTCTTGAGGGGTTCTTATGATTTTATCCTTGATACTGACTTTGTCAGCGTCAAGAATACTGACTTTGTCAGCGTCAAGAATACTGACTTTGTCAGCGTCAGGGTCATAATTTCTGATTGATTGTCCATTTTTTATTCTTTTATCATAATATCGCTTCAACTCCCTGTATCGCTTACCACCGCAATTCAAACACAACTGAGATTTCCCCCTAACCCCAACTCCACATAGAATACAGGGTAACGGACCAAGGCTTCCACGACGATAGCTTTGCATATGATACCCACAAAACTCATTTCTGCATGATTTGTTACACGGGATTACTGATCCAATCATAAGCCACTTGCAGTGATTCATTATATAAAAATCTTTCATTTAAATGCTTGTTTTAATTATAGAATGAAGGAGTTAAGGAAAACGCCTTCGAAAAATGCTGAATTCAATGCTGATAAAGAGTTTAAGAGATTATTGAAAATCAATCCTAGATTTAATCTCGATAGACCCAAAAAACGTATCAAACGTCCAAGAGACGGAAACATGAAAGAGTTTAAGAGATTATTAAAAATCAATCCTAGATTTAATCTCGATAGACCCAAAAAACGTATCAAACGTCCAAGAGACGGAAACATGAAAGAGTTTAAGAGATTATTAAAAATCAATCCTAGATTTAATCTCGATAGACCCAAAAAACGTATCAAACGTCCAAGAGACGGAAACATGAAAGAGTTTAAGAGATTATTGAAAATCAGTCCTAGATTTAATCTCGATAGACCCAAAAAACGTATCAAATTTAATCTCGATAAACCCAAAATCCTTCGGATTTCAAAAGCGTCCAAGAAATTATCCTGGAAAGATGCTCAATTCAATCTCGATATAGTCTCTGATACACCAAAGAATAAAATTCTTGATAAAGCCATGATTAATAAAATCAGAGACTGTTTTAATGAATTCAAGCGTGATGGAGCATCCTATTGTTGGTCAACATTTCGAATTGATGGTGTTGTTGACGCTACCATGAATGATGAAAAAGCAGCAGTGATAATTTCACGTGTTGGGGAAAAACGGTATTTTTTCCGAATCAAATTCATTATCGAAGTCGATGGCAAATGGATTATTAAGGATAAATTTGAACCAATCCTCAAGAATAAAAAAGCTGTCATTGTGAGTAGAGATTCCAAACCAGGGATTCTAACCGGCATTGACAAACCATACTACGAAAGATCTTATCCCGTAACAGCAATGGTTTATGGGCTATATCCGTTAAATGATAAACCCGATATCGCAAAACTAGCTCCTATGAAATATTCGTCAGGGCTTAATTGTGTAGCAACACGGGTAATGGAGCACTTCACAAATGCATCCCGAGGAAATAAACTAACTGATCTAAGACGAAAAAAAATAACCGAGTGGGAACTGACAGTGAAACAGAACGGTGCAAAGATTTCTGATATAGCTAAGTTAGAAACATCATTAAGATTTCCAATAACAGTTATGACGATAACCGGAGAGGTTTTATACGAACCGAAATATAACAAAAATGGAGCACCAATACAGATTATTGATCATAACAAACACGCGTGGACACCTGCGGTAACAGTATTTCCACGAGAACGAACCGTGAAATATATCCCTAAGGAGTTCGTCGGGGATGTTTTCTATGAAGAGAGATTATTTGATGCTATTAATGCGTTGTGTAAGGATGATCCTGTGTCAGTGTGGTTACTTAGAAGTGATGAAGGATTCGATCAATTTGTAAAACCAAATGGTGAATTATATCGCGTTGAAGAATTAGATAACAGAATGAGAAAAATCGCTAATGATTTTTCACCGGAGAGTTTCCATGAAAAACTACTCACGGATAGTTTTACTATTCCATCAGTGGTAGCTCACTTCGCAAGAGAAAAAAACTCATGGCGTCCAACACGAAGTGATTTTCTTGAGGATGTTAAATCGAGTTGCGTCGAATTTGGTCATGGAGGATTGTGGAATACGAAATACTCACGTGATGGTATGATTTCAATTGATATAGCCGCGTGTTATCCCGGAAGTTTTCTCGGGTATGGGGAATGCGCTGAGTACTTCAAACGATTTGGACACCCAACACATGAAATGACTCGTGTTGCGATTAATGGACCATTACCTGATTTTGATTTAACCGGATTCGCTCGTGTGATATCATTCGAATTAGCTACAGGGTTACATCCGTGTAGTTATGTTTGGCTCGGTAGACACCTATCTGAAAAGGCCTGGATGCCAATAGTGCTATTGAGATATATGATTGATTGTGGTATGCTAATATCGTTGATTGTTTCCGAGGCTATTATATGCTATCGAGCTCAGAAGGAAGTTTGGCTACCACAACCCGATCTAGATCGTATAATCAGCGAACTACGAAAACAATTCCCTGATTTCAATGAAGAAGAAATCATAAATTGGTCTAAGAAGTTATTTGAAATTAAAAAAGAACAAGCAAAAGATCTCGGACGAAGAATAATCGGTAAATTCACTCAAGGTGGACGGTACGACAACGCAAAATACTCCTCGCGGTTGATCATAGATGTCGCTGAATACGATTTTCTTGTAGCGGATTTAATGAAGCAGGGAAAACTTGTATCCCGTAAGGATGCTTTTCTATCCAACGGTGAGAAAATGGGTACGGTTGTTACATACTGTGATGGATATAATTCCCAGTACACACATTTGAGAAGTTCAATGCTAGCCTATGCTTCTATTAATCTATTTTCGATGATAAATAGATTTCCTAATACCGCGGTTAGAGTGGCCACTGATTCGATGTATATACACAATAAGTACAAATCAGCTGTAGCTAAATTCACAGATCCCGAAGAAAATTGGGGGTGTTGGCGATTTAAAAGGGAGATGCTACATGAGTATTGTGAATCCGCAGACGTTGCCATGGATGATAAATATCTTTGTTGTAACCGTATTGAATTTCAATCAGAATTTTCTAATGCACCACCGGTATCTGATCCAATATGTCGATACAAGACAGTTTATTTAAACGGTTGTGGTGGGTCAGGAAAGACAACTCGTGCAATTGAATTATTTCGTCGGTCAACCATGATTGTGCTAACACCGACTCACAGACTCGCCAGAGAGATGATACAACGAGGGGTAAATGCCTGCACCTACCATAGTTTCTTTCGATGGAAGGGTGACAAATGGACTCCTGATCGAATGGGTGATAAATTCATTCCTGAAATCATAATCTGGGATGAAATATGCACAGTGTCATTAGATGTATTACAAACATTTCTTGAGTGGTTATTAAACAAAAACACAAAAGTCGTCATGTGCGGTGATCACGGCCAACCACCACCATTTGTCGGTTCATCTCCACATGAATGGCTAAGGGGTTTTGTAGACTATTATGAAGAAATTACCACTGATTATAGATCAATTGATGAACGATTACGAGAATTCAAAGCGCTAATTAGATTACAACCGGATAGAATCCAATGCGAAATAGCGCGTGAAGTGATTTCAGAAACTCCAATGAATGATTTCTGGGAAACATGGAGACCAAATGATTTGATAATTGCTAGTAGAAAAATAGTCAGGGACACACTTCAGATGAAGTTATTTGAATTGCATAAAGAAAAATTTGCAACGCTTCCAGTACCCCTTTGTTATAGGCCATCGGATACACGAAAACAGAACATTGAAGTTGATATTCCAGGACAGAGTGAAAAACAAATTCTGGTATTAAATGATATTGTGCTGGTTGATATCAATGTCGTTGAAGATGCATTGCGTGCTAATAAATCCCCGTGGACTCTAGGATACGCAGCAACAATACACTCTTCACAGGGATTGACTATATCGGATACAATTGTTTGGATGGTGGATAATCACATCGAATGGTCGAATTTAGTCTATCTCGCAGTATCCAGAGTACGAAAAATAAATCAACTTCGAAGAGTTGTTTTCGATGATAATGACACCACAATAAATGATATTGATGTTAGCATCATTAATAAAAAACTCTCCGGTTACAAACAACAGGACAAAAAAAAACAACGAGAATTTGATATTGATGCTGAATCAATAATTACGCTGAAGAAACAACAGAATAATCACTGCGCGAGTTGCAATTGTATAATGCGTTGGCAGTATTCGGATAAGGATCCTCGCCAATTCACCGTAGACAGAAAAAATAACAGTCTCGGTCATGTCAGAAATAATGTGATGTTGACTTGTCTTGAGTGCAATAGACGCAACGGTGCTAGTTAAGACCATGCGGTGGCAATTGAGTATCCTCGGGAATTACCTGTAGTTGTTGTCGAGTAAAACCCCGCTGAGGGGCAGTTGAATCCAGTTTATAGACTGGAGGTCTACCCGTAGATCGTGTTATACTAGATATCTTATGCGTAGTGACGCTCCAAATAGGATCAGTAGCCCTTTTTCTACCCCCTTCAAGCTCTCCTGGTTCGTATAAGTACCTCACAATGACATTACTACCAAGAATTGGTTCTTTGAAATCTTTTTGTGGTTGTACGGGTATTGACTTCTTTTTAATCGCGTTGATAGGTTTCATGTTGATTGTTCTAGTAATCTCGTTATTCAGTGCAGTAATCACAGCTGGTAATCTTTTGACCCATTCACGTGATCGTTTTTCTTGGATGAATTCTTTTGCGTATTGATATCCAAATAACCGCTCAGCAATCGTCCGATTAAATCGTTCTACAATGGCCTGATCGCGATGTAGCGCAGTATGCCCTCGTCGTATGGTGACATTATGATGTTTCATTGTAGATAATACTGCACCCTGAAATTCCTTGCCAGGATCAACCTGCAATAGATTTGGCCAGTGCAGAGGACCTCGTCGATAAATCCTTTCAAATGCAGAAGCGACTTCAGTGGCTGATTTTGTTTTTAACGGTTCTGCTTCTTTGTATCGACTTGCAATATCAACTACGGTTAAAGCGTATTTGTAACCACGATCATGTGGCAGAAATAATATATCAGCCTGATGAACTTCATTAGGAGCGGTCACATCAAAATGCGAGAATTGAATTTGTTTAGGCGGTGGTAGATAAATTTGCCATAGTGCCTGTTTGGATAACCAATTAGCCGCAGTGGTTTTTTTCACTTTTGCAGCACTAGTGAGTTTATGGACTGCTGATTTACCCCTCCAGTATCCTCTTGGGGAATAATAAATTGATTCCATATTATTAATTACCGGCACCTAACATCAATTTGCTTTTCATAGCCGATTTTATTAAAAATGAAGCCAATTTTTCTTTGAAGGATTTATCAGGAATAGCATTTAACGCATGAATTAATTTCACATCTGCTAGATGTCTGTGTTGCAGATTGCTGCTTTTATAAGCAACATCATGAAGGTGACAGGCCTTATCAATGGCGTTTATTGGTTCTTCACCGGGGTTGGGTTGATTTTGATTATTGAGTCTGATATCAAGTCTGGTTCCCGGTCCACAGTAGCTATATCCTGGGAGGTGCTTTTCTCCGGGGTACTTTGCCCATGGGGTTCCAGGGAGCTTTGCCAATTTGGCTGCGATATCACCTCCTCGTTTTTTTTTAAATCAGATTTCATAGACACAAATCTAAATTTCTTTGTACCACATTGCATGCATTTACCAGAAAGCGCTGATCGGTTATTTTTAGTTGTAACCGTCGTCACATCATCTGTGCCAGTACGCGTTTTACACTTCACACAATATAGATCCATAATTTATGTATAGAAATATGGATATAATTGATTTTTCGGCGACTAAAACAAGAGAACCAATTAAGCATCATGCAGCGCTACCAAACTCTATCCGGATGATTATAATCGGGCCATCTGGATCCGGTAAAACGCAATTGTTGCTCAATTTAATAATGAGATGGATGAAGTGGGATAAGTTGTATTTAATTGCCCCTAGCGTAGATGATCAACGATGTTATGAAGTGCTAAAAGATTTTAACGACAGCGCGGTAGAAAAATCCGGAGAGGGTATTATTGAGTTTATAACCGATATCGATGAAGCACCGAGTATTGATGATATTGATGGAGATATTAACAATTTAGTCGTATACGACGATATAATGTTGGATAAACAAAAAAATCCTGCTAGGATCTTTTCCCGGGGGCGTCACAAAAACACTGACGTGATATATGTCACTCAACGCTACACTCAGGTTCCAAAAGTCATCAGAGATAATTGCAATATTCTTTCTGTATTCAACGGCGTTGATACTCATACTCTTAGAAATATATGGCAGACATGGTGTTCTGATATGGACTTCAATCAATTTCGAGATTTCTTTAGTCATGCTCAGTCGACTCCGCACGGATTCGCAACAATAAATCTACATGATCCTCGGACACGATATCGTATCGGACTGGATCAAATATTCGGTTAAAATCATTTCTTATTTTTTGTTAACCCAGTGATGAAATCACTAAGCAGCAGAGAGGGTGGATGACAACAAGTTGCGACCAAAATTGATTAAAAAATCGTTTTCATTTTTTTAGTTAAAATGATTTCGTAGGGAGATTTCAACGAAATCCTACGGATCGTTTTAAGGATTCAATCAATTTTTTTTGTCTGAAAACGTTGTAGGATTCGCCATCTTTTGTTTGAAATAAGATTATAGGACGGCTCGTTTTAGGATTTCAATCAAATTTTGTCTAAAAACGTTGTAGGGTTCACCCTCTCTGCTGCTACTTGTAAAAATGTTACTAGCATCTACCTCGCTTGGCGCTCAGTATTAAGAGGTTAGAGTTAGGACTGGTTGGCCAGGTGTCAGGATAATGTGACTGGGTGGGGCTATACACACAAAACACTGTGATATACCAATAGTCTTGAATGTCCTGGTATTCAAATGATGCAATCCAGAATGTCTTTCAGTGAATTCACAAAAGTCCAAGTAATTTATCAATCCAAAGTCAATGAGTAGATCCATAGAATAATTCAAATAATTACCCTCGAAAAATGATTAGAGCAACACAACTGTAAACTCGAAAGATTCGCTGCGACCGATCTAAAACAAAAATCAGTTGTGTCTTGACCACAGACATACAAATATGCGTATCACTCCAACAGGAAAACCGGTTTAATTGTAAGCAAGGCTTGATCTTGAAGCTCTGTTATAGTAAATATCTTGTTTAAAACTTAAAATTCACGGACAAATGTCAGGTATGTAAAAGCTTCAGAATCCACAATCTTGGACAAAAGTCGAATACACAGTATAAATTAAATATAAATAACAGGTGTTACACTGTTGTGTTTGGTTTGCATTAAAAGCTGTTGAACCACTGAACGATTTTATAATTGTAGCTTTAGCATTTTAGTGTTTTTTATACTGAATGCATGACGACATACATGAATGATGTTCATTACTTATCATTGACTGTGGCATTAGTGCCTATCATTTGCATATAGTCACATTATATAGCCTGTGATAACTCTCTTTTGAAAAAAAGAATTAACTGTTGTCTTGAATGAGGTCACTTTTAGAGGCTGAGGAACACAACCAAATGTGCTAATACCAGGCAAAATGTTTTGATAAAACTACTGTCCCTAGCCACCACGCTGTATGATGTTCATGTCAATCTTTTATTTAGTTTTTGTATCTGCTAGTCACTTCTGATTGGTAGTTTATGCTTAGCTTTTAGGGCCAAATCGGGTCAAGTGCTGGGGAGGATGTCCGAAATTTGAAACGGGCTAATGACTAAAGGAAGGCTATCCATTCGATGTGTCGTTTTGCTCAAAGTGCGCATAATACATAATAAACATTATCAATAATAAAACGATGATCAAATTTCAAGTGTGACTATACGTTTGTGTGTGTGTACATTTGTTTGGTTTCTGTTTAGCCGGTTTGGGGTGTGGTCCGGGCACCCTGGATCCCCCTACACGGCCCTGGCTTTAATGGGGAATATATACTACTCCTTAGCCAGGGTATCCAGGCCTTTGAAATGTTAATTCATCATGGTTTTCATAGTCTCTACTAATGGCCGTGGGGTATGCATGTCCAAATAAAGTAAGGCCCTAGAGGCCACACTAAGTATATACAATGCAGACAAAAATGTATCTTAAAAATTGTACAAAAGCACTGAACTATCTATTAAAGATTTGTTGAAGTAACAAACATTTGTATGCTTTTTACAACTGAAACGTTCCGATTAAAGTCTCCTCAATGATGCAGCATGGCACAGTTATATATCAAGGGTGTCATTAATCTAAAATTTAAGCATATATAATTTTAAAACCAGCTTTAAGCAGACCATCCTAAATTATCAGCATTAGGCAGACCATCCTAAATTATCAGCATTAGGCAGACCAAAACGAATCTCAATAATTATACAAAGCACTGAACAATCTCTAAAGACATGTTCAAGTAGCCAACATTTGTATCCTTTTTACAACTTAAATTTTCAGTTTAAAGTCTCTTAAATGATGTATTTTGGCATATATATCGCGGTCTTCTTTATGCTTAAATTTAAGCACTGGTCTCCATAATGCTGATAATGAACATACGAAATTTAAGTAGACCGTGTATCGTGTATATTTTTAATTATTGCATGAAGCATTGAAACCATAGAATACAAATATATAAATTTTGTTTACTTATAAATAAAACTTTATGGATATTTGTATATTTTGAATAATTACGAAGATACATTTTGGTCGGCCTAATGCTGCAAAATGAGGATGGTCCACTTAAGGCTGCGACTAGGGATATACATATATATACATATATACATACATATATATATATATACATATATATATATAATATAATATAATATAATATAATATAATATAATATAATATAATATAATATAATATAATATAATATAATATAATATAATATAATATAATATAATATAATATAATATAATATAATATAATATAATATAATATAATATAATATAATATAATATAATATAATATAATATAATATAATATAATATAATATAATATAATATAATATAATATAATATAATATAATATAATATAATATAATATAATATAATATAATATAATATAATATAATATAATATAATATAATATAATATAATATAATATAATATAATATAATATAATATAATATAATATAATATAATATAATATAATATAATATAATATAATATAATATAATATAATATAATATAATATAATATAATATAATATAATATAATATAATATAATATAATATAATATAATATAATATAATATAATATAATATAATATAATATTATATAATATAATATAATATAATATAATATAATATAGTACAATTCAATACAATATAATTAATATAATATAATATAATATAATATAATATAATATAATATAATATAATATAATATAATATAATATAATATAATATAATATAATATAATATAATATAATATAATATAATATAATATAATATAATATAATATAATATAATATAATATAATATAATATAATATAATATAATATAATATAATATAATATAATATAATATAATATAATATAATATAATATAATATAATTAGGAAAAGAAAACATTTTTAAATTCTTCTTTGGACTAACGTTTTTTTTATTTTCAGAACATACATATATATAGCAATTCACAGTTTTGTCACGTAAATAGACAGCCGTAAGGTTTTAAAAGTTGAATAAAAGTTCACAAAACATAACATATATGCGAGAAACACATTTAATAACAATATTTCCAAAGGTTAGATCTACTTTCCATGGCTCGCTGTCCCGTTCTTGCTTTTTGGATAAGCAATTCTCCATCGCATCTGTCCGATCTTGGTCACTGCGTATATATTGTTTGAATTTTTATTATAATGCAGTGAAGCTAGATGCAACATGAAAAAGAGAATACCCAATCAGAATAAAAATAGGAAAAAAAGTGTCTTGCTATGAGAAAACTATTTAAGCGCCGTTTAACATGATTAATTAGAGTTTGTGTTAATATCTTACAGATAATGCTAATTTTTGTTTTCTCATACTTTTTTAGAATAAGTAATCGTTGATGGTTTTATTTGCTTGAATAATCTCACACCTACAAATGCATTAGACAATTCTAATAGTTTTATATGGCTTTTCAGTTTTCAAACTTATATGAACACGTTACTTATTAGTTATTGATTTTGTTTACTCAATGCAAACAATATTGTGGGATTTTTTCATCAATTAGAACAATCTTTTAAAAATAATGAGCTCTTATACTAATATACTATAAAACGTGACACTGTTTTCAATTTTCGGAATACATGCAGCTATAATATTGAACGTGGAACTCAAAACAACATAACAGTTCATTTAATACAAGACTAAATGCAGATTAAAGTGTGTGTAAGTGTGTATCTTCTAGAAGGTGGGTTTATGAATGTAGAACAATAACCTGTAAACTTCGTTCTTAAACAAAGGCAAAGCTGGTAAACGGAAGCGTTTCAATTCATGTGATTCATTAATAATCACAGGATTCCATAATCTCCAAACAGCTCCTTAATGAATGTGTCACAAACAATGAACCGTTCCTAGAAAGCATGTAAGTAAATCGATGCTGATATGTGATGCATTTTTAAAGCGCCTTACGTTCCTACAATAATGGAATAAGGCGTTGATAGCTCAATACATTTCTAATATAGAATGGCAAACGTGAACAAATTACATTGAATTTTATTTAAATTCTGACAATTTAAACCCATGTACCGCTGTTTGCCAGTACAAAAGTAAGACGTTATAAAATATATATGAGCATAAAACGAACACATGCTTTACAATATCAGTTAACACTCAGTTTAAAACACAATAATCTTTCACAGCCTTTCAGTATAGAATTGTGTACGCAGAATTTAGATGCCTTGTTTAAATGTTATTAGATCCATTTTTAATTGTTTACATCAATTGGAATCCAGTTTGGAGGAAAGAAATCTTCATAATTATACCTGGCCTCTCCGACAGAGCCTACACGTCCTGGGTGTGGATAGTATATTGATATACCTCCAGCCAAAAATGCCGCCCACCAACCGTAGGAGCCGACAGTTTGAATTACGTGATCACAAGATGAAAGTACAGCAAGGTCTACATCTGGCATGTTATCTTTTTCCAGGTAATGGACGCTGTCATTTAATCTTAGGCTTAACACTTTCTTGGTCCATTCCATATCGTCTGAAGCGACAATAAATATACTGTTTGGAAACCTAGATTTCATGTAGTCCATTGCTTTGTAAATGTATCCTTCTGGTGCTATTACAAGTCCATTTCTGTTGTGCATTTCGTTTGCAATATCCCCAATACGTATATGAATTCCTATCAAAGTCAGAGAATGTTCCCTGTGGCTCAGGCGGATTTCCTTCACTATCCGCGCTGCGGTCTTTGTTATATTCTTCCTAAACATGTATTGTCGCAATATTATGTCCTGCACGTGGTAGAAATATTTCCATGATTGAAGATACAATCCTATTTTAAAGTTTTTGTCTTCACGTAGAGTCATCAAATTTGCGTCGAATTTGCAACAACCCAGACCCTCCTCGATGAAATCAAATGAGTTGCAAATATCCGGATTGCGAATAACGAACACATTCTTGAGATCAAATACTTTATATAAATAGTCATCCCTTCCAACTATAATAGTTCGATTATTAAGAGCAGCTATGCCTGTCAGTGACGCAAATTGAAACATATGGTTACCCAACCTTCCATTATATGTATAACAGAGGTATTTCCCATTTGACATCTTGCTGCTCAAATCATCATCGCTGCTACTGATATTTTCTTTATTAGTCCAATCTATGACATGATTAACGAAGGCCAACATCAAGAAGATACCAATGGATATACCCACATCTGAAGCAAGAAAAAAGCTGTTTTAAAAGAGATATGAAATTAAAATATATACTGTAAATACGATTGCAAGACATCAACGTTCCACTATTTATCAAAATATAGTCATATAACGGAAACCGAATATATTAGGGTAAGTCCTAATGCATTGTAATTTTTTCTGTGTTGTTCCAGTTCCTACTTTCTTTGTAAGCTAACCTCAAGGGTAAAATCTACCTTGTAAATAAAACCTTTCCCGAAAAGCACAACATTATAAACCAGAAAAATCTAAGGATTAGTGTGCGTGTATACACCGAAAATTAAGCGAAATATATATGCTTTGAGTTAATTCAAAATGTGAATTTAATTTATGAAAATGGCAAATTGTTTGCTGAATGAATGAAATTGGATATAATATTATGAAGTTAAGGAAATCTATAACACATGATTGTTGCATGTACTTGGAAAACGGGAAATGAAATTTAATATCTTATTTAGAAAGAAATCTATAACACATGATTGTTGCATGTTCTTGGAAAACGGGAAATTAAATTTAATATCTTATTTAGAAATTACTTATTGCACACACACACTTGTGTACATATATATGTGTTTGGGGTGTGTGTGTGTGTCGATTCTATTTAGCGATTTTGAAAGTTATAATTCTTAATGCAGTATTTTGGTAATTCAAATCTTGCTTACAACACACAAAACGTTTAGAAATCCAGTGTTATCCTTTCGTAATTATGACTGATACCAATTGTATGTTTCTTTACTTCTTTGCGTACTGTAAATGTTTCCTCACTGTATTTCAAGTATCTATAACAATTCTTTTGGTTAATATTTCAGTATTTAACACTCTTATCTCCTATCCCTAATCTAAGTGTACTTCACTCACTCAATTTGTTGTCTGTGAATGTAGCATAGAACGAGTTCAGATTTAGTTCTGTTAAATTTCCTCTATTGTGTTTGCCCTGTTTTAAGTCTGCTTGCGTTTAGTTTACTATTGTACATTCCATACATAACTTCTATCATTGCCATTCATTTTAATTGATGGATTGATAACGAAGACAGAAAGCAGAATAGAGTCTACTTGCAAGATATGTTATTCCCGAAACTCTTTAAAATAATGAATGGGCGTTGTAAAAGCGTACATGTTTGATGTTTTTCTTGGTGCTTCTCGGATTCTAACTTGCAAATATATGTCTCACTTTAAGAATATAATAATTGCTATGAAAAGAGTTACTTACATCGAGCTCGTTTACCACGGAAGAGAGGTCTTTGAATAGGCATAATTTTCCGGTTAACCAGTTCTGCAAAATATAAAAAGTAAATACCCCAATTGTAAGCAAGTGTAAGAAAATTGAAGTGTCAATACACGTATGTAATAATTTAAGTCGTTACAGGTAAAAGCATACTACATTGTGAGTTTTTCTCTTACTGCATGTTCCAACTTCAAGATATAGCTAATTAATACTATTAATATTTCCATTCGTTTATCAAAAACAGCCTTGATCTGCCGATAATGACGAAGAACACGTACATACACGTTGGAGAAATGCATTTAACATTTTTGCAAGGAAAATACATGTATGTTGACCATTCGTTACAATTATCATACAGACTAGAAGCAGCAATACACTAATCTTATTAGTTTATTTTCGTTGTGCTAGTATTTATTAAGACATTGTTCACACGCACTATTAAAAACGCACCATGGAAATAAGTAAATAAAGACCATGATATCATATTAGTATTTTTTTAGTCCGTTTGTCTTTATTATAATAAATTTAATTTGCAGTTGACATGATAATGTTCCAGAAATGCGATCTCTAAACAGACACCATGTAAATTCCAGACTCTCCGATCCTCATAGTAATTATTAATATTTCCATGCAAAGCATATAATACTTAATTTACGTGAACATATACAGCACACACTTGTGAATCAATGATTGTAAAGGCTCACTTTAGCTGTACATTATTAATATCAAGTGATGAACATGAGACATGACATTCTTTATCAATACCGTAACTGAGGCGAATAAACGTTGATATCATACATCACTTGATATCTGATAATCAAAGCCTTATTAAAATTGTTAAAATGCAAGTAAAAAATCATAATTATTGCTCTGGCAGTTGCAATATATTTTGTTCCGCAGTGTGTGGTTTTATCCTTTGACGCGCAGAACATGTACACAGATGAACATCATATAACCTTTTAAGTTCTTATTGTACACACATAGTTTTGCTAATCACCATCAGTAATCAAAGACAAGAATATCAACCATAATGAATACATTTATAATCATTAATTCACCTAGATATGTAAAGGTGTTTGGTATTTTGATCCAAAACATATGAAAAATGTTACGAATAAATGCACAATTCCCAGCAAAGCATATCTAGAACACTATTCTAAGACAAGTCCGTATTAAGTCTGGCGACTGCCACATTGGTTGTCAAGGAAATTAAGTCGTAGACATGGCTAAATACTGCCATTATTTTTTTTTTAAAATACCATCAATGTTTTATGACTGAGACCGGACTAATAAAACGTTAATACAGCATATAATTATTTTCATGAATGCCATGATTCACTTTTAATATTTTTCCCCAGAAACATGTTAAGAAAATATTACTGGAATAATCGAGGCATTCTTTATATTAAGCTAGAGAAGCAAAACGAAAGTAGAAAAAATCGACAGACAGAGATACAGAAAACAAGGCATTTTGAAAGTCAGGTGTATAGTTATTAGAATAGAATTTGCTCAAGCATTCTAAAAGTAATAACAGTAGTTTATTTTTTTCGTGACACAACTAAGAATGCCTGTTTATGACAATCGCATGTCTAAATAGGATCCACAAGCCATATTTGAACATATACTCCGCATGAAAGATATATAAAAGTAGTATAAGCCTTCATATTAGTCTTGTGTTAAACAAATTCGTATGATGTTTATAAAAGAAATAAACCATCTAATAGTAATATCGCGGTAACTTCAATATTATGAAATAGGTGGTAATTCTATTCGCAGTCACTGATCACAAGATACAATTCTTCAGTCCAAGATTTGTTAATACATATAGTTTCAGTAAATACATTGTGTATAACACCTACACGATTCTAGTGGGCTTTCTACTGCATCATTAAGTTCGAAAATAATATCAAACTGTTAGTGCAGTGTTATAAAAATGGAAACATTCCACGTCGATAGACACAAAATAAACAGTATGTAGACGTGTAAATTCAGGTTCAACAATGAATATGATGATCCAATTGCAATCCACTCTAACAGAATGGCAGAGTTGAATTCAAAATTATCTAAGGGCGATCTTTAATTGCAGTTCTTATGCAGTATCAGTTTTATTGTTGTGCTCAGAATTTCATTCGGATGGTACTTTTTATCAAAACTAATATTATTCACTGGATCTAAAAAGTAGTTATGTATATATACACTATTTTTTTGTCTAAATCATTAATGTGGATTAGAGTGATATCAGACAATATAATTTAATTGGGTTCATTTATTGAAATATTTCACAAACCACTGGCACAGCATCATAATCCAGGTTATTGGATACATACGACAATGTTCCACAATGCAGGCATATCAACACATTTAAAGGAACTTATTTGCAATATCATCTTAATACACTTAGACTCATGATTCCATTTAGACTATTTGTGATTCAGTTTGAATAATTTTAAGAACGTTTTACATTTTTATTTTGGATCTCATTTTAAATAAAGTATGTGTTGAATTTAGGGAAACGTGTTTGTTTCGTGTTACTTACATTAAGACCATCAAGTGGTGATAACTTATTAATTGATATCTATAGCATTAGGAATGTTAACTTTATCCAGTAAAAGGTAATGCTCACCGTAGTTGAAAACTGTAAACCTTAACACATTTCCTTAAAGTCCAACAGTTTAGACGGTTAATACAATAGTGCAATAACAATATTATGTTGTACATCAGACAGGACAGAGGATCGAACTATACACTGAGATTTAAATAAAAATAAATGATCTTCCCTCAAACAGGTTCCACTTTTTGTAGCAATAAGGTATCAAATAACATTCTCAAACAAATGTTCTACCATACTGTTGTCAAGACGTGTGCTAAACAGTAAGTCTACAGACCGGACTTATTTACTGTTTATATAGAACTTTCTCTTAGAAATAAATATGGCTCTGGGAATATGTTTGTTTTATAAGTCAGATCACAGTCTACATATCATAAACGTCCAAGTGATATATTATACATTTCTAAATTAGGTCTAGTTTGATTTAGAAATAATTTGAGATATGTAATTTCTTTTAAAAGTATTCATTGGAAGCATAAAGTGCTGATTGACATTTTGGACTAAGTCAATATTTTTCCATCATTTAAATGTATTCTGGATATTATCATTGTGTCCCGTCAAGACTATATAAATATTTGCTCATCCAATAAAATTGGCACATCAACATATTATATGGAATTCATTCGGAACACTCTATACCTTTGGACTTCTAATGAAACTAGTTGAACTATTGGAGATCTAAATTTTCATTAATTTAAGCTTATTTTAACTATTCACCTTGTTTCCTACAAACACATATTTATATTCAATGTACTAAATTTATTGGTTTCACTTAGCGTAAGACCAGATAACCGTCGCATACATTTGGGGATCATCTTTGATTTGAATATTTAAAAAGTACCTTGGAAATATGCAAATTGCTTTTGAAATGTAAACTGACTATGTTGTGGAATTTTCATTGTCTCTAATAAAAAATTAAATTTCAATTATTTGAGAAATTTAAACTGAAAGAAAAATTTTTTCACAATGTCATCAAAAGTGGATCAATTCATTTTAACTGCTACCCAGTTGTCTGAGTTTATGAGACAGGACGAATTCCAAGAGCTTGCAAGATATATGTTTTCTTCTGTAGTGATACCCGCTGCATACATGTAATGCCTAAGAATTATTATAGACGTTTAAATCTGCATACAAGAACGCTTTCATAACGCTGAGTAATTTCTATAATGATATTGAGTCATTAAATATATGAAAAGCTGTATAAGCAAGCGAAAAAATATACATGACCTGGGTAATAGTTTTGGCCGGATGCCAAAACGTTATACCTATATTATATATTAAACTATATTAACGTTTAAATGTATCCACACAATAGCAAACCTCTACTAAAATATAAACTCTTATATAAACATTTTTAGTTTTACGATTACGAAACTATTTTTTTCCTGATCAGGATAACATGTACATGCTTGGTATTTCATATACGTTTTTAGATAAGTGTCTTCCCTTTAGTTGCAGTGATGTTATTCTATCTGAATTGTTTTGCGACTCTCATTGCAACCGAATTTTGACATCAATATATTTATAACGGAAGTTGACATAAGCAATAATATTACAGTTCTTAGTGCTATACATTGCGAAGTAAGTTTATTTAGCACAAGAACTTCATATCAAGCAATGTACAGGATAGAATTGTATCAAATATTTAAGCTGCAAACTCAAAAACTTTAAACTGAGACGGTATTAATTTACACTGTCCAGGAGCTTATCGTGTGGAATATCACAACGGGGCACATCTTGTACGAAACATATAACTCATTTAGTAGCCACTTACAACAAAAGGGAAGTTATATTCGGATTGTTGTATCCGCAGGTAAATTCTACACAGTTTCTTCTTTAAATAATCTTGACACATTGAGATGTTTAGTATTATTTGTATACCTCGCTGCTTGTTCAACATTATTCATATATGATTTAAAAGCTTTCTTCAACATGTGTTAGCATGGCTATGTAGTGGACATAACTAAATACTCTTGTCTAAATCCATCAAATCCGTACTTGCATTGATTATATTTTGTTTTTTTCCACACAAAATTGCAATGCTCTTATTTGAAACGAGGTGAGTGAACCAAATATTTTTTTTGTATCTCGTTGACATGTTGGTAGTTATCTGTAAGAATACAGCACAATTGTATTACGCAGACAGATAAATTGTCTATTCAGTAAAAGGCGTTTGTGTAAAGGGATGTATGTTTGACAATAGCTAAAATCATATTGGTAGTAAATCTGGTGTTTCTTTGCAAGCCTGCTAAATGTAGAACATTGTAGTCTGAATAAACAAGATCATATAAACAAGGTCGATAGTTTCTCATCAGTGTTATCAAGAGGTTCAGATGGCAATGGAAACGCATGACCATCAACATAAACACCGACGTGAAGATGGATATTCTTACTTTAAGTTGCCTCAGTGGATGAACTATGTCACAACAATGTG
>JARLTB010000286.1:1032500-1250000 GCA_030141615.1 Unio pictorum | reverse complement strand
TTTATATAAATTTAGAAATATCGCAATCCTGATGTGAAAACCCGAAAAATTTGTTTGAGTTCCACTGAATTCATTTTATAGTATTGCAAACAAATATGTCATAATTTACTGATTTTTGTCTCAATAATTTTCTATCACAATACTAATACAAACTGGTCACACAAGACGCCCCCAAAAAATCAGTTATGTTTATGCTTTCATCATAAATTTATATTATATTGTTCTGGCGTTGGAAGGAATTAAGAAAATATATTTGAACATCGCAAAAGATTGTTCACACTCTTTTTTTTTTGTAACTGAAGTATTTGCTAGATCGCTGTCTTCAAATGTATGTTTGTATTCCTTTTTTTGCTGCAAGAATTAAGTACATTGCTCAGATGTACTGATAATTTAAATATTACATTTTATAGCATTGTGTTTTTTTAAGGGATAAACATTGAATATATCCTCATAGGTCATTTGTAGTCTTAAAATGCTATTGAAAAGATACAGATCGAAGCACTTTCAAGTCATGCAGAGCAAACTTTTCATTTCTCACTATTATTGTGTTGATTATGAAAAGTACTAAAACTCTTTAGACCCGTATGGTTCACAGCGACTGTTAAGCAAGCAAACTAAACACAACATACATTAACTATGAAAGAAGTAACCTACAAGGTTTCCATATGCTTTCTGATGATGGTTGAATCGCTTTTGAAACACGATACACGTATACTTAGTACCGCCCTCCCACCTTCATAATCGTTAATAAAGAGAATTTAATAATAAAATTAAAATTTCAAAAATGATACCAAAGATGGTATAACCGATAAGGAAACGCGATACACATTCGAATGACTGACACCATACATACTGATCCTAAATGACAGTGTGTGTGTGTGTGTGTGTGTGTGTGTGTGTGTGTGTTTTGGGACGGGTTGTTTCATTATGTTCAACGCACAATGAGACACATTTACGTATCTTGACAATCATATCTTTAGGTTACCTTGGTATAAATAATTGTGTTATTATAAACCGTGCTGTACAACGTTTCTCGTGTTATCACTCAGATCTTTTGGAGGTAATGCTGGCTTTAAAATGATGTCATGACGTCTTTATGACACCGCCTTAATTTATTTTACTGCTTATTCACATGCTAAGACAAAAGTGAAATACTCAATTCTAACCTTAAAAGGTATGCATTTTATATACTTTTTATCTATGTTTTGAGATATTTTGATAGTATTGACACCGCAATATCCCCATGTTTATTAGATTGTTTGGAGCTTATTCTTTTCTGAATATCTGACCCCATGCGATACTTGTGTGAAACAAATGGTTCCTTTGTAGATCGCGAAAATGTCACTTAATTTATGCCAGCTCTGACAAATTATTTTGCTGTGAGAGCTGCGTTTTTGTGATCATCCATGTGCAGTGATACCAAGTTCAAACACATTGTCCCGTGGTTATTATAGTGTTTGTGATACGTGGTTGGGGATACTCATATTTTGTATTATCCATCTCTTTATTATCTGTTTGATTAGTATGCTGGTTGACCAGCAGAAACAACGAAAGATAACGAGATACTGTTTTCGGACCCTAATGTTCAATACTAATCTGATTTTTGAATTTTGCTATAGTTGTGAGAATGAAGAACAAGCATGTGTTATATTACAGTATCCGTGCACGTCCCTAGCAGGATATTTCTTCTACAGTCGCTACTGGCTTTGAGATTTTTTAAGTATATTAACGAGCCATGGAGAATTAAAATTTAAAATTTCCACATTATCAACATCGCTTTGACTTGGCAATAACTAGAATAAAAGTTATACCTGATTAATCACCCACATATACTACTCAACAAAATAGGCAAGAGGCAAAATAGGCAAAATGTAAACATACCATAAATTAATCTTGAACAATAAGTTTTAAATCCGGAAAACAAATCCAAAGCTGTACACGTGTTTGAGAGTTTTATCAGTTCAGAAGTTAACATGCTTTGAAACACACACACACATATATATATATATATATATATATATATATATATATATATATATATATATTAGTCGAAATGTAAATAAACGTTAAAATTAGGTGGATGTTGTGGTGTGGGAGTGTCAGATACTTTTGTGGAACGTATGAAATAACTTGGTAAATGATTGTTCCAGTCGTCCCAATTCCTACCACTACTATTGTTGGCGTATTTGGTGGTTTAAATGAATCTTACCGGCTTCTCATCTAATAGAGAACATTGCTATTTGGTAATGTGTTGCAAATTAGTTAGCAAATACTGAATGGATGGCCCTCATCTGGGTTCACTTTATGTCTTAGTTCCGTATGAAACTCTTGTTTATCTGAACATTAATCAGTTGTTCAATCCATTATCTATGCAGAAACACCTTTATTATTGACTTGGGCTAAATATTTTGAGAACAAAATTGTTTTTCTCTTCGAAATTTAAATAATGACATACTATACTCATGGATTGTGATTTGTTGGTTGGCTGATGGCACATCTTTACAATTCAGGTCATTGGTACACAAATTTATTAGATACCACAGGCCACTACAGGTACATCGACACCCTCAGAGTTGTATTTCTTTTCGAATGTCACTAACGTTTATTCAGAACTGAAAGCACTAAGACTTGTGATAGATGTGTATATTGGGATTAAATTCGCAATATCATAAGTTTTATTATCATTTTGTATTGATGAGAAATAATTGTTTTGTTGAATGTTACAAAACTTGTAGGTGTTTACTTTTTATGTTACTTTGTTTAAGTTGAAACATTCTCATATATCATTGATTTAAATAAAATTTAAAATATGTCTGTTGTGCCTATTTAATTAAAGCTATCGACATTAAGTTGTATATCTTTACTTCACACAATTTTTTATATTGATTAATTTTTTAGAAGATAACCTTTTCGTTTATAGTGTATTTGATGATAGTGCTGTGTCACCTTATATTGCACTCATTATATCACATCCCTTGTCCGGTTCACGATATGATTCAGAATAAAAATGAACGTTCATTCAGATATGTTTTTACTGATTATATATAGAATTATATTTACTAGACGATGTGTATTAATTGCCACGTATCTATAAAATGATAATCGCAATATTATTTAGTTGTGTATTTCCGTCTTACTTTATTTGCCATATCGTACAAGACATGTTTATAGTGTAGCAAGAGAAATTGTCCAATATCATCAACCAGGTGTACGCAACATCTATTTAGAGTGTATTATGAGCGAAGCCCTGGGAAACATCGTAACATCACCAACAAATTGATGTCATCTTTCTATATACTAGCTAATCACACATTCATTGTAAAAGAGGTAAATGTAAGACGTTCTCAATCAGAGCTTCGCTTCAGTCAAGTTTAAGTATGCCATAACATCAACGCAGGTAATTTTTACATCTATACATTCTCAAGACATTCATGTTGAAAGGGATAAAGCTTCTGCAGTACTTAGTTTTCGCATTTTAAACACTCTGACATCATTAACTACCAAAGGACGCAGGGCGAATCAGATTGTCTTTTATGCGAACAAAAACATCATGGGCAGCACGGATTTTCACAAGTGGATCAACTATTTCCTAGTATCCACATATGCATCATCAACTTCATGATAACACGTAATGTCTCTTTGATGAGGAACGGCATCATTGTTAACAAATTAAGAAAAAGAAACAAAGCCACTCTAACGCCAATGTCACTATAGCAAGGAAATATTTATTTTTTCACAAAATGTTACAGACATATTCTTTATGAAGATATTGCATTAATAAGTGACATAATACAGCGATAGACGCAAGGACACATCATGGTCAAGATAATATTAATCTTGTAATATTTGCATTTTCAGAAATTTCAAGAAGTTATTATATGATGTTCAACAATATGCACAAAAGCATTTGTTATAAAGTTATTATAGTTGAATCATGAACAATTTAGAATACATGCAAATAGTCAAAGTGATCGCTTCTACACACAATTATATAATTTTCAAACAAATGATTTATTAAAGGATGTTAACACGCTCATTAAAAGGCAGACACAATGTTATATTATACCCACAACTGAAAAAAACAGTACACCAATGCAAAAGGAGGTACACTGTGTCGTAAATATTCGAGCATCATTATTATCAAGATGTTGATATTGCAATACATTGTTAGCTTATACCTTCAAACTGCATCACAGTTAAAATCAGGATCAAAAAGGCATCTCAGTCAGCACATTCGATATGTACAGTTAGAAGGTTTAATCTTGTCACCACAATTTCATTCTTCGCAACAATGCTGGAGATAACATGCTTTGCTATGGTAACAACTAGATCACTGTTAATACGCTGGGTTTTTATGTAATACATTAAATTGCTCCATTGTCTATAATGTGATTACAACTGCATAACATTTTCCGATATAATTACAATTGCATAACTTGTCAGTAAAATTGAGGTTAGAACGGAAACATTTTGTTCTGTATAGTCAATTACGTGTTTTAGTATGTGCACACATATATCACTGTAAACACGTTGATTTAAATGTGATTGTGTATAATAGTATATTTATATTCGCACCCGATGTACTGTAATTCACAATGGTTTGGCATACTACAATGATAATATTTTATCTTTTCTACATCACTCAAATACACAAATGAGAAATTTTAAATGAACAAATTAAATGGATGTAAAAATGTACAGATAATAACGCAATATAAAACTCTTATCCACATGAAAGTGCATCTCCTAAGAATGTGTATTGTGCCGTGATTTGACGAATATTAATGGGGTACTCTAGCAATATCAATATTAATCTCAACAACCTATGGTTTTATGTTTCCTTTTTGTTGATGAACGTAGGTAGATTTTAATCACAAGATACAATATTCGGTGAAAGAAAAATACACACTTCGAACTGTTGTAAATCAGAACTTAAGAGACATACACTCCTTCTCGATAGTGGAATAATTATCTGGTAAATATTAAACCTTTTCGAGAAATAGCACGCAGGATGATCCATGCCATTGTGAACTTCCTAAATGAATAGGCCTCGAACCCATGTATCACTTGCATCAACAAACACTATATATGGTTGACTGAAATCTGGAGTTGAAAGAACCGGTGCGCTCGTAAGTATAGTCTTTTGTACAAGCACAAACGACATAGCAACAATTACAACATAAAAAACAGATCTGCAATAGCTGGTAATCTGCCACAAATGTGGTACAACGAAATTTAGATTTATTTCTGCAAAATCAGCTGAAGATTTTTTTAAAACGAAGTGGTTAAATCATTCAATCACTCGTGTTGTTTTTCCAGAACCACCAGGTCCCTTTAAGTAATAATAATAATAATAATAATAATAATAATAATAATAATAATAAGAGTAATAATAATAATAATAATAATAATAATAATAATAATAATAATAATAATAATAAAAATGAGGACTTTCTATAGCGCCTAATCTTTAGAAACTCTAATTGCTTTACAACATCTATAATGATCTGACTACAGTACAGAAAAACAAATAACAAAAAACAATTAAATTGGAAAATATAAAAAAATCTGAAAACATTTTGTCCCTGCAGTCAAAAGAGGTGAGTTGTATGAGCACTCTTAAAAGGGACCACTGTGTCTAATTTAAATAGGCAATTCGTTTCACAAAAATGGCCCTAGTATGCAAATGAACGGTGGATATATGACTTTTTTGTCATAGTGTGAACAGTGAGTATACGATTGTCAGTTGAGGAGCCTAAGTATCTTGCTGGTGAATACAAATGAGAGATGCAAGGTAGGTTGATTGGACAGGAGTTCGATAATGAAACATAGTACAGAGAACAAATGTAGTGTTTCATTCTGCATCGAATTGATAACCGGTGCAGGGCACAGGGCATTGGTGATGTGAGCTCTGATCGAGGTACTCTAAAGATGATCCGAGCAGCTGTGTATTGAACGTTGTGATGTTTCTGGGGTAGATATTGAGACGAACTATATACATAATTGAGTTACATTAGTCCAATATATTTGCAAATGAACTGTTGCGTGACATATTGGTGGAATGTGAGAGTAATGTCTAGAGTAACACCTAGGTTTCGTACTAATTGTATGAATTTTATGTTGGTGTTGTTGATACTTATTGTCTGAAGTAAAGAATGAGAAAGTCTTGATGTTGTGATCAGAATGGCCTGAGTTTTATCATCATTCATATGCAGTTTGTGACATGTCATCCATGATTTCACATCAGAAAAGCACCTATCTACTCCATGGATGGTAGCATCAACTTCATGTGGGTGGCTAGACTTGTATATGTGGGTGTAATAGCGTACAATGGATGAGACACTTGGTGATGATATATGACACTTGAAAGCCGATGATTGTATAGAATGAAGATAAGATGTCCGAGAATAGACCCTTGTGGAACACCACAACATAAATCAACTGGGCTGGAATCTACACATTGGATAGGATAACGAAGGTGCAGTCGATAATTCTGATATTTGATTTTTGTTCAGCTATCTTCAATTCTAACATCCGCTGATTCAGAATTATCATGTAACAAACTGTTTTATTCTCCATGATCCCCAACGCGCATCAGAATTTTTAAAACCAGCCACTATTTATATATACTTCCAATCTATATAAAATGAATCCGTGGAAACTCTGACTGCGGTGTCAGGGAATATATTTATCATCGATAGCAGGTTTAAAAAAAAACATACGCCAGCATAGATGATCTTAGATGGTTGTACTGAGGAGATTCGCCATCGATGTAACTAACAATAGTTCCTAACTTTGTTCCATTGGACAAGTATGCGTTTCACGACTAACAAATATGTTTTTCTATGTCGCACATGCGACATAAATTCGTATTCAGCGTCATTTAGAATGAAACTTGTAAAATGTGGCTTGTGATCATATGCTCCGCCTTGAATAAATTTACCGATTATTCTTCTACCGAGATCTTTGGCGTTCTTATCATTGATTTCGCATCTACACGTAAAGACCTCCTGTAATCGTTTAACAATGTAGTCTTCGGCGAGATCAGGAACATTTTCCTTGTACTTACTCGTTAATACTTTTTATTAAGACTATCATCATCGGGTTGTGGTAACCAAACCTCGGTCTGCGCTCGATATGATATATTTACATCACCGACAATTGGTGATATCAGTATTTTACAATGAATCATATATCGTAATAACACTATTGGCGGCCACGATTTTTCAGATAAATGTCTACCAAATCAAAACATAACAAATCGGATGGAGTCCTTTCATATAATACCACACGGGCGAAACAAGTTAGATCAAAGTCCGGTAGAGGTCCATTAATCGCAACTAGTGTTATCTCTTGTGCGGTATGTCCAAATCGTTTGAAATACCCAGCGCACTCTCAATACCAGAAGGAACGTCCTGGATAACATGCAACCATATCAACCCAGATAACACTAGAATCATTTTTGGTATACCACACTCTGCCGTGTCCGTAATTAACACAAATATCTTGAACATCCGGGACAATTTCAAAATCATGTTGGCTTCCACAGATTTTTCTCTCTGGCAGCGTGGGCTGAGACTGACTGCACTGTAAAACAGTTTGTTAATAATTGCTCGGAATTTCCGCTTGAAAATTTCTCAGTGAGTTTTCTCATCGCGCCATGAAGAGTTTATGTTCTAAATATTTCGCCTTAAGGTCTTACAAATTGTTCAAATTTGCATTATTTGTCTTCAAAACTTTAAAATAACCACACTGATACAGAATCGTTTTTATTTAACTCAAAATAAATCGGACCATACCCTCCGTAGAATTCTCAGGGTAGTATCTTACAATTCGATGTCGTGAAAATATTGTTACCGACTTCGTCCACACGTGCGCATTATGATCAATAATATTTATTGTAGCTCATTGTGATTTATATTTCGATTCGTATAATACATCCCTGTTATCGTTTTTACTATTATTGGGAATCTAAATGTTTTTTTTTAGCTCGGATAAATGTTTTTTTGTTGTAGCACCAGTATGTTTGACTGCTTTAGCCCATTCGTTTAGTTTTTTACGTCTTAGATCTTTTCCACGCAGCGCATTTGTAAAATGTTCCGTTACTGACTCAGGTATACAATTTATCCTTGTTAGTTTCATTAGTTCAGAATATCAATACTAGGTTTATCATTTATAGGATAGATTTCATAAATAACCGCTGTCACAGGATACGCTCGCCCATAGTATGTTTTGTCAATTCCGGTCAATATTCTTGGTCTGGAACCTTTACTCACAATTTAAAGGTTTTTTAACAAGGACAGGGTCGTATTAACACGAATAATCCATTTTCCTGTTTCTGCTAGCATAATAAATTTTATTTTGACAATATGCCTTTGATGTTCGAGATGCAATATTATACTCGCTGCTCATTTGTCGTTCATGGTAGCATCGACACCACCACTGATTCGAAACGTTGAGCAGGTGTAATACTCGCCATCTTTATTAAATTCGTTCTTAGTATCATACATGTTACCAATTATGTTTTTATTCTCAGCTAGACTTTGTATTAGTGCATCTACAGAGATTATATCAAGATTAAATTTCGAAGTTTCCCATGGTTTGATTTTGAATAATCTCTTGAACTCTTCCATACTATAATTAAGACAAGTATTTCAATAAAAGATATTTTATTTGATGAATCACTGCAAATAACTGTTGATATGATCCGTAACCCATTGTAACAAATCCTGCAGAAACGAATTATGCGGATATCAGTCACAAAGTATGCGGTGAGGACGCTTAGGTCAGAAACCCTGCATAAAATGCGGTGTTGGAGTACGAGGGAACACAGCTTTGCCTCCAATGTGGTGGTATGCGATTTAGGGAGCTTAAACGGTATTAAGATAAGAGAAATAACGACCTTGACAAAGTCTCTGACAGGGGCAGTGCTACGTTTATAAGAAGACCCGAGGATTATATTACTTGATTCTCAACAAATAATAATTAAAACAAATAATGACTTTAACAAATAAAATATATATTAAATAAATAAACCAAGAATTTATTCCGCATCCCACGATCAAGAACTACGAAACATCTCGTGATGGTGTAGTCAGAAACTGCCGGTTGAAAAGACCAGTAGGGTTTGTAATTAATAATGGTTATTTAATGTACATCTGAGGGAAACTTTATTTATGTCACATGATTATCTATGAAGTATATAATGGAGAAATCCCTAATGGTCTTGAGACCCTAAACAATATGTATCTTAAAAATTATCGAACTATTACGCAAAGTCAGAATTCTGCACTTGGAGGGACAGGAATATTTTCTAACTTTCAGAAACCTAGTAAATCTGTCAATATGGAGTCCAGGGAAGAATTAATTTTATATCATTATATCCAGCTGGCAAATATTTGCTCTCTGTATACCCTGGACACGACGTGTTGCAAAAAAAATATTACTAGATCAGCTCTCACTCAACGAAATGCAGCAAAAACATCTGTTTGCATCTTGTATACATCTTATATATCTGCGTCGAAGGGAGATAATTCCGGTGGGAATGTGTAACGTTAAAACAGTTACTCTACTGATCTCAGAGATTGCGTAATGGAATTTGTCCATGACAGATTCAAAGTCGTTATTTATTTCAGAAATAACTGACTTGTTAAGTAACGCTGAATATCTGTTTGCGATTTAAAACTGCATTAGGTATTGTAAAAGGTTTATTACTCTATATTATTATTTTACAGTCTAAAAGTAATTGTCATTTCCACTGAGGTGTAAATAGACAGCAACCAGTGCCAGTAATTTTCCATTGAGGTGAATATAGACAGTAACCAGTGACAGTAATGTTCCAATGAGGTGGATATAGACAGTAACCATTTCCAGTAATGTTCCATTGAGGTGAATAGAGACAGTAGCCAGTAATTTTCCACTAAGATTTCTGGTAACAATCACAAAAATCATCCCATTTGCAAATTCTGATATGGTTTATGCTAGTAAAATTCACGAAAGTCATCCGATTAGCATTAACCGCTCATCATGAGTTACAAAAATATCAATAATATAATTTCTGCACTTACAAATTTGAAACATAGTATAGATTCATTAGGGAAATCCAGCTGTCTGTTCAAGCGGATAATAGCGAATTAAGTAAGTTCGTACCTATGTTTACCGCGGTCGAACAAATAAGAGCGGAATTACCAAAATCATATGAAACGAAGACAAATATTAATTCACGTGTTAGACTGCAAAAAAAGTATATACAGAATGAAAGTACAATCCCGGCTTCTGGAAACTAAGGTGGCTTCTAAATAGCGAAGCAAAAGCAGGTAGAGAACATCGTAACTTTGATAAGGTATGTAAGATAAAATAACAAAAACACATCGATCTAATTGCTAATTCTGGAGGGTTAATAATTAGTAAAAATTGTGCAAATTAATTGATTTCAAAATAAAATACAATATTAATCTTATTTTGCGACTGGAATATTTTATTTATAATATATTCTGTGCAGACTGACACATTTGCTAATTCTGTTAGGGTAATTGCTAGTAAAAAATCAAAAAAATTGTCTGTGCTGCTAATTCTGATAGAGTATTCACTTTACAAAACCAACCAAATCGACCGATTGATAATTTTGATAAGGTATATACGTTACGAAACTAACCGTTTCGATCGATCAACGCGGATAGGTTTCACACAAAAAAACAATTATGCGACTGGAATATTTTGTTCATAATATGTTTGTTTGTTTTGCACCTTGATTCATCAAGTATAGATTGGCATTGAAGATTTCATATAGAGACTCATTTATAAATTCGCCTCATCAAGGTCAATCAAGTTACCAGATTGATCAGTGAGTTTAGCATTTATTCTCGTTAACACATTGTTATGACACTGCATATAGACGTGAGGCATTGGTTCTGGCACAGGTGGAGCCAGTGGTGTACACGATATAGAATGTATCCTTGCTGGTCCTGATTTGATTTTTCGAGATTTATTTTGTAGCTTTCATCAATAATCGTTTATTAGATTTACTGCGATCACCGATGATATATTAACATTTCCAGGTGATATATGTCTCATATAACCATCTGGGCCATTGTTATGCTTGAGGATACCCCCGAGGGTTATTTTTCTCCATGCAGCTAGTATTTTGGAAAGATTTCATTGACAATATCTCTGGGTGATTTCTTTAGTTCTTCGGTTTCCAGTGCTGGTATTTCAAATGTCTGTAATTGTTTCCTGGTTAGTGTACAATGATCCAAAAATATCTTATCTGAATAGAATTGATCATTATTATAGAAAAAAAGTACCTTTAATATTTGCTCGACCACGAATTCGTAGATAAATGTACTCGATATCGTCTATGATCAGATTTAAATGCTGCATTGTTTCGAAAATTTGTTGGTTTAGGTCATCGGAATAATACTGTGTAATACTAACAAGTAAATTCTGAAATCCCGAGATTTAAAACGTGAACAACTCCTAAGCATGTTCAAGTAATTTGTTTATTGTGCGTGTCTACAATATCTATTTTCGGATCGTGCATGCAATGTGTTTAGTGTCCCCAGCAGTGAATCATCTGCAAAAACAGTTCCTTTCTTTCATCTTCATGTGTGAAACATAAAGGTCTCAGCAAATGCGTGCCATGATATTCCCAGACATGTGAGACACGTGTTAAAGACATCAATAAGTGCATTCAATTTATTTATATTAGCTGTGTCCAACATAACGTTCATCAACCATGAAATTGTGTTCGCTCTTACAAATGTTGTACCAAATGATACAGGGGGATACATGTCACATCATCATGGTATATACAGAAGTTTACATATGCTCTGTATTCGCTCCCACTGTAGTGTACAAGACAATATCTGTTTTTTTAAAAATCCATAATACTTTTTGTTTTAAAAAGAAAATGTAAAAGCCAGCATGTAATTAACAAAACTGAAGAACTACAAAAAATGTTCAATGTTTTCAGACCTTTTTAGACAAAGCCTTGGTCAAAGGATATACATCATTAAAACTTGAGATATAATATATACACATGGATTCCTTTATTTAGAAGCATCTTTATTAATATATCTTATTAAGACATTCTCATTTTAGAGCTTTTAACAATCGAGAGAATAAACGATTATTCTTTTTCATGAAACCCGTATTGCATATTTACGAAATATAAATTATAAATGTTTATAACCTTGAATATAAAATCTTGAAAATATCAGTATCCGCAGAAACAAAAATAAAAAAAGTTGGTTCTAATTACGCTACCTATTACAATTGTATTAATGGTCAAACCACATTTGTCAGGGAATTATTGACTTACATTATCTGGTTCTATTTTTCATGCCATTGAAAGTAACATTATAAACTAAGTTTACAACTCAATTAAATTGAAAATAATACTACATACATAATTATCAATGATAATCTACATTTTTCAAACTTAGAAATCATTTCACGTTAAAGTCTCTTAGTATTCTACAAATGAAGAAATCTTAACATAAACGTTGGTACTTTAGAAAGTAGTTACTTCCGGATTAGTTATTTTCACTGAACCTGCAACTTTCAAACAATTGCGAAAAAGGTTAAATCCATTTTCTTAACACTATAAACTTCAAAGCAGAAAATGTTGCTTAATTTGAAAGCGGTCGTTACATATTAAGTATCTCGTACTTCTTAAATAATTTATATTACACAAAGATCGAGACAAGTGGAGGGAACTGGTTAGATATTCAGTAGCACAGCGCCTCGACGACAACACTAGGTCAGGAAACTGATGATATTGATGATGACGATGATGATGATAATGATGATAAAACAATACATATAGAGTCACTGCTTGATACACAGAGGATTTACAATGAAGTATGAGCTGTTTTTTATATTTGGTTTTTATTATTATCTTCAAATCAAGAACAATAATGATAATGATGATTTTAACGCAAGACTAATTTTACATGTTATTCCTGGCGTTTCTACAAAACAAAACTCTTCCAAAAGTCTACGTTGAATGTAAAGCGCAAAGTTAATATACGTTTCAGGCATTTATCCATATATGAATGCGTTCTTACAATATAAACATTATAATATGAATATAATATATATTGTGCGCCAAGTATGGAATAAAGTAAATAACTTGATAAATACAAACACATAATTTAAGCAACATGCGATAGCATTTATGTCCTATATAATTCTTTTAATGCAAACATACACCGGAAAACTATCTACAATATATCAGATGTTTTAGAATAAGTGCAGTTATTGGGAACATACGTGTGAGTGCATATATGGATTGCAAGGGGAAATATATAAAGTTTTTATTAAATTCATAATGATATGAAATTTTATGTTTCATACATGTATGTCTTTTGCACAAGAGAAAATTGCATTTTAAACTAAAACATGTACAACACTAATAAGATGCACATGTGGTGGATATAAATTTCCTTGTCTCCACCAAAGTAAAGTTCTTAGTTTGTGTTACACAACGATAGTTTGTACAGCCTCACAAATATACTCTCCTCTTTCAAAGTCACCTTTCAATTCCATGCATGTTGAAATAAGCTATATGTGATTGTCGAAATGTTATTTTATCCATTATTATCACAAAAATTGTAATGGCTTTAGGTAGCAAAATGAACTAAGATTTCCATTGGTCAGAATATTACGAGTAACATTTATTTCTGAATAAACTGAGGAACAAAATTTCTGCAAATTCCCACTTTAGGTCAAAAGCACAAAATAAACACTGCCAGTAAACGCCAACATAACTGAAACTTCAGAGAAAAAGAAAATTCTTATATTTTGGCGAAACACTGAACATAAATAATGGAAACTCTAAAGAAACAAATGTTTCTGATCTTTTCTGAAAACAGTCTTTCTTTCAGTTGTGAACATTCGTGTAAATGATTATAATAACAACTATTAGAAATGCACTATGTCAATCTTAGAGGTGTATCGCTATTCAATTGCTGCATCGGAAATATCAGAACTTTTTCGAATTTGCAAGAAATTTGGATTATTAAATAGAATACCTGCACGAAGATATTTAAAACGTTGACCAATCCATATTTGACGTGCATTTTAAAGTGGACGATATATCACAATCGGAGTTATAAAGCAGATTGAATATGTCAACACCAATTGAGTTCCCAATTAAACGTCAGGATGAGCATAAAACAAAACTACTTAAACAGGAAAATCTAATAAACGTCTTTCACAGTGGGACAACAAACAGCCAAAGAAAATACAGTGGTTGAATAAGACTTTTAGGGGTTGATTTGTTTAATTTATAAATTCATTTATAATTTTGCCGAAGTAAATAGCATATTAAAAAGAAACATAATAATGTGCTGTCCCTTAATCTGATCATCAATAATATAAATTGATATTTGATTTGCTAATAACTATCATATTCACAAATCAGGTAGTAAAAAGGCAATATATTGTATATTTGTAGATACAAAAGGACCAAAAGATCATTTTTGAATCATTAATGCAATTCTGTATATTATAAAATGAGACTTGCCTAGCTATGCAATAAATGAAATAGAGCTAAGTTTCAAATTAATATTTAGGAACTTATGAATATGTACAAAGTCTGTTATATAAATAAATTGCATGGAAATGAAACCTTTAAACTATAAAATAGCGAATTACTACTAAGCTGAATGCTAGTTTTCAAATTTAGAAAGTGGATACACCCTAAAAAATAGTAAACTTCAGGTTCTAAGATGATTTCTTCTGAATTTAATGTAATAACCTCAAGATCATATATAACACTTTAAAACCTGCTCTATATTTTATTCCGTTACTTTCACTCATTTTGCAAACCCATTTTACATTTTATTAAACGTTTATTTATTTCAACTGATGGTTGGAAATAATATTTAGCTTTCAAGTGAAAGACAATCATTATGTGTATCATTTCCATAAAGCACTATATTATATTTTATTAGATTAAATTATTACAAGAGCCATACATTGATTTAGGGCGTGGAGAATTGAGGTTGTTAACTTTGGTACTAATATATTACAGTAAAAAAATGAATTACCTTAATTTTCCAAATCTGATAGTGCACCACACAATCTGTATCTATGATAGGTGGAGTCAAGAAACATAATTTGTATAGATACAGCAATCTGCGTAACGAGCCTCCATATGCTCGCTTGTCTTTTGGGGGACATCTAAAACGATATACTAGAAGAATTAGTTCAGATATTGGTCGGATTTTGCCATTTGCTACTCCATTGCATATTAAGATGGCTTTTTTTCTGCAAATGACTACACTATTTCAACTTCTATGCACCGTAATTGTCATTTGGAAAATACAACTTTTGTGGCAGACAGAAGATCATAATCCAAAACTGTGGAATGGAGTAGACACCTACGGTTTTGTTGGATTTATTTTGCTGTTTTGTTTCAAGATGACGCCCTGCCTCTCGTTTCCATTTACAGTTATGAATACCATTGCCTTAACTTTCACGAACTTATGGCCAGATCCGCCACAATTGGAAGTACATAAGTCAAATATCCCCAATATATGTTTTCGCGTTGTCACAAGAGGATTGTATAAAAACTTAGTCATTCGCACCCTTGAAAGAAATATAGAAACTTCTCTGAAAACTGGACTTGAAAAGTTTAACTTTGAGGTTGTAACAGATATTCCCCTAGACCTACGCACATCGATGTTTGTTCAAGAAATTGTTGTGCCCAAAAATTATGCAACCAAACATAATTCACAATTTAAAGCACGTGCTTTACATTACTGTTTGGAATCAGGCATCAGTAATCTGTCTGAGAATGACTGGATTGTACACCTGGACGAAGAAACTCTGCTCACGCAAGGTTCAGTTATTGGATTGGCAAATTTTGCTGCCAAAAGTATGGGAGACATTGGACAAGGAGTCATCACTTATGCAAATACTGAAATTATTAACTGGTGGACAACATTAGCGGACAGTGTTCGTGTTGCAATTGACATCGGGTTAATGAAATTCTGCTTTCAGAAACTCCACCGACCTGTGTATGGTTTAAAGGGATCCTACATTATCATAAAATGTTCAGTCGAGAAAAAGATAGGATTTGATTATGGACCTAAAGGCAGTATAGCAGAGGATCTTTATTTGGCATTGGAAGCATGGAAAAATGGATACAAATTTAATTTTGTAGAAGGTGAAATGTGGGAAAAGAGTCCTTTTACTATTATCGATTACATAAAACAAAGAAAGCGTTGGTTTGTCGGGCGAATGTTTACAATACTAAGTCCAAACATTCCTCTAAAATATAAACTGTTATTGATACCAGCTGACCTGAGCTGGTTGCTTTTGCTATTTAATGTTTTCACGATGTTTGTCCCAATGAAGACACCAACTTTTGTAATAGTCATGAATTCTTGGACTGGAGGACTCGTTGTTTTTCTCTTCATGTTTGGTTCCATTCAATCATTTAGTTTAAAAAGGTATGGGGTCAGTAAAAAAATATTGATCTGCGTTTGGAACGTCATGATAATACCTTTTGCTGCTTGCCTTGATGGCATTGCATCGCTCTGGGGATTTATTTGGAACATTGATAGAGGATTTTACATTGTGCAGAAAGACTACAACCAGTATGAAAATGCTGTTGAGGAGGAAGTATGAATATAGACAAATATTTATGTTTGGTGTTACGAAGAATTTAGTAAAGATATCATAGACATTTTTGGAACTATTCAAAATGTGTGTGCTATTTCCAAACCTTTGCAAATCGCCAGTTTACGTTTTGTATCATTGTTTAGTAATTTATCTCTCAGTATATCATATACATCATTTTAATGATCTATCTTGGATAGGTTATGCACAAAATGAAAGGTTTATTTGCACGAGTGCATTGTAATTTTAAATAAGTATTAATAAAGACAATTTGAACTGAATTAGTCTTCTGTGCCACATATAAACACGTGCAGCCAGTGGAGCCAGTGGAAAAGTACCTGTATAAAATACTAGTACACAATTTTACTTAATAACGCATTGCTTTTCCAGAATCTTATGATTTCATAATGATTTCATAATGTAATGCATATTTTCTGAAGCGCAATCAATAACTATTATTTGCCCATCACGTCCTAACTTAAGTTCGAGTACATTGATGTAAGTGCAAAAACGTTCAATATTAAAACGAGGGACAATATGATCTGTTATTAAAGTGAAGAGAAGACTAAAGTTTGTGCACTTTGAATGCAATCTTTTATTCTTTTATCAGGCTTGATACTAGTACACGGATAAGATCTAGGATGAAGCAAAAAGAAAAAAGATGTGAAAGGTGTAATGTTATGATCAAAAGCAAAGTGGTATAACATTGTTGACAAAGATTAGATATTACCTGAATCCTGTAATGAGAAAATATGCAAACAACCAAAAAAAAGAGTTAATTGCAGAAAACATAATAAGTGTCACAAATCAAACGAGATATTAAATCACCGCAAAGAATTTCGAAACAAGGTAATGAATGGAGAAGTATATTTTTGAAAAAAAACTCGTAATTACTTTTTCAATCATGATAGAAAAGGACTGTCAGATTCTGACAGATGCTTATGTATGACCGAATATAGTTTGTCAGTGACAGATATGAAACATAGAATTAGCTCTGGTTCCGATGGATTTACAATTGAATTCTACATTTTCTGCTGGAAAGATATAGACGGATTTCACCTTAGGTCTCTAAATGCTGGATATGGAATCATTAATCCCATTACAGGAGGAGTAAAAAATCAGACAACAAAATTGGAGAACGTTTAACTACTTAATGTAGATTAAAAGCTGCTTCATCGTCAATTCCTAGAAAGGTCCGTAAAGTCCTACATTTTTTAAGAAATGACAGTCAAATGGGTTTGTAAAAGAGAAATTCATTAGTGAATACATGAACTTTGTATGATCTGACGCTTTAGAAAAACGATTCAGGTCTACTCTTTCTTCGACGCGGCTGAATGGGACTTTCTGTAGAATGCCCCGAATTCTTTAAAGTTTGAAGACTTTCTATTTTTCATTGGTTTAGAATATTCTGCAATAAATCAAACCTTTGTGTCCTTGATCATGAACGGTCATCCCCACATTTAAATTTCAACAGACGGTGTCTCTAGGGAGCCCTTTAGCATCCGACGGATTTAATTGGGTGAAAATATCCCTTATTTATGCTTTGGTCTGGAGTGAAATCAAACGCCCACAAAGTGTAACCTCCTGCATAATCTTTGTACGAAATGCCGTGACTGCCGTGACTGCTTAGTTCATATACTCATACACATTTTTCTTTTTGACTCATCATCATACATTTATCATGTTGAATTTGGCTGAGCTGATCGTTTCGATATCCATATGCATGGCAATCTTTTTTATCACTTTCGTATTTTTTTTTTGCCATATGTTGATTTATATGGTATTATCGAATTCGGTATACAGGCTGACGTTCATCGTCTTGGTAAGAGGATCTGCAAACTAATGTTATACACGCAATGGTCTGGAGTGAAATCAAAAGCCCACAAAGTGTAAAATAATGCGTTATATTTGTACACAATGTCTTGACTGCAGTTGTTTCTTAACTGTCTCGTGGCTCGTACAGGAACAAATATGACCGTAAGAAATTATTCGGCTCAAAGTTAGGTTCGAAAAATCGGGTACATAAGGATTTGGCACCGTTGAAGTCGGTATTGCTAACGATACCAGTGATTAAACGTTTGGCTACAGTCCTTGGAACAGATTATATTCGATCTTGCATTGGACTCCAGTGGCAAAGATGAAAAGTGTTATTTCCACGCGTCGTATTGGTTACTTGGCCGTCGTTCTGCTCAAAGTGTGACTGATGTCATTTCCCACTTTAGGTAACATTTCCACACGACACACGTAGAACCTGCCTTCTTGGATAATGGTTTTGTATTTGTAGGCATGAGTCATCACATGAACTGCTCGGATTCAATCTTAAGCGAATCTCCGCACTTTTTAGGGAAGAGAAACGTGGGTCATGAACAGTGTCGCTTTTCCATTGGTGATGTGAAACTTGTCATTGGATTGTTGCACCTGTTGAATCTTGTCAAATCTGCTGGGCTACAAAACTCTAACCAGAGGTCAGACTTCAAATTATTGTAATGAATAAAAAGTATTAATCGATCGTCTTCTTTGGCTTGGCATTGCTATTTTAATGTAGTTAGCAAAGAATTCCACACATCGGTAATGAACCCTCTGCATTCTCCAACGGCCTTGAAATCTTTAAACGTTACAGCGTACCTATAAGCCGTTGTTCTACATTTTCTAGAGGACCGCTTTTCGATATCACGAATCTGATGGTAATGTGCAGGGTTTACTGGTGAACTTTGCTTGGACGTCGATTCTCTGGGTCTGGATTCGGGCTAACTAGTCGAATCTTCAAAGTCACTGGTATGAATTTGAGACAAGACTGCAGCTACTATGCGAGGCGATAAATCACATTTATGTCTCTTTTAACGACTATCTCTACGAATAGATCCGCTAGTTTAACCTTGACTGAAACGTCAAATGACTACATTTTAAAAACCATAACCTCTATACACATGCATGTCAGACCAGAGTATATATATATATATATATATATATATATATATTTGCATATATAAAAAGGGTTAATGTCTAACCTTCCAGCATTCATTTCACTGTTGTTACACTGAACAGAACGATTGATGAGCCAACATAAGTTCTGATCAGATCTTTGCATGGTGTCATACGACATTTCACTTTAAGACAAGTCGCATGGACTACTCCCCCTCCTTTCGAAATAAACATCCAGACCGTGAAATAAGCAAACCTGGTGCCAGAAGAGACAAGAGTCAAGATGCATATTATCATTGTAAAACGAGAGTACCTTGGTATCCAATGCTGCCCCAAGAAACAATAAGAACAGTAGGAGAAAGAGAGGGACTCTAAATAGCAAAAAGAAGAGGTAGAACCCTGAAACGTTCCGAGAGAGAAGTAAAACAAACTGGACGAAATGGGGGAAGAAGAAGAAAGGGAAAATCCAGTGACAGTGAAGAAATACAATTCAAAAGCCCGTGACAGTGAAGAAATACATTTCAAAACACAGAGAGAGAAAGAGAGAGAGAGAGAGAGTAAACATACAGCGACAATATAAATCAATGATCGAGTTAAAGTTGTATTTTAGAATGTTGTCTTGTGATATTTACTTGTCACATTTGTACCAGAATGGACCTGACCTAAAAGACGTAAGTGTCTCTTGGTTTTTATTGTTTTAGAAGAAGGACGGACACTCACAAACGTACTTTTAAAGAACAAATAAATGATTTTACATTTATTTGATTTTGGTACAATGAATACTATCTCTTTTCGAAAAAGGTCAGTGACTCTGAAAAGGACCGGTGGATGTTTGATTTCTTAATTAAACAAAACAAACTCAGGAACGGGACGAAATACGTTTTCACTGTCTTAAGCCTTTGCCGTGGCCAAGGCCTTCTCCTGGACTGGTTCAAGGCTAAGACTTGGTTTGATTGATTGATTGATTTATTGATTTTTAACGGCGCACCAGCACGTTTAGGCTATTTAGCGCCATACAATGGGTTGTATTTAGACATGTTTAAAATATTAAAAGGTTTAATATCGAACGGCGATAGCGAAAACACAATATTTCAAAGTAAAATGGTAAAATGTGTGTTACCAGTAAAATATGAAGCTTAACAATCAAGGAGAGATATAAATGGTGTATGTTAATTAAAATATGATGAAAATAATGGGCGGTACATACATTAGATATACCTTCTTTCGGTGATGGCATAAAAGTTATAGTTTAAAATAAAGATGTACTTCCTTCAGGAAATCTAAAATACAAGTGATCTGTATAGGATCGAAAAGTTCATTCATGTCATGTACATTAAAATCCTTATCACGCGTAGGATACAGGACGAAACACTCGGTCATGAAGTGCTTAACAGTGAATGGTTCATTGCAAGTAATGCACTCTGGTGGATCTTCACCTTTTAGTGTGTGGGAGTGGATTATGTATCTATGACCAGTTCTGATTCTCGCAATGACTACCTCCTCCCCACTGATAGTTCTGTAGGAAGGAGTCCATTCTCCCAGGGTTGGTTTGATGGAGTGAAGTTTGTTATTCACTGCATCAATTCATGATGTCTGCCACTTCTGACGTAGGTACTTTTTGATAAGATGTTTAAAATAAGTTAACGGTAATTTAACATCAGATGGTTCTTGGAATAGAGCAATTTAAGAAGCTCGATCTGCTTCTTAAATCCCTTTAATACCAATATGGATAAATATCCAACAGTTTACTGTATTGTACGAGGTTCTTACCTCTGTGTTTTTGACGAGGAGATTGGTTAATAATGGGGTGCCCAGTTTTCAGTTGTGTATTTAATGAAGCACCGATAGTGAGTCACTGAAGATAATGCTACTCAAAATACGTTTAGTCTCAAATTTCAGAGCACGATCAATTACTTTGATTTCGGCAGAAAAAAATGGACGCATCATATGGCTAAAGAACTTTTGAAATTTGTTTGCCACAAACGAACGAAGGCTGCAGCAGTCTGTTCTTCATCCTTTGATCCATCCATATACATTATACTGTAGTTTCTAAATTCGGTGAGGAGTTCATGGTAAGAGTTCTGGAAGATGGAAGGGTTTGCCTGAGAGTTTTTCCCATCGTGTAACGTAAACAGCACTTTGGGTTGTATAAGGAGCAAATGTGGTGTTTCCAAGACAAATGTTTTCTGAACAATAGATATAATAATTTTGATACTGTCAAGGTGGATGATATTCTGATGCCAAATAAAGGTGTCTTATTTGGTTTGTTTCATATAAAATTTGTATTTGGGTTGAATACCAGTCGAAAATGCAGGTGCAGAGGATTAGAACATAGTTTGAGAGAGTACTGTGCATAATGCATTTCTCTGTGATTCGATAAAGATGGTTCATTCGCTTAAGCTTGAAGGCTTTCACACAATGCTCTCAGGGCGAGTCTTATTCCCTGATGATGAATTGGGTCAAGAATTTTCAAATATTACTTCCTAGCTGAACCATAAACAACGCATCCATGGTCTAGTTTGGAGCGGATAAATGTTCTATACAAATTGAGCATGACTTGTTGTATCAGCACCCCAGTTAGTGACGCAAATACTTTAAATATATCTAAAGCTCTCAAGCATTTCCCTTTCAAATTCTTGATGTGTGGAACAAAAGTCAGTTTTCTGTCGAAGATAATACCCCAACACTTTGTTTCCTCAACAATCAGAATAAGTGTTCGGTTCATCACGAGTTTAGGGTCATCATGATGCATTTGCAACTGAAAGAAATGCATGCATACTGTCTTCGATTTTGGAAATTTGAAACCGCTAATACTGGCTAAATTTTGGATCATGTTGATAATTTGTTGTAGTTGCCTTTCAGTTGTATGCATGTGATTTGATCGATAACAAATTAAAAAATCATCTACGTATAATGATCAAGCAACACCGGGAGCTAAACACTTGGTGATGCTATTGATTTTGATATTAAGTAGCGTCACGGATAAAATAATGACCTCGGGCACACCCATCTCATGCTGGTGCTTATCTAAGAGGGTAGAGCCCACTCGTACTTTGAATTCTCGGTCGGAGAGAAAATTTGAGATAAAAGCGGACAGACCGCCTTTTAGACCCATATCGTGCAGGTCATTTAGTATCCCATACTTCCATGTTGTGTGATAGGCCTTTTCTAAATCAAAAAAGACTGCTACTAAGTAAGTGTTACGTCTTGATAAATGCATCGCGAATAAATGTTTCCAGTCTAACCAGATGATTGGTGGTATTACGAAAAGAACGGAAGGAACTTTAGAAATGAGTTATTAAATTGTTACTTTCCAAGCATCATACAAGCCGAGAATTAATCATTCGTTCCATTGTTTTGATCACACTGCTTGCAATGGGCCGATAGTTTTTAAGATTTTCGTCATCTTTGCCTGGTTTGGGAATTGATATTACTGTTGCTTCTTCCCAACTCTTAGGTACATTACCAGCAATCCATAAATCATAAACAATTTTTAGAAGAAATGTTAGCGATGATTATGGGAGGTGTTTCAAGAACTGGTAATGTACCTCATCAGACCCAGCGGATATGTCATGGGCCTTATCGAAAGCCTAATGAAGCTCCAATAGTCAAAACTCATGTTTATAACTTTCAGTGTTGTTAGATGTGAATTTTAAACGTGACTTTTCTTTATGAGTTCTTCATCTTCAGAAGGTTTCTGAATAATTTGAAAATGATGAGGTTTTGCGAAGCTGTCTGCAATAATATTTACATATCAAGTTTCGAACTAAATTGTTATTATCTGTTTTCAGGTGTGCGAGAGAATTCTTTTGACTCTTTCCGTTTTTCTCTTCGAATAGTGCCGCAAACTTGTTGAATTGAGGAACGAGAATTTAAAGAAGAAATATATTTCTTCCATGATGCAAGTTAGAATTCTTTGATTGTGCGGCGAGTTTTAGCCCGGGTAATACGATATTTGTTTAAATTGTCGAACCTTGGATGATTGTTGAATTTAATAATGCTTCACAGTGTTGAGTAATGGCTTCTCTGCATTCCTTGGTTACCCAACGCTTTTTGGGGGGTTTTACTGTTCGGTAAGGACTGAAATATACTCTTCTGCAATCGCAATTACAATTGAAGTAAAATGCTGTATAGGATTAACAACGTTGAATACTATATCATTATTTAGTCTAGTTTTACATAGTATTTCAAAAGTATACAGTCAGCCTTCTTTATATTTATTCTTTATATTCCATTGTGGAATTTCGCCATTAATTTTATAATTATTTTCATGGTTGATTGGAAAGTGATCACTGCTGTGAAGGTCCAAATGCAGCGAAGAAGAGCAAATTGTAAAATATATGCACGTGTATGTGCCCGTCCCTGGGTGAAAATATGTCGGTGATTTAGTGTCTAGAAATGAAATCTTCTACTTTATGGTTCTGTAGTTTATGATTTGATTCCATAAAATGTTATGGGCGTTAAAATCCCAGAGAAAGACGATGTGGATGGGGAGTTGTTGAACAAGATTGTCTAATTCTTTTACTATATGGTTGGTATTTGTAGGTAGGTAAATAGAGCAGAATGTAATCACTCGTTGTAGAGTGACGCTTACAGCAATGGCTTGTAAATGTGTATTTAAAGAGAAGACTCTGTGAGGGGCTCTACTGTTCACAATAAGAGACTATTCATGAGGACCTGTCAGAGATTTGAAAGTACGTGTTAAATAGAGAAAATATTTTTAAATGTAATTGTATATGTCTCTTTCAGGAATGTTTCATGTAATCATAGTACTGCAGTGTCGTGTTCATTTAAAAGCAAATGAATATCAGTGTAGTTAACTTTATGTCCTCGAAAGTTCCATTGTATGATGTTGTTCTTCATTGTAAAGTTAAGCTGGAGATTTTGGAGCTAGGTTAGACCATTCGTGGAGGAAATTTGCGTTGTTATTTGTCTGGTTTAAGTACATGAGTGAATTTGGTTTTAGTAGGTTTGGAGCAACCTTGCGTACATGGAGCAGTTTATTCTACATCCATTCTCTCAAAGTCTCCAAACTTTTAATGTTTAATGGGATCAGCTGACCCCTTTTGCTGCTTATTTGTTTGTGATTTGTGTTTATGTCTTGTGTCATTTCGGTATTGGGTTGTTATCAAATTCAGTTTGGGTAGATGTTGTGTTTTTCTGTGGTTGGTAATGGCGGAAATTAAATCTTTTTGAATCGGGTTGATCCGTCTGTGTTTGATTGTCCTTTGTGATTTTTGGATTGTGTTTCACGACAGCGGAGAACGATGAGCCAGGAAAGGACGATTTTTCCTGGACACGTTTTTTGGCCTTAGGGTTGGGACTTTTTGATGTAAACTTTACCCTTTGAATCTCCATTCTCCTTTTTCCAAATATCTCAATCCTTGGAATTCTCGTTATGTTCCTTCAAATAGTTGACACAATGCGGAGATGCTCTTCAATCAGAATTTTTATGAGAATGGTATCCGCATCGGCCAAATATTTTGACTTGGGAACATCGGTCTTCGTGATGGCTGTATATTTGACACTTATAGCATCGAAAGGGGTTCGGAATGTATATCTCTACCTTTACATGCATAATCCCAATGTTAACCACTTTGTACTGTTGGTTTGTTAAAGGTGAGTATACATGTGTTGGTGTCCTGTATATTGCTATTATGCTTAATTCGCATTCTAAGCACTGCAGTGACACTTTCATGTTTCAGCCCCTCGATGATATCTGTGTCGGTGACTCCATACAAGTCACGACATCGTGTTACGCCTATAAGGAATGGCAGTCTGCTTTATATTTCCTCTTAATATTCCCATTAAATGTGTCATATTTGGACATTATCCTGAGGTGAGAGGTCTGAGCCAAATGCCTATCAAAAAATTGGAATCGTTGCTACCGTATGGTAGTGGCATCTGGTAGCCACTCATCAGCAGTCCTAGCAAATTTTAAAAAAATGTTACGTTAAATGGCATCTTCACGAAATCAATATGAAAATGAATTATTTTCTCAGAAATTGCGAAATTGCAAGTATTATAATTGTTATGTCTTTAATTCGCTGACAGGCGAGATAAAACTTCAGCATTGATGAAACCTGACATGGTACTTGCTATTTGCACTGATTGTCTTGTCACATGATTACAAAAACCTCTCAACCTAAGACGTCCCAAGCCCAATAGTCACATGACATCAACAACAAATCCCTTTTTAATGTTCCAAAATTCCAATATATTAAAAATAAGTAACATACCTTTTGTAAAAACCCAACAGGACAAAACTATTCTCAACCTATTTTATCCCCAGAAAACTCTTGCTGCTGCAGCAAACTGGACAGAGCCAGATTCATCAAGCAGAGAGTACATGTCAACAAGGCATCACATGATACAACAAAACCATTGCTTACACACGATCCAGGTTTCATGAATATTCTCGGAATAAATATAAAGAGAATTTTGTGTTCTTTAGTTTTTTCTTAATTACAAACATTATGGTGACTTTCATTTAATATTTTTATTATTTTTCTACATTTGAAATGGGTTACTGTTGATATCACGTGACTAAATGTGATAAACATATAGCAATGCAAATGGTGAGTACTAGGTCAAATTTCATAAATGCTGTAGATTCATCTCATCTGTCAGCATATTAAAGACATATCAGCGGTAATACTTGTAATTTCTGAGAAAATAGATAAGTTTCCTATTAAGTTCATACCAGTATGACTCAATGTAACAGCAGTTTTGTTTGCTAGGCCATCTGGTAAGTGGATATCATATGCTGCCACCATGTTGGCTTACTGAGATGCTAGACTGATTTTCATGCCTTCCATGTAAGAAACAAACCAATATCTAGCTTGTCTTTGAACTATCTAGAATACAGGACAAATCTAATCCACTGAGTGCTTGGAATAACCATACCAATATGTTTGTGGCAAGCACACAAATGATCCATACTACAACCTTTGAATGCTCTGGTCAGAAATCAAGAAATTGAACTCATGATCAGTTCAGTTACAACTCAATCATATATATGTTTCAATATTTTATCAAGTGGTGGCAGAAAATTCCCTGGCTGTTCCTAACATACTTTTATCAATATTTGCAAATTTCAGGGACTTCTCACAGTTCGGAATCGTTTTATCATTTCTACTGATTTTTTCCTGGTATCCTGAGAACCAAGATTGCATGTCACTACTCTGGCAGTCATTTTAAATAATGCAGTGAGAGTTATAAAGTAAATAGGGGCCATCTTGAGAAATATTTCTGTAAAAGTTCATTTAAATAAGCGCCAGAGAAGACTCAACATTTTACCATCCAAAGGTGGTGTGGAAAGGTGCCAGATAACTACAGTCAACGATTACAATTCTAAGGTCACAAAATATTATGGAAAGTTCATAGCAATAATAAAGACATGACATTACAAGCTCTGTCTAAATCAACTTATTTTGATGGCTATTTATGCTCTGTCTTATTGTGTTTCTTTCATTAAATAATTTTGTTCGTGTTTTTATATAGGCAGTCTGCATATTCAGCGACTTCAGACACTGCGGCATGTGATTCTTAAGGAAATCAATTATTTCTCCTTCATCTGTAATAGAAAGAAAAAAAATAATATAAGCAGCATTTCCCATCCTTTATGACTGCTCAACATGTTGTGATTTTAAACCACTTCATGTAACCATCTAAGGCAGAAAAGATATTTAAAATGATAACAGTATCAAAATTTATGAACAGTATTCATACCAGACACAGACGATTGTTTTGCTGGTGTTTAATGCACATCATTAAATGAAAGACTATTTAGTATGAAGGCAGAGACAGCAAAGTAAAATGCGCAGAAAAATGTGACTGCTGCTGACCAGAGATGGTCTGGACAGAATTCAAATCTGCACTACTCTGAATCTGAGACCAGCCTGCTGACCACTGGGTCACAATTGCTTCCAGACACAGTAAAATAAAATAAACGATAACAAATGCATTTAAAAACTGGACTTCGAAGACTTGGCCATTATCATGGACTGCACAGATTAGAAATTTGCTGAAAATTTATTGTGTGCAAAAGAGTCACACTGGAAATAGTTACTGGAAATTAATAAAGCTGCATATTTCAATTCAAGCACAAGGAGAAAAAACATCAATTGCATTCCAAACTGGAGGCAAATCAATTATATATAGAGAAAATAGGGAAGCACTTACTTGGTAGACACCCGCTGTTGCAATTAGTGTTAGATGTACTGACAGTAAAGGAGTCTTTGAAGACCTTTCTTAATTCATCAGTTTCTTCTCGAGACCATGTTACTGAAAGCATTTACACAGTGCCAATCATTAATCATTATAGTTTGCTGACCTGTATGCATAACAGGCACACAGAAAAAGTGGAGTGAAGTTGATTCCAAATTCTGTAGGTAGCAACTTTACTTGAATGATAAGCTTTGGATGCAAGTCAAATACCTTTACACACATAAAGTGAATATAAAAAATGAAGTTTCATGGATCAAGTAGACTGTATTAAGATTCTGTATGTATCACACTTTAAACACTCTTTTTCAGTTTTCTGAATAATATAAATAAATTTTAATAAATTCTCAATTTGAAAACCTGGGACAGCTTATGATTTATTGGTAATATAAGTGCATGTGGTTTCTATCTTTGCAAAGAACTTATGTTGTGGTTTTGTAAAAGCAATCAGGCCAATGATGAAAGTGATAAATATTATAAGAATGTATCTTCTGAGCCATTTGGGCGTGATATGAAATACACTGAAACTTTAGAGCTTATAACAGTGATTTAAAAACTTCACTATTGCTAAGGATAACCATTATCTGGCTATGGCACAAGAAATGATATAATTTACTCAAGCCACATAAACATAATTACTTAAGTCTTGGGACATGAGGAAATAATTATTTTTTCGTGCCCCAAGATCAATGTGCATTTAAAAATTATAGCATTTTCAGTTTCCCAACTCTTACAGATATAAAAAATATCAAGACAAAATTGGCAAGATCTCTATACTGCACACAACAATGACCAGCTCCTGTTCATTTACTATGTCAAGAAACTATTATAAACTTCAAAAATTGTAAATACATATTATTATTTTGCATGTGCATATTTTCAGACTTGTCTGATATAAAATAAAAGTAAACACAAATTTCAATAATTCACAGAGCGCTTTGGAGCTTACCAGGCGACCGGTACCATAATATAGTGTACAAACCAGTAATTACACAATGCACATGGGCAGACTTTTGCTTTATTCATCGTCTTTACTAAATCTCAATCTTCCAAATCACATTTAAACAAAGACGTCAATTGCTATTTTATTTACTCTGACCTACGCGCACACTGCACTGTATGAATCTGGTTTATTTATAGTGAATGCCTACAGAACCACATACCCTGTGAGATAAAATACTAAAGAACATTTATTTTAAAGCTTGAAGGAGCTTAAGTCAGATTTGCTTTAGAAATAGTACAGTAATATTTAAACAACCTACAGATACACAAACATATGTACCTTTAACTGGCTTCTTTTTTATCCTGGATCCTTCTGGCCTCTCTAGTGGTAAGGACTTCCCTGGTGCTGAGGACTGCTCCAAAATCTCTGGCAGTGTTTTAATTTCTGCTGAAGTACCTGACATAAATGTTTTACAACAAATCAGTATAATTACAAAGCCTAAGATGGTTTCCACCAGCACAGCTGGTGTCAGACAACAATGCGACTTATTTGGGAAATCTTTAAATTTTCTAAGAAACGAGCTTGACACTGGCTTATATTACACAGCATATCTAACAGTTATCATTACATGCACTGATCCAGTTGATTTTCTGTACATTGAGACTAGGTTTCTCTCCAAAATAGGAACTGAGTGTCGAGTATGCGCCACCATACTGAAAATGTGGAATGACAAGTATGACCTGACCATCTTTGTCAGAGCAACATTACTTTCCATGTTCACCAAGTCAAAATTTAAAAGCCAAATGGTACTTTCTAAGCATATTTGTATTACATGATGATTTGTTTCCTTTTTTTCTTTTATTTATTTATAAAACTATGTGCGTGACATAATCCAAGTATTTACAGTAATAATCTCCGATCGAGGCACTATTCTTGTTCAAATGGCCTTGAAACAGTATATAAATGGGGGACAATGTGGTTTGGAAGTATATTTGTTATGATTTCAGCATGCATTCTGTACGTATCTGCAACTGTTTTTAGACATAACATATGCCAATACACCAATATATTGTGCCCTATACATGGATCACAAATGATATCATTGCATAAATGTCTGATAGGACCTGGTGTAAAATCAAAACTGAGTGAGTAAAAAAAAATAGACCCACCTGTCAGGAATTCACTATGCATCTGTTAGTCACGCATGTTTCCGATAAAGTTACGAAAGATTTTTCTTGTTACATGTATTTAAAATTGAGTGCTTTGAAGGGTAATATATCCATCCACCCCATAATATCTTTTCTTCACCTTGGCTTTTGACCTTTTCAGCCCCAAATGTTTCTCCCGTCAGCAAATAAAGTTTGGATATGGCATGTGGTCTAAAAGTACAGTGATCATGCAGAAAAAAAGTTTCTTCATTACGTAAATATGATCTTGACCTCTGACAACAAAATCCCCATATTGGACTACCTTCTTCCTTTCCTCAAGTGCAAACATCACAAAAGCCAAGTAATAGAACCTACCATTTTGTACCAAACTATTTTCTGGATCTTATATTGATGTCACCTGAAAATTAGAATTTTGTGACTACAAAGCCATTTCTTGCCAAAGAGCACACAACTGACAATGTTTAGCTAAAGCATACTGTAAGTGGTGTTGTGCTCTAGTTATGTGGAAACTGTTTTCTTCCCTCCCTCAATGTGATATTGGACTATCACCTTTGAGCTTCTGACTATAAGACTAGGTAGGTTTCTTCCTTCTCTCACATGTAAGAAACAAAGTCTGGATAATGTACGAGTTATTCAACAAGTTAGTTTGTGAATATTATCCTCCTTCTTTCAGTTCCCGCATCTTCCTTTTCTCTGTATATGACCTATCAACATTTCATCTCAATAAAACTAGGTTTCTTATTTCTCTAAATTGCCATCTACCTCCACAGTATGGTAAAGTAAGATGGATAGGAATTAAAATTAGTGTACATGAAAAAGGAGACACATGGACAGATGGAGTAAGCATATACAAATGATACAAACTGAAACCTTATCAAGTCTGTAGGACAGCTGTCAGTATTAAGTATACATCTGGGTATAATTGATTTAAATCCAAATGGCTTAAATGTTAATGGCAATGTAAGAGTTAAATTAAAAAAGGACAAACTGTATGTCACAACTGTGGGGAACTAATACAGCCTCACTTTGATGTCAGTTCCAAATGACAGAATGGTTTAAAAATGCATTTACTGAATACATCTTTTTCATGTCAGTGACATCAATTATGAACCAAATCTGTGGTGATAAAAAAGCAGTTACCACTGACAAAATAAAAAAAAAAATACCTTTGTCAATGTTATCCAGCAGCTTTCCCATAACTCGAACTTCTTTTAGCCCAATCGGGCATTGATAATTATCCCTGCTGATGGTTGCCTCATGACCAGTATGATCCAGGAAAATCCTCTGGTGTTCAAGAGTCATGTCAAGACTTGCATAAATGGTTGAAATTCTGTGTCTATTTTTTGCAGCATTTATCTTCACTTGAGCCTGGATACAAACAGCTTTAACTGAATGCCACCCTGAGCAGTGACTATTGGAAGATTTTGTTCCAAATAAAAAGATGTTGTTCTCCTTGATCCCATGTGCTTGTCTATGTGTAACTAATATTGGAATAGGTTATATTATATCTTCAGGAAGTAAAACGGGAACAAACTTCCTTTCTTTTCCATGAAGATAGGCTAGCCAAAACTGACCAATAAGATATTTCTCTGCATCATTTTCAATTTTCAAACCTGATCAGATGGAAGCCAAACACCATCTTCAGCATCTTCCCACTGTGAGAGAAGCATTCGTGATGGTTTTTCACCACGTCTCCCATTATATAATGTGAGCTGGCAAACCACCAAAGATCTCAGCCAAGCATACTTAGAGATTTCAAATTTGTATTTTACAAGTTTGATTTGTTCAGATATAAATGTTTTCAGTTTCTTTAATTCCTCCTCTTCAGGTAACTGTTCAGGACATCGGGATTTATCAACTGAACTGGAGATCCACTGATACCTTGCATTCGAGAACATATCATGTGAACGAAATGAATATGCAAATTGAAATTTCTTTGTTTCATCATATGTATCATCCTGCATTGTTTCCGTATAGTATCCTTTCAGAGATGTGATAGTTTTCTGGATGATAGCATTTAGCGTCGATTTTAGCCCATACTGTTCTCTCCCTTCTTCACTGGTTTCCACCATTCTTTCAATTGCTTCTCTTAAAACTGATAAATGACCCCTTTGGAACATATCTTCTGCGGTAACATTTTCTGATGATATATATTTAAATGCAATAAATAATCTGGCCAGATGCCTAATTTCTGACATAACAAACTTTCTTACTTCGTCTTTTTTTCCCTTTTCATATCTTCGAAGGCAAAAGTGTCGATATCCATCTTCCTGGATAAGGGAATCAGTGCGACACAATTCTCCAGCCTTGCTAGTCCTAAGCTTGTTCAGGATCTCTTCCATAAACTCTTTATCTTTGTGAATGATTGTGCTAGCCAAAAGCTTTGACTTCATAGCATCTGCAGTTAAACTTGTGCAAGTTTGCTTATGCTTGTAAAAGGAACTTTTTGACAAAAATCTCTTGTAGCACAAATACATTCTTAAGCCATCATCATACTTGTGTTTTCTTTCCCCCATAAGCTGCATTTTATGTTTCATTCATTGTTGGTTTCATCATGAATGTAAGAATAAATTGGTACATTCCTTCCCTTGGCTTGTTCTCAAAAAACTTATTTTGCAATTGTTTGGGCAGCAGCATAGCAGTCCTTACTTTCTCCTCAAATTTGTGTTTTCTCAGGATGTGTCGGTTGTGCTTTCCACCAGTAATTATCTGATGGCAATATATGCAAAAACGGCTAGGTTTCTGGAAAAAAAGAAGATATTTTACCTTATTTAGCCCATTTCCCCCTGAAATGACCACATGGTAAAACCAGAAAGTTCTATCAAGAGTCTCAAGATTGGTCGGAAGCTCAACTGGTCAAAGTGTACACTTAAATCTTGTTACAAGTAGCATAGGTTCTGATATTATCCCATGTGGATACTCCAACATTTAAAAAGGAAAGTGAGTAGTGACTCAAATTTCAAAATTACTACACATGAAGTCATACTGGACATCAAACTAGAAAGTATTTCATTGGGAACAAACTAAGCATCATTTTGAAAGGCTGTGAAGACTACCCAAAACAGTTCTGCAGACTGAATTTTGAAGACAAAACAAACTCCGATATCAGGTTACAAGTTTTTGGCATAATTTAGTTCTCAAATTTCAATGAAGGTAGTATAAAGGCTCTACTCTATTTCAAATGGATGAGCTAAAATTTAGCTTGTAGTCATCCCACAAATTCTAGCGATTTTAAAATTGTTTCAATCAAGAAATAATGGTAGAAAGTGCACATGGATATACATATGATGCTCCATTGTCCCAATGTCTGACATACCAACCAAAGCAAGACCTTGTCCGTAAGGCAGTTAATACGGTTCGGTAAGATGAACTTTTCATCAAGATATAACAAAATAAAATGTAACATTATTGTCAGCTTTAAAAATGCAAGAAGTGTTATCTGATATGATGAAGGCAATATTATGTTCAAACTAAAATGTTTGTACAGTACACTTAGACATACAGTTCAGTTTCAGAAAATATCATGCAAACAGGTGGCGTGTATGTCGGCTGTTTGGAGAGTTATTTTGTCTATTTTATTCTAAGTGGCAGCAGTCATCTCTTCTGCCATGAGCAATATTCAAATCAATATTACAATTTGCCCAATAAATATAACTGTTGCCTTTCCTGCTTTTTCACAGACAAATCCGAGAATCAGAATATTCAATTTTATAATTTTGTCAATTGTTTGGTCATGCATTAGTTGGATATGAAACTTGTTGGTAGATTAAAGCATCCAAGGTATTCCTGTAGGTTTGTCTGGTTCTCTGACCAACTCCACTGAATCTGATATGAAAATCCAGATCTAGACCAAACCCAGACAAGCCAATATCAAGATTTTACTGCAACAATCATATTTTTATACAATTTGCATTTATTTAATAAATCCTTAATATACGGGTCATTTCAGTAATGATTTTTCCATTAATACATACAGGGGACCCAGGTAAGGCACTTTTAAAGTGGAGTACTCACCCATAGATGCAATTTAGAATTTTTTTAACATTTTAATATAAACTATGTGAAATCCAAGTACCCTGGCATGTATTTTGTTTAAAACCTGCCTTGCCTGGGTACCATGTATGTGTAAATGGAACAGCCCTAAATGTTTTGGTCAAATCATAAGGGATGGAGTGTATGCGTAGTCATCAAGTCACCTTCATTGGGGGAGAGATGAAACTATGGACAAGACTGCTCTAAGTAATATACAGCCTAAATGATCACACTATATACCAATTAGAGGCAGCAGTGCAAAATGATACTAAGCCCAGACCGTTGTCTTTGAGATGAAATAATGTCAACAAATTTGGTCATTTTTCTTACCTGACAGTTAAGATCACAACTTGTAATGCCATTATCCAGGTGACTACTCCTTCGGAAAGCAGCAAGCTTGTAGCGATTCTGACTTCTGTTATCAAGCTGGCCATTCTGACAGGCATCATTAAGGTAAACATCCTGCCCACTGCCATCAAACTGGTCAACATCATCAAGCCAGTCACTCTGAGAGGCATCATGGTGGTCAACAGTCTGACCGATGTCGTCAAGCTGGCCATTTTCACTGGCTCCATGAAGTTTTAAAATCCAAATGGAGTCATCAAGCTGGCTATTCTGACTGCATTCGCCAAGGTTAATATTATGATTGCTGTCATCCAGCTGGCTATTCTCATCAGCTTCATTAAGTTCAACAATGCAACTGCTGTCTTCAAGTTGACTATTATGACTGGCATCAAACAGGTTAACACTCTGAATGCTGTCCTCAAGCTGGTTAAAATCCCTGTCTTCATCAAGTTCAACAATCTGATCGTTGTCCTCAAGCTCACTATTCTGACTGGCATCCCAAAGGTTAACATTCTTAATACTGTCCACATGCTGACTATTCTGACTGGCATCACAAAGGTTGACATTCTGATAGTTGAATTCCACAATCGTTATCATCTTGAAGATCACTGTCAGAATAGTCATATTCTAAAACAAAACAATTGGATGAATTCAAGTCATTTGCAACCTGAGAACCCAAATTTGAGGCTTGTGTTTTTTTAAAAGCATGGAACATGAAAAATGTGCCTAAAATATTTTTGAAAAAATCAATTTAGAAAAGTAAACAAAGATATTATGTGAGGATAATATAATACTGATGGAATTTGGTTATAACTTAAGTCTCGATATACTGAAACTAGTTGGGCAACAAATATCACATTTCACTGTCCTTTAAAAAGAAGCATATGGCACAAAAAAGCATTCAACAAACATTTAAATGCACGGGAGTCAAACATTTTAGTTTAAAACCCAACTCTTCTTAGATTTAGCACTGTTAAGAATATACATGTGCAAAATTTTGAAAAGTGGTTTTTTGACTTTTTTAATTTTTGGATAGATTATTTCTGGATTATCGAGACAAGTTTTATAGTAATTTTACACTTGATCACCTGATTTTGATTTCCAGATCTGGAACGCGGATTTCTTTAATAATGGAGCAAATTAATGTTTAGGAATTCTATTCCTGTTGAACTATGTCCAGATACCAAGGTTTCCGGTGAAACAGCATCTGGATTAACTAGGCTCCTCTGTATATCCACTAAACTGAATCCCAAAATTCTGTGTGTGTGTGTGTGTGATTTGGATTTCTAACAAAGGTTAAAAATGTTCCTGTCATATTGCAACAATATCTGCAGTGTGGCAGTTTATAGTGATGTCCAGCACCTGGGCACCATGCCATAGATATGTAGCATAATGTCCACCAGTCACAGTATATTAACACCAGGCCAACCAGTCACAACATTAGCCTCTTAATGCTAACAGCCAAGCAAGGCAAGTGCTAGTACCACTTTTTTCAGAAGTCTTTGGTATGATTCGGTCAGAGTTTCAACCTGCGATCTACCACATCCGAGGTGGACAATCTAACCACTTAGACCACTGAAGCGTTTCATCAAAACAGCCACAAACTAACAATTTTGAATCTTAATATCACCAAAATCTAACCTGGTTAAGGACTCGAATGTAATTACATAAAAGAAAATTTTGGATTAATTTATATAGTAAGGTTTCACTGCTTCATGCTGTTAATCTGTTAACCAATGATCACACTTTGTCTATGCAGAAACAAACACCAGACTGAATAATGTAATGATGGATAATTGGACATGCCAAATTTCCCAACTTTAATTAAAGTGGGGACAAGTCAGTTTTGAATGACAACCTGCCTCTTGATGGGCAAAATACTGAGTTCTTTTGTGTGATGCATTTGCCTTTTTGTTGCATGCTGTGTTCTCCACATTTCCAGTATCCAGCAAGCTAGATGTAGATATATCTCGACCACATTACTGGAATTTAAAATGTACCTGTTTATTATGGTCTCCTTATTGCTGGTATATCAGCATGTGGATTTACTCATTTACAAGTTAAAGCCGACATGATGGGTAGTTGTGTTACCAAATGACCCCAGTTAACTGCTTGATATATATTAATGCAATATTAACATTTAGAACTTCATCATTTTCAAGCTGATAATATTTGGTTTTCCAAAAAGTGTGTTTTTCCAAAGTCAATATCCAAAATGAATGTTTTCAATAAACTCTTGTTCATACGAGTAATGATGACTTCATTTGTGTGAATTTCTGTAAATCTCTATTTCAGTGCAAATACCTTCAAAATATAAGGATTGGAGGTTTAATCGTAATTTAAACAATGACCATGAGAGGATTGGTCAGCATTCTACTGCAAATTTAAATAAATGATTGCCTGATAGCTGGTGGAAGATAGGTTTCAGACTGGTGAGTCATAAACTGTATAAAGTCTCAATCTATTATCTCAATCATATTTCCATTAGAATACAGACAAAAAATTGACAGAAGTAGACATGCATGTAAAATAACATCCTTTCCTCATTCACAAAAACTACATTTTAATAAAATAAATTATTTATGATACAGCAATAAATTCTCACCTTTATTTTCTTTAGTGGTGGAGATGTTTCATCACTGGAAAATGGGTTAGTGACATCATCATCTGTAAAAATTGGTTTAAATAAATCTTTCAAGGTCATATCTTCATCGGATATATGGCAAATCTTCAAGTATGAAACTAACATCAAATTTTGTACTTTTAAATGGCAACCAATTATTATCTTAAGATGGCTAATGAATAACATAATAAAACTGACTGAAGGAAATGCACTTGTCTGAGAAGAAATAATTAATAATTAAATTATTTCTGCTGTTAGTTTACAACGCAAAAATTGTTGTCTCCTTATGCTTTCATTAAAATGATATGACAACACTTATGTAAAAGGATAATTCTTGACAACACAAGGCTCAAGTGGGCTCATCTGGCTTACATAACAGTTGATGATTTCACTAAGTTGTGGCATTGTAAGAACACAAAATATGTCAATTATTTTGAAAACTCATTCATGTCAATTAAAGTTTTTTACAAATTCAATGTCATCCGATCAAAGCAACATCACCCAATTAATTTGTGCAAATCTTATTCATTATTAATCTTGGTCAAGACTCAGAAAATAGTATTCCAAAAGAAGACAAGAACTGGACAAGAACTATGATAATCTTGCTAGTTATCCAACTTGCAATGCTACCAACCTCAGAGTACCAAAAGTACTGACTGCTTATGACAAAAATACTGATTTTTAACACTTTAATGCAAATGTAACTATCTACAACATCAACAACCATCAGCAAAGTAGGACAATAAATTACGTAATTATTTAACATCATAGATGCATTTGCTGCACTCTTGCACATTCTAAACAGGCATCCTTTTCCATTTGGGTGCCCACAAAGAAGGTGCAAGAGTGCAACACACTCACACTCAGACAAATGTTTATAAGAGCCTTTTCCACAATTTGTTATTTCAATCATTATCTGAATTCTGTGCAAATTTTTTTTACTGTACTATTTTCGTTATAGCACACGTGTAATCCTTTGTGATTTTTTTTGTCTGGAAAATATGTGTGAAACAAATCACTAGCAACACTAGCAACTAAAAGAGGAAGGTTAAAACGAACTTCCGATTGAATTGCATCAAGGTTCTCTCTGGTATTTTAAATGCAAGTTCAAGCTGAGATGTTGATGATGAAGCATCAAGCTGATGTTTATGAACTTTTTCATGTTCTTTTGTGTATACGTACCGCCATACTTTCTGATTTACTAGATTCACATAACAGCACAATTGTCTTTCCAGATGTTTTCTTTCCTTTACTGGAGAAATTTCTGATTTACCTGCTTTCCTTTTTGACATGACTAGAAGTTAAGTACTACAGATATGAGACCGTAATAGCAGCAACTAATCTGCGCAATCCAGTCTCGATTTCAAATGAACCAATTATATTTTAGGACTCTAAATTACAATATACATGTGATACATTTACTCTTAGAAAGGAACCGGGTATCCATTCTAAACAGAAAATTGCAAGGAAATTTTTAATTTTTATCTAAAAAAGTCAGATTTTTACCTCCAGAAACATACACATGTATTCAGGTCAAAAATACAGGACACTTGGCAGCTATGAACTTGTCCGAGATCATTCTGATAGAAATTTTGATTGAAAACATTATTAAGATTAGCTCAAGGTGGCCTCCATATTAGTTACAACAGTTGATGGATGGGCAACATAAACCAAGACATATAACGAGATAAGCTAATAACTGACACACTTGTGCAAAATAAAATACACATTAAGGGAAACAAGTTAATACATAATATCAATTTACATCATTGAAATAAAGCTAAATATTTATCCTGAAAAAATGACAGTAATTTCCGGTGTAATTTGTTTAAACAATATGATTCATTGTATTGACAAAGCCTAAAAATCAGCATGGTGACAGATTTATTTTCAGTGTATACTCAACATTCTTTACCCGATTTTTATGACAGAAAAGTAAAGCTGTTATAACAAATAAAGCAATTGAACCAGAATGCATAAGAAACTTAAGTAAACAGACTGTTAAACTTCACCAAAAAATATGTGGCAGAAGCTGTATAACACACATGTACCAAGGTAAAATGTTGGCAGATAAAAGATGATATGCACTTGATGATGGAACAGGACTGCTTTACTCTGGTCAGGTGAGATTTAAAAAAATCAAATAATTTGTCCATAACCTTTGTATTGATATCCTTTACAAAAATAAGTAACCAAAGTCGGCTTCTGAGATTGGTGTGCTTTGTAATAAAAATAACCTTTTGTCTTTGATGTCCTGTCGGTAGGTTCAAAGAAAGAGTTAAATGCGTGCTGCCAGTTGTGTTTATTCAACACCAGGGCTTATATGTGCTTGGAATCTGTGGTTACAATTAATAAAAATGAGCATTGATGTCTGTGGGTAAATAGTAAGGATAATTATGTAACCCGAGCTGGTAAAAAGATTGTCTCTTGCACTCAAGTGAATGTGTTTTCAAATGATGATTTTTATTGGTGAGATGATGGCATACAGCAGACCTGGATAATTCAATCTTGATTTTTTTGCACCCAACACCGTGTCATGAATGAATGGCATCTTCAAGATATTGGTTGACTATTTCCCTCTTGTTTGCGATTTGTTGGCTCTAGTTTTCAGTCAGATAACATGTTCAAACCTTTGAGCACAACCACACACAAGTGTTTCTCAATGTTCATGTCAATGAAAAACGTGGTGTGTGGTATCGGACATAATTGATATTTTATTTATCTATTTTATTGCAACATGCAGTTGGGGGGGGGGGGGGGGCAAGCACAAATGCAATACAAATGTATTTTGTTGCTTAAGTCTTGGGACATATGACCAAAGTGAAAAAATGTTTCACCATAAGTTCTGGGAAAGAAAATAAATTATTTTCTCCTGTCCCAACATATGCAGTAAATACGAAAGGAAAGAAAGGAATACATTCAGACAAATAACCTTAACTTCAAAACAAAAACCTCACCACTTTCACTTTGGTGATCAATGATTAAATCCTGGAAAAAAGTTTGTATATGCAGGATAGGAAAAAACTCAACAAATGTACTTACCGAAAATACTCGACTATAAGTCGATTCAAGTATAAGTCGAAGTGTAATTATTTGGTAAAAATAGCATTCAAAATCGACGGCGCGAGTATAAGTCAAACCGATAAAATCAAGTCGAGTTAACATGTACAAGTTTTATTACCCAAGATTAATTTTATATAAATATGTAATGCAAATTACCGGGTATATTTATTTCAATCTTTAAGTATAATACAAACAATTCTGTGCTCAGCTGCCAACACGTATTGTGTGTACCGGTATGTACACGCTGGCTGTATCGTGCATAATTTTACGACGCTGAAAATTCTCGTCGATTTTAACAGGCACGTTGTTTCTGACTCGAATATAAGTCAAACTTAGGTTTATAGGTTAAAAATTAGTCTTAAATTTCTCGACTTATAGTCGAGCATATACGGTAACAAAAATGAGATGCAAATTCAGAAAATGTTTTTCTTTACACAAAAAAATGTCATTCAAAATTCAATCTTGGCTTCCAAAAATGAAGTCTGACGTTTGAAATACTTCTTACAGAGAAAATCCAACATTGGCCATAAGACTGAAAAATCTCATACTTAAAGAAAACAATCAACTGAACTGAATTAGTAGGTCAACAATCTGTTGCTGGATCTTTGAACTCATGTAATCTTTATGGACTCTTTGAATTCAGAGAGTATGTTAATCATCTTTCCTGCCATAAGCAATACTCATATTGACACTATCTAATAAATGTAGCTGTCACAATTTCGCAGAATATGAATCTTGCTTTTCTGTTAAATACTTCTGTGCCAGTTGTATGGAGATTTTTAGAATATGATTGTCCCCTTCATTCTCAGAATGTTTTCATTTTATCGAGGACACTAGACTATGTAAAAGTTTGATTATGCTGGCAGTATACATGATGAAGATAGGTAGAGTAAAACAATCAAGGTACCTGTTTAGTCCATTTTCAAGACCAACTAAAACCTTAATCTGGATCATATTTGTACAAGTCTGCAGATCATACCTCAAATATATCTCAATACCTGCCATTCAGACTACAATGACTAGTTATGAAATGAAGACAGACTAAGAAGTTATAAATATATCAAACCCCCGAACTATTGATTTATTCACAACTCCTAGGTCAATTTTCAGTCAATCCAGATCTAGAAATGCCCAGGTAGTCAAAATAGATTGCGGTTTCTTTGTTTGAAGTGAAAGTTTTGATAAACAAAACCATGATTTTCCTGTAAATTACTGTGCCGACATTAAATATTCAAGGCATAGTCTTTTTCTTGCAGAAATAGATCAGGTGGTTAGAAAGATCGATATCAATATTTGATCGCAGCATTCATAATTTTGTATCATTTGTTTTTTTCAAAATTTAATCATTTAATAGTTACTTCAGTAAGCACAAGTCATACTTGTGTGCATCTTACAGATAATTGCATTTTTTTGTGCATAAATTATAGAAAGGATTTCAATCACCTGATTTTAACTATCAAGAAAATGTATTTTATATTATTTCAGCTCAGAACACTTGCACATGCAATGCATTTATTTCATATAACAATGCAAATCATCATGGCTGAAAGTTCTGTTTTATCCATCTATTGCAAGTTTCATACTTGCCCAGGCTTGCCTAGGTGTGCGACCTGGATTTTGTCATTGGAAAATGTATTTGTACTCCCACTTCTATGGCATGATATTTCCAATAATATGTTACAAGTCACCTTAAAGTCAACGAAACAAAACCCAAATATCCATCCATTATGAATCCCAGAACTATCATTGCAGAACATGTTCTTCACTGCACAATGCATAACTACTATACTGGCTCATTCTGATGTATAACTTAACCACATTTCGTTTCCATCATGCTTGAAAAGATAAAGATAAAATCTCTTGCTTCTGGCATATATTGTTTTCTCTCTTTCCTCTGCCTGACTTTTAGTAATGCTCTCACCAAAGTATTCCAATAAGAAATCACCTTTTTGGAAAGTACAAGCAGCACACACACCTTGTCCTGAAGAAAGATGACAAATATTAAAACCATAAACAAGTAACCAATTGGCAGAAACCTTCATTATCATTAAGAGGACTAGGGCAGGAAAGAAAGTAGACATGATAATCATTCGATTAAAGAGACACCACAGTGTTACAATTACTGTAGTACAAGCTTTATTAAAGTTACAGTTATATTTGAAATAGCTATAAGGGGTTCTATTCATCACTGTTGCTCAACTATTATTGAACATAAAGTCAGTGTCTGAAGGTTCAAAAGCAACAACTCTATTTGTAATACATAGCTCCCTTTAACTATTTCCGAAAGTTTTACAATACTGAACAGGAAATCCTCGCCAATTTGAGATAATAATTTATCAGCATAATGCTCGATATTATCAGTCTGATCAACTGAAACCATATAAGATTTGTATTGAGAAATGCCAATATACCAAATTATGTGACAGAAATGTGTTTACTAACATGTTCAAGATAATATGTTTAAAACAATCAAAGCATGTGCAGTACATCATTCTTGTTTGTGACCATTGATCACGATCCTGATGTCATGGAAAGAAAATTTGTGGTATTGCTGAACAACAACAGATAATAGATCAAAACATGAGTCAGCTGGCTGATTATTCAAGAAACCCATAATATAACAAATAATAATTGCAGTGGGTAAGTATGCAGGTGTTTAACGTGACTACCTTGAGACAGAAATGTGTAGGTCTTAAATACAGTTTTCACAACTGTCTTAAAAGCAATTTCTGAATAGCATAAGCAATAGTACATGTATAGTACATACAAATTAATTTTATGTTTGTAATTACCAATCTCCTTTGATATAAATTTCACAATGTATCCTTCTTTGTCCAAGCCCGATTTGATGTACCATTATGCTTCCTATACATTTCCTATATCAGAGCTCAAAATTAGATGAAGTCTTCTAGCCCATGGCTATTAAATTTCATGTCAGGCTAATAATTTTTGTAATTAGCCTGGTTGCATGTAAAGTTTCAATTGTCACCATGTAGCATTTGTGACAAGGAATAGTGACAAGTCACAAGGACCAGTAAATTTCTCATTCTACTAGTCATTTTGGCTATAAATAAATTTATGTTAAAATCTGGGCCTGTACATACAGCTCTCCTGTTGTTATATGGTACTTTGGATCCATAAATGTAAAGCAGGTTACATACCAAATGTATGTACTAAACAATATTTGCCAATCCTCATTTTTAATCTAGTCTAGTGGATTGTCATAAAGTTTATAGTGATTTAAATTTTAGAAAATTATATGATTAAACAAATAATCCTGACAATAGGAACATGATTCTCTTTAAATTAAGAGCTCAAATCACGTCTTTACCACTTCTAAACACATATATAAAAATATATGCTCAATGTGTCATGTTCTTTTTATAAAATATTTAATCTACAGTTCAAAGTACCAGTTAGATACACTGATTAGTAACTGACAATCGCACAATGTGCAGCACACGTTTAGCAATTGTAGAACACAGAATAACAAAAGTAACAAATTTGTATGAATCTAATATATTTGAAATCCAATGAGATCTTAAATAAGCTTGTTTATTCACAAAGTGTTAATCCCAAACAGAATAAGCACTGTTACTTGCTAGATATGTATTTTCTACTTGAAGTACTTAATGATTGATGTTTGAGACCTGACCATTCTTGTTTTCTTCCAAAGTCTGTTTCTCAGGTGCAAAATCTTTAAAAGCACAAAATCCTGGCATTATAGTTGCATCACTTCAACCAGTTACTTCTCCACATTGGGGAAGCCCGCCCGCCCGAACCCTTTACTTTAAAATCTTGACTGCTTACTTTCAATTTTATGCAATATCTTAAAATTACCCTGACTTTCAACCTTTTGACTTTTTCCTGATGTTTTTTCTAAGCTCCATATGCAAGTCACAAAGTTTGTTAACTGCAGATGATGTAACTGGTAAAAGACAGACATCACTGTGTCATAATTGCTCTGCCTTTAGTAGTACATACAAACTACCCTTTTCAAGAATATAATTAGTAAAGGAAAGAGGTAATAATAATAATAATAATAATAATAATAATAATAATAATACAGACTTTATTTAGAGAAGGTAACTCAATTAGTTACAGAACCAATCTACCTTGAGACCGGTTATATCTGTTATATACAATATATACAGTATATACAACATGTGAAAACTCTGGCTAGACACTAGACAATTAAGTCATTTCAAAAATCAAAGTATCAAGCCTGGAACATATGCACAGGCATCTGTGAACATATAAACATATATAAAATATAAAAAATTGATTTATTGTAAGCATGCAACAATACATGGACTACACAAACTATCTGCTTCATGATTTTGTTGCAAGATGCAAACATACATTGTAGGCACATGGTATATTTATGAGAAAGTTAACTCTTAATTACATACCATATAAAAGTACTAAAAGATTCTGACCATGGCTGATTTTTTGGGTTGAAAAAAATTGGTCAAAAAATGAGGTTTTTCCCTCTGTTTTTTGTAGTGCAACTAGAACATCCAGATTATTTGGTATCATTGTAGAGCTACATCTGTCTACCTTCCTATAGTACCACCCACTTTAGTGTATCATACATCACCATGACGCTACAGAGCTCGGCAGTAGGTTACTACCTCCTGATGAGCCAGGGGTTAAAGAGTTAAAAAAAGGACTGCATTAAGATCAGACCTAGTTAAATTACCTATCTCTGATAAAAGAATAGACAAAAAATTCAGATCCTGAGGTATACATACCTTTTTGGGCAGAATACTAGCTTTCAACTGAAAATGAGAGAAACAGACATTAACTGAATGCTAGAATAAGTCATTAAATTAATATACATCAATACGCATACCACCTTCAGCCAATTCTGCGTGTCTGGTAATTCCCAAGTTTCCAATTTTGCAAGACGTTGTCACACATATAAAAACGTCTCCTATCCAAAATGTCAACTTGCCGCTAGAACGGGATTCTCAAGAAATTTCCCGGTGTATAGTCTCTTTCTAAATTCTTTGGTAATTTTTTTCCCATAAATGAGACCTTGTAAACACATTACATCCTATTCATTGTGGGTTCTCTTCAACATAATAGCTTTTTTTATATAAAATGTTGAACTTATCTCATTTTTTGGCAAGATCAGTTTAGTTTGCTTAATATCTCTTGCCATTTATTGGCATTGTTACATTGAAGTTTGTAAAACCAGCTACAAACCTGGCCTAATTACTCTACTGAAATGCTGCCAGAGATAGTCCAAAGTAATGTATTTCATTTCCATAGCCCGAAGGATAAACATTACATCTTTTCAAAGCTATGTGCAGAATAGGCCAACATATAGCAAGTCATGAAAACAAAGGGGTTGTATCTTGTGTGTCAAAAATTAATATTATTTTGAACCAAATATTCTGGTGACAACAGTCTCTTTTCAAATGGTAAGCATAGCAGTATTTCATTTTCATTAATCAATTGAATTCGGTATGCGTTTTTGCTTCAATATTGGTGACAGAAACCTTAAGAGCGCTGAAATGCCAGACAGCCGTGTACATGCTTTGAGCTATCTCAGTAACTGTACTATATCAGATTTCAGCCTATGAAAGAAAGGAGACATGGAGAATGTTTACTGTCTGCATTCTGATTATGTGATCAATGCGTTATAATATGAATTTTTTTTTGGAGTTTAAAGCCATTTTTCAGCACAACAGGCTATACATGATGGCCTCATGCACAGTGCATAGTTGTATGGTAAGATCAAATATATCAAAGAGAACAACATTTTGAATGAAAATGATGACTAAATGTCACATACAATACTATGTACATTAAGAAAAGTGTATCAAACAGCAGAAAATGACTATTAATCAAAGAAAGTGACTAGCAGATCAACTGTGATAGATAAGTAAATGTTTGCTTATGCAATAATAAATATGTTATCTTAATATTAATTGATGTTACATGATTTGGTCAATCTGAAGTAGATTTGTATATTGACAACTTACATTTGTAGAGTACAATCCATATTGTGTTCATCTATATAACTTTGTCAACAAAAAACCATGTACCAAATTTGTCACGGCAATATTGTTGCCAGTAGCTCCTATGTGTATAGTTGTTGTTTATATTTTACGTGGACATGTCCTTAAATTGGCCTAGGGTTTGGTCTGCATGAGAAAACTATCAAAACAAGCTGAGGCTACTAAGGGGATGAGGCTATTCACAGTGAAATGAACACAAGAACAAAATAAAAAAATTCATAAAACATTTGGGAGATGTTTTATCATCAATTAACATGTCAGATATCTAGATTCAAAGGATTGTTAATTTAATCTTCATTTTATGCTGCCATTGGTACCCTTCATAAGCATTAAACTATTTTTTCCCCTGAAAAATGGCAATTTTCATGGCACACAAAATGTGCTCCACTCACTCTGAAAAATGTAACAATCAGATTTCATGCCTTTATTCAAGTCTGGTGCTACCTCCCGTTTATGCACGTGAAGTTGCTGCCAAAGACCAACTTTGGAGGACCAAAACAAATGCCTGTTTGCTTTTTAGGCATCAACATCAAATAATTGTAGAACAATATATTGGTTGGGATTTGCAGATTGTTAGTATAAACAACAATTAGAAAACAATGGATGTGTTCCATTTGGGAGCAAGAGCTTCTGTCGACAGATACATTTATTCTGTTTATTTTTTTCCTTGACATTGACATAAACATGACAAATTTTATAGCTTATATTCTTCAATAATGATCTATTTTTAGTGGTTCTTTCTTTTTTTTATCTTTCTTATCCTAGCCATGGGTAGCTCCAAAATGTGCAGAACCTGCCAATTCAAAATGGCTCATTAAAGATTGTTTTGACACATGAAGATTTCAAGGTGCCTAAGTGACAATTGTAAATAATAAAACCTCTGTGATTTCTCTGACAGGTGTGTTTGGAAATAAAAGGCATCAACCTGGTTTCATGAAAAGTTCACCCGATATATAATACTGAAAATTTGGCTTCCACAATCAAAATGTTTATTACCTGCAAAATATTTTTTTACCTGTAGAACAATAAATATGCCTAATCCATAGTACATATGTCCCCAGGGATATTCATTTTTTTCTGTCGCATTATGGTAAAGACTTTACTAATTCTTACTGACTCTGAGGAGTTTTTAAATGAGACAAAGCTGGGTCAGACCTTACAACACTAACAAGACCATATCATTAAGGCAGCTGATTTTTTGTTCCCCGATAAGCTTGGCCATTGTTCAGTAATATCATGAACTGCCATTGTTAAGTTGGAAAACATATATTTTAAAATTCGGTATTCAAAACTAATGCAGCAATGGTAAACATTATGTTCAACAGGAAAGTTTGTCAAGTGCAGACCTTATTTAACCCTCAAGTACAGTTGCACCAACTTCAGTTCCAAGCCATATGCAGCTGAATGATTGTTTTTGCTTTCTCTCATCTGGACTAATTCTTGGAAATCTTTTCGATTTCACTTGAGGAGGGCAATCATATCTCCCACTATGAGACAGGCTCAAAAGTGATTCTTTTTGCTTTTATTTACAAGTATCTGAATATTTCTTTTGACTATTTTGTACTGATTAATAACACTTTTTAAGAGGTTTGCATTCCCTTTCATCTCCAACATGTATATCTTGCTCATTGCCATTTTTTGAAAATTCTATTATCAACAGTTTAATCATGCAGATATCTTGCATGAAAACTATATGCAATTTAAAGGATCTAATGTACTACTGTACAAAATCATAAGGGTTGGCAGGTCTTAAGGGTTCATGGTTTCCAATCAAAGCCATAAAAATCAAACCTGCTTGAAGTGGGTTCAAGAGTAACAATGTTTGCAGTGACAACAAATCATATATTTGTTAACTGAATGAAGATAGTGAAAAGAGACATTGATCAATAATTATCCAGTACAGTATGTTCTGATAACCAACCATCCATGGGAAAATTACATGATTAAATAGCGATAGGATACCTACCTCTATTGAATGTTAATTAAGTTTATATACTGGATTGCTATCATGAAACCTAGTATTGTTAGTACTGTGAATAATTTGTATGGACCTTGTCAGATTGTGTCCAAAAACAAATAATTTCTAGTCATAAGTTATAGGTGAGCAATATATGAAAGTTACAAGCATTTAAATATTATTTTCCAAAAGAAATTATGGCGTGCGAAAACATAAAATAAACAAATGGCAGTTGCAATGAAACACTCCAATAAAATGCCTAACAACGGGATCATGACCCATCTCTAATAACATGCTTAATCTCAATGTCAAGAACCATATCGACACTATATTTGCAGTGTTTCCTACAAGAATGAAACCCTATTGTCCAACTGTATCCTGCCAGTCTGCTGTAGTTACTAATTGTTTTTAATTCAAAAATATTCCATGTTCAACCGGAATCGGGATTTTAGCTGCACACAGAGTGCATCAAAGTACAATTGTCTTCTACAAGAGTCTTGAAATAGTGGAAAAACAACACAATCTTCATTAGTAGCTAAAATCACTAACTGACCATTACTGACCTATGTGTCATCTAGTGAAGTGAATAATAACTGAGCTGTTCCTGCTCACTTACACTAACATCATGCATCACTGGTTAGACATGTAAAGCAGCATCAATGAAGAACATCAAAAATGTAAAGATAAACGGTATAAAGCAAGAGGTGCTTCAGTTGCTAATGAATATCAACAATGCTGATCCAAATAGTATGGAGGACATTGATAGAACAGTCTGCATAATGGTTGAAATCTGATCTGGAGTCACCAGCCCTAGGTCTGTGTCCTGTGTCCAAACAAAATATTCCTTTGATCACTGAACCACAATGGTGTTTATCATCATTTGTTCATGTAAAAATTACACTTAGTGTTTGGTAAATACTTAAATGAATAAAAGTATTTTCAATCATACAGTTGTTAGTATAAATAAACCATTACAAAAAGATGCTTTTTCATTATCGTTGATAAAATCTGCTAGTGTATCCAGGCAATAGAGAAGCTCAAGCCCAAAATCAATATTCTTCTCCCTTACCCCAAGTGATTTTTTTGACCAAACTGACACTATGGAACCTTCAGAAAAATGATAAAGTTCAGCACAATTTTTTCCATCCTCTAATGAATGAATACTATCTGAATATGCTTGATAATTGGATAACTGACTGATTTATTCCACACTTTTGGCGTCATGTGTGATTTGATATAAAATATACAGCTTACTTACCATCTGTTTTCCTCTTGATAAGGCCATTGCTGGTACATGATCTGAATATAAATGAAATGTAAAGTTTATAACTTTAATTGACCTTTCTCAAAAGGAATATATGTGGTCAAATCATGAACTGAGTTCCCAAGAGGTCATGTGAACACTTAATTCAATATTGGGCAATGGAACAGAGATGGTCAAATAGTAAACTGAGTTCCCAAGAGAACACGTGAACACTTAATTTGACACTGCTCAAAGGAATAGATGTGGCAAAATGGTAAACTAATTAAAATGTCAAAATATTTGGAAAAGTCAACTGGGTACCCATCAAACCTAATGATCAGTTACCTGGGTACTTGATCAAATATTAAATGTGAACTTGAACTGCTTTGTTGTAAGTTTATATATGCCACCCCCACCCCAAGGTATAAGAGTAATTATACAAATTTGAGGGGCAAGAGCTTAAAAAGAGTGATCTATATATATTACATGTCATAATTACAGAAAAATATATAAAGAAAGTATAGTTCCTATGGCTACTTGCCTGATCTGCAGTTAGCAAAAATTTCTTGTCACAAATTGGCTAAATCCAGGTGGATTGGTACCAAAATACAGACACAAAATGAAATGATAAATTATTCATACACAACATTCAATTTATCTACTCCACATCACATGTTTAGCTTTCACTGAAAGGTCATAGTCAAGTTCACAAATTCTGAATGCTGTATTACATCAGTGTAGAACTCCTCTTTAAACAAATTGTAAAATGCCATTGATTTGTCATTTTCATGATGTAACATGTTCTTCAGTTTAACAGAATCCCACTCAAATGTGTATCAGACTAATGAATCTGTGACAAATGGTATGATTTTTAAGAAACCTGTGTTTTCTTGGAAACATGTCATGTATAGTTACTATAAATAGAAAATAAGGAAGCTGTTAATCATGCATAGCCAAATGCTCTCACACGATAAAAATTTAAAATCAGTAGATGGAGGTCTATGATGGATCAATATCACATGACACGTGCCTCAAACTGTAACTGTTATTGTTTCTCACATGGCCCCGGTGTTGTCAGATACAATCCTTGATCTGAACTTGGAAACATGTATTTAATTTCTAAATTAACTAAAAATGTACCCTATAACTAATTTTATTAACCAGGTGATTATGAACAGGCGGGTACCAGAGTATCTGCTGACACCTGTATGAACTGAGTTCCCAAAAAAACATGCAAATACTTTATTCAAAATGATGCATATAGGTTAGGCAATATAAAAAGTTCAATACATTATTTTGATCACATTATCACAGTGAATAAAAATATCTAATCAATAAGTAACTGTCACAGTAGCTGAAGAATAGTTCACAAGGATTTCTTCAAATCAACAAATTTCAAAAAGAAATCTTTGTGAATTAGCATTTTTTTTTACTAAATGTCTTTACCTCATGAATGGTTTTAAGATGGACAAGAAAGCCTTTAATCAAGGAATAATAAATTTGCTTATAGTTTTAACCCCTCTATAAAAAACAACAAAGCAAACTTCTGAACTGATCAGGGCAATCCTGACAAGAGTTGTCATTTACAAAAACCCAATTAATAACTGCTAAAAGAATGAAAATTCTAATATCTCTAATATCTCAGGATTCAGTGATATTGGCACAATGAACGCTTGATATTTTATCATGGGACCAGATCAGGTTTTGATTGGCCAATATTTTAAATATTTATGTGGTATAATCTCTACTATTCGCACATTCAATGCAAGGAACTACTGCATTTACCTTACTAGAAATTCAGAGCAAAATCAAATTTTAATGATGGATTTATTCTCATGCTCAGGTAACCATTTCTCTCCAAAATTTACTTTGGACATTTGAGTCTATATTTTGTTCCTCCTTGGAAATAAGTGTAGCACCATTTTTTCTCAGAATTCATCCTCTCTTTCTTTTATATTCTAGCAAACAATCCACCATCTGCTAACTGCTCTGGTGACATAGTGGTCAGAGCGTCAGCCCGGATGCGCAAGGTCATGGGTTCGATACCCAGCAGTCATAACAAAGATTATTAAAAATGGTACTAACAGCTACCTCTCTTGGCACTTAGCATTAAGATGTTAGAGTCAGAACTGGTTGGCCTGGTGTCAGGATAATGTGACTGGGTTGGACATGATGATACATGTCTGCGTCATGATGTCCCAGTGCTAGACATCACTATAAACTGCCTCACTGCAGACACTGTAGCAATATAATTGAAAAATTGTTAAAGCTATTTTTTAAAAAATCCAAATCACACCATCTGCTAATCAAGTTCAGTAAGACATTTCTGTTAGCCAATGAAACCGTTCATCCTATGATTCTTTAGCAATAAAAACACTATTCAGTACGCTTGTAGTGCTTCCCCAGGATCTATAAAGGGTATCTAAATATGCATATCATAAACATGCCTTTGTTTCATTACAATTGTTATTGTTCTAGTTAATAATAAAACTAAATTCTTATTCAGTATTAATTCCTTAGTAGAGGGTACATGTAATGTTTTGAAAGAAAACTGAATGCAGGATTAGGAACATGTACAAATTTCAAAACTTACTAACATTAATAATATTAGTAATTCATTACCATGTGCACAAAACATGTAACAAGATGACCTGTTATCCCAAGAAAAACATTCAGTTTTTGGAAAATTTCAATTTCAGCAGCATGTTTGTTAAAAATAATTTTTAATACTCTTAACAAAATGGAAAATTACCAAGTTGCATATATTATACTGCAGTGGTCATTATAATATTTGTATTTAAAGTTTGTAAGGTAATAACCTACATTTTATTTTAGTAAATAATGAAACCTGCTTGTAAACCATGCATATGTAAAAGGAAATGCACTCCAAAAGATGATAATGTATTTGGTACACAGTCTTACCTTTAATAATCTTAATTAACTTATTTGTGCTGCCCTGGAAGTAAATGAATTAAATATGGGACATAATTATAAATAATTACTGTTTAGAAGTATAATGGTGTACATAATAATTAAGCTATATTCTTTTTGTGAGATGGAATTTCTATTAGCGATGCAGGGAAGAAAAATATCTGCAACCACAAGATTTTATCCATCCAAATTTCATCAAGGTTTCGGTAAAGGAATAAATCTAACTTCTCCATATGGATACCGACTGTTAGAAGTGACCCCTTTTCAACATTGTAGATTGAAAAATGAATGACCCATTGCAAAATGTTTAAATATTTACCATAAACAATTTATTATTGTGACAGTCACTTTGTTGGTGGCAAATGGCAGACATAAGCAATGCAAGGTGTGTGATTGACAAGTTGCAATAGATCAATTCCATATTGTACTAGGCTTTATATTTCTTCTTTTGTGCATCCTTTAAAGTCCCTCGACAAACCATGATTTAATTTTGTTAAGGACATGGTCCATGTGTTTACTAGTTCATTAGATGTACCATTAAATACAACACAAAATGCTATAGCTAGTCACAAGGAATTGGTATACCCCAAAATGTCATCCTTCCAGAATGAATTAGTCTACTGCTAAAATGCCAGTAGAGCCTTTCTGTTCAATATTTAAATGAAGCAATAGACTTAATGAATGTCATTAAAGTATTAACTGAAAGCAATTAGTACTTGGTACTTGATTAGTTTAATGCTACATCATAACGACATTTTTTGCATTGTGCAAAATCAACCTTTACAAGAACGAAATTTTGAAAAATATATCCATATTAGAAATTTGAAAAGTGTTCAACTGGTTTTCCTAGGAAACAGCAGTTGTGATTAATATTTCTTGTAATGAAATTATGTCTTTTGTTATCTTAGGGTAAAAGCTGAATTTGTAGCTATCAATCTGTGCATATGGTATTGTAAAAGTATATTCATGCTGATTTGTAGTTCTTTTTTCAGTGTGGAAAGTTGTTTCATTTGTTTTCGATCATTGTGGAACAGTCTAACGTTTGTTTAAAACCATTTCCAAAACAACTGCATCAATATTGAAGTCATATGTACTTGGCTATAATTGCTAGCTTTTGGATTCTTCTCAATCTCATTTTTTATAACCAAGGAACTGCGTCCCAAACCGTAAGCATACTCTGCTATTCAAGAGTCTCGCACACCAAATTCCCCACCAAGTTATGCAGGCATTCATAATGTAGAAAGAAAAGGATCCTGATGAAATAGATTTGTAACTTTAAGCTAAATACATTCTAAAGTTATTAGAGAGAGGCTGTCATACACAAACACTGTACTGTAAATAAACATAATTCCTCATGGAACCAAAATTCTCAAGACTGAAGAGATTACTACCACTACTATTTTCACACTCATTAGTAATATAATCTTATTTATTTACTTAATGAATTAATAAATAAAAAGAAGAAGAATCACTCAATGAATCGTTAATAATGATATTCACAGCTAATATCATTTGAATGAAGTACATATACTACTAGTTAAAATGTTGAACTGCGATCACAGCCATTATTAACAACAAAGAAATGACCAGCCACAATTTTCTCACAGTTTGTTCTCTTTTATCTGCAATATCATGTTTCAGTCCATATAATTTTGGCTTTCATAACATCACTTTTACATATGTACTTCGATGTTAGCTGACACTGCTTAACTGTTTTTCTGACGTTACCGCAACAGTTAAATATTTTAAAATTGGTGACAATATGAAACAACCTTATCTGTCCTATATATATAGATTCAAGTTGTCACAGATTCTGTCTTATTTTATTGATAAAATGTCTGATTCCTGTGATTACCATTCTCAGAATCTGAATAGCATTGTTTTACTGAAGAAGCTTGAAAATGACAATGCTGGCTGTGATTATTTGGCCCCAATCCAGCTGTTACTTATTTTTTTGTTGTCAGCACCCAATGGCCAATACCAACTATACTCAAGGTTTGTTTAATTGCATTCAGTGGACGATCACGCCAATAGTCATGGTCAACAGGTGTTAATAAAAATGTCTTCATTTCTATTAGAAGGGTATTCAGCTCTTAAAATTCTGTGATATAATTTAGTTATTGGTGAGAAAGAAAGTAAGACAGAAAGTTCTAAAAGTAGAATGACAGAGAGAAAAAATAGAAAGATGGCTCATTTCGCTAAAGTAAAAAAAAGCATATTTAAAAGGAAATGTATACATGCGCCGCGACTGGATTATTCGACACGCGCAGAGAGTGGACGAATGTGCTGATCAGCACAATTGGTCCGACATAAACATAGCTTAAGTAAAGACTTCATGGAGAAAAAAGGGGGGTAATCTTTAAATTTCAGTGTAAATAAGTCCTAAATTAGCCACATCGTATATTAAAGAACTAACTAAAGTACATTATATATTAAATTTCCATCCACCATCACACTTGTTTACTTAAGACTAACATTTAGCTAATATGCAGTTTGGCCACAGCTGTCAGATTATGAAAAGAGGGTATGTAATGGGGGTGGGGGTGGCGAAATAAGGCCTGTCACAGGGAGAATGGTTCATCTTTTGCAAAGTTCGCTCGTATTGGACCCGGACAATCGGTCAATATTTAGTGAAAACGAGGCTTAAAAATGACACGAAAAACCCGATTTTAAGTTCCAATGCCCGTGTTTTTTTTTAAAATGAAGTCTCCCTTCCTGGCTTTTGAAAAGTTGACAGATATGCCAATTTATAATATTTTTAATTATTAGAGTATACTGTAGTGTACTGGAGTGAAAAGACGCGTCCCATTTTCTTTGTCGTGAATTTGCTTTGCTGCTTACTGAAGAAGACAACAAAAAAAACTGCCACAAATGCAGCCACTCGCAACATTAAATTTGGGTATGCAATTCATCTCCCAGTCTAAACCTGGATATGTGGTGATCATTAAGTTACTGCCATTATTTTGGGCATATACTGAAACAATCGCATCCAGTAGGCCTTGACTTTCAGTTAAATCGGGGAGCTAGTGACCTTGGTCTACCACCGAGCACGATTCAGGCATTTTTTTATTTTTACCGACCATGTTTATGCCACAGACGACTGACATATCGAGTAACCAATATTGATATATAGGACAATACGAAAGTAAGAGAATTCCTGCTAACATTTAATCCGCTTACCACATTAGATAGGCCTAATGCATCTTTACGTCACTGCAACGCCATTGCGTTCTTCCAGCATCTTTTAGCATATCTGCGCATGCACGATGGGGACCCCCCACGACGGTATTGTGTGCTAAACACGGTGGCTGATGTTCAATTTGGGATGTTTGTGGCATGCATTTTTAACAAAAAAAAAAATACACCAGCTGTCATCGTTTCCTTTTCATATATTATCCAGAAATGACAACTAATAAGTATTTCCTAAATCGGTTTGCAGTGATATAGCGAAGTTTTGCTCCAATAAGTGTTTTTATACGAGAGCTCGTAAGGCTGCTTTATCGGCACTTATCAACCACTTTAATATTTAAATTACATCACTATAGATGAAACAGAAGCATAAGAGAATCAAACGTATCCATACCTGTTTGCATAAGAGCATTTCAAAACTTAAGGAGACCAGGTTTTGGTCTCCCTAAAACCATGGTCTACTTAAGGCTGAAAATTATTTTCTACTGGTCTCCCTTAGTTGCATTTCCGGGTTTTATATATATATATATATATATATATATATATATATATATATATATATATATATATATATATATGTGAACTGACGTATATCAATAAATTCATTTTCAGGTAGACTATGTTCTCAAGACTTATTAAAGTGAAATGAAAAGCAAAGAATTTGATTTTTGTGAAGATTGCATTTTGCATTTTGCATGGCAAATTCTAAACAAGCATTATGATATATATATATATATATATATATATATATATATATATATATATATATATATATATATATATATATATATATATAAGCATAACCTGGTTAAACAATGTAAAGTAACATTTTAACTTGATCTAAGTATAACACATGACAAGGTAGAAAAGCAAAAAATGTGAACGATATAATTTTTCTTGTATCAATTGCACCGGTTTGTTAAGTCCATTGTTGGAATTTAGTCTTAGGAGTTTATTGTTATATTCAATCACTGTTTAGTTAAACGTTTCATTTACTAAATTGCCTTTAATATTTTATCTCTAATCTAATGTTAATCATGAACATTCCATTTCTCAAGGTTTAGTTTAGAGATATAAGGAATATATCAAATACGACTTAAAAACTTGTGAGTCTCACTGTTAAATTAACTAAAGGTAACTTATGTTCGCTGATTTGATATTCAACGAGATATATACGTTTTTCGTTAAATGTAGAAAAGGAGTGATGAGTTTTCTTTTAGCAAATGTTTCTGTAGTGAGTGTTTTGTACATACTAAAGCTTTTTGTAGTAGGCTCACATTTTGTTCTTTTCACATAAAACATCATTTCCTTTGTTCGCAATGGAGTTAGTGCATCCGTCACATCACTACCCAAGGTTTGCACAACAAAATAAAGCTTTATACCTTTATACCTCATACCTTTTAACATATATTGATTAAGATAAGACACTTGTTTTTTGAATATGCATAAACCATCCTCATATTTTCAACGATTTTAGCTTGAAGCTTGCGACGATGATCTGACAGAGAGGGAAAGATAATTGGGGTAAGAGAAACTCGCCATAATTTTATTGTGGTTTACTGGCCATTAGTGTGTTATTTTGTTTATATTTTGGTCGATTAGTGTGAAGCCTGAGCAAACAACACCGTGAAATAGGAATAGATAATGCTTTTGGACTTTACTTTTTATTATTAATCTGTTTTTGGATTAATCTGAAATGAATAACCAGCAACATGTAATTCAAGCATTTATAGGATATTTGGTTTGTTAATCAAGTCTGTATTATGCTTTAATTAAGATTGCTACAGGTTATTAATATGCTCTAAGTCCATATTATGATTTATGATTTAATAACGATTGGTATAGATCATACCATTGTTTGTATACCCCATATCATTTATTATCGGGTCATTGGATGCTTTGCAAGTGCATTTAATATCATATGTATCAATACAAATATAGAGAAATATATGGGTATAGTGAGGGAGAGGAGAGAGATAGGGAGAGAGATATGGATATATAGTGTTTGTCCCGTGGTTTCACTTTTGACCATTTGTTTGACTAGACACAGACTAAATTGAATATACATCTAATACTATTTGAACGATGCGTTTTGGAAAACCTTGCAATGTATGGTAGTATCATATGGGCGTCGGTTATCAGACATCATCATTCATCTGTTTAGATTTTTCGAATGCGGAGAGAACCTCAATTTTTCTCTCTGATTTATCTGTATGTTTGACACAACGTACGATATTTAAAAGAGAATTTTCCTGATATTACTATCAATCAGATGTCCAGTCATGTTTTAAGACTTAAGTTTAAAGAATATGACTTATATGTACGCGTTCAAATGTAATATTATGATTTAATAGACATTAACTGAATCCTAAGATTAGCACTTAAAACTACGCATTATTTGCAGTAAGCGTAAATTATTGATATCTTCTAAGCTTTGCGATTGTTGGGTTAAAGGTCTAATATTAATATAGTGAATATTAAACTTTATGTTCAATGAAACCGTAAGTAGTGAGTCTTAAAAAAGTCTTATTTTGAGCGTAAATTCTATAACCTTTGATAATGCATATATTTTCCATCTTCATAGGACAAGTATGTACTTACGTAAATAGTGCTTGCGTTTGCGATGCAATGCAATCTTTCTAACGAGAAGGACAGTAATGCTGTATTCGTTTGAACTTGTAAAGTTTTATTTAGGTTCTCCTCCTAACAAATAAAGAATGTTCCTTATGCAATGTCTCTAAAATCATGTAAACATCTGTATGATAGCGTTGAACGGAGTCTGTTATATGCTAGATTGATTGTTTTATGTACATAATAAACGTAGCGTTTTCTCCTATACTATCTGAAATAAACATATCTTAAAGAAGTTTTGTTTTGTACCAAACAGAATAAGTCTGCAATTTCAACTTGCATCGAAAGATTGGAAAGAGAATTAAAACGTGTTATCACATACTGCTTTCACTTGTATAATATGTAAGTTTTCCAACACGCCATCATTAACAATAATATGAGTTGATCCGATTACATTCATATAATTATTCATTTTGCAAAGAACTTCAACTAATTTAATGCAACTATATTCAAAATCTTTAAACCATGCGTTTAAATTAAGCACGTAACTTTATAGTTTCTTTATATGGAACAGTATTTAGATAAGCTTAACATTTTAGAATAGCAAAATGTTATCTTCAATGCCGACTTGACATGTACTTAAACCGTTATGTTTTCATAACACCACTGCTTCAGATGCATCATATGGATGTGTTGCTATGGTGATGGGAGTTGAAAGTCTGTACAATAATCCTTTGATTGTAAATTTGTAATCTGGTTCTAGAAGCGTCTTTCTTTTTCACCCAGTTCATGAACAAATCACTTCAATTAATCCATTCCTTACAACATATAATATTCAGCAATTGAAATAGTTATGTCCTAACGATGTAGATCATATATCTGTAAAATTTGACTGCAATGTCTGCATGAAATGGATTCTGTTAATAAGTGTCAACTTTAGAATATAATGTACGGGAAATCTTCAGGTTTCATGCCTATATTTGGGGTAAAAATATATCCAACACTCAAACATTCTTTCACTGGTACTTATACAAATAATTGTAATAGTTGTAAGAGTATTAGTAGTTATGAAAGTTATATTAAAATTAGCAGTTGTTTTCGAGATTGTCTTTTGTTGATACATTAACAACAACAACTCATGATAATAATAATAATATAATAATAATCATCGTGAATACTGCTAATATTAATACTAATAAACGTTATTATTATAATTATTAATATTATTATTATCATTATTATTATTGTTTTTATTATTATTATTATTATTATTATTATTATTGCTTTATTAAATTATTAATATTGTTTTAGTGAGATGCGGTGGGTGAGTGGTAAATGTGCTCGACAGACCAACAATAAGGCTGGATCAAATCCTACTGTTGGACTAGCTTGTGTTACCTACCGATGTGCGTATTAACGCAAGACATGTTACTCGTTATTAAATAATAAAAAAAACATTGTGTTACTTTGCCTAAAAGCACCAACCCCAAAACACATTATTAATATTATTATTATGAAGTATCAATATGTCAATGATTGAATGCCAAATAGGAAACATAAATTCTGAAATATGAAGTAAACAAATTCAGATATATTCATTTTGTCAGCTAATACTCCTTGGGAGTTCCGCTCTGTGAAAGTGCTAGAATCAAGAGAGTGATGAGCATGGATGAAATCGTCATCTGTATAAAATTCATTTGAAAGACGTTTAGTATGTCACAATATATGGACACGGTGAAATGCTATAGTCGACTTTGTGCTGGCTAGATAAGGATATTCACACGTTATGCGAACTTATTGAAAGGAACAAGTATATGTATTATTGAAAAATGATAACGTTGAACTGCATGAAAGAAACATTGCAATGATTACGAAAGAGTCAACGAATCTCCTTGTGATGTAGTTTAATAAAGAAAAAAAAACAGTTTATTACCTAAACAGGTAATAAATACACCAGACCCCTGAACCAAGGTACATTACCGGTACTTCTGATATAACAAAATCCAGCCGTGTATTACCGTTGAATGATGAAATCAAGAAATTATTAACTTAAAATATAACCTGATAGATCTCTTGAGTGCGTTGAAAAAGTAATGTATGTAAGACGAAAATCCGTATATAATGCCATGAATATCGTAATATGTTTAGTCTTCTTTATTACATATACTGTCAAATTGAAAACGTTGGCAAATTATATGCTTCCTAAGATATTACAACGACAAATACTTTAATATCTGGTTATAATAGTCAACAAATCTGCCGTTGAATATTGAGGGAGGCTGCTCCAAGAATCTCTGACCCATTAATTTAAATACGTCCAAGAAAACGAAAGCGTATAGTATTTCCGATTCGTTCCTCAAATTTAAAACAATCATCGATTTTTTTTCTCCATGGAATGCGGGCCTTTTGTGATGATGCATCCCAACACGACCAAACATGTTATTACCTACTTAAGCGCCAGTTTTCAATTTTTAAACTTATCAACCCACGCAGACTGGCGTGACACGGCAGTGAGCTCTTAAAACCATTCGGCAATTCGGGGCCCCAGACTTTAACTGTTGTCTAGTGCATATATGATTTATGTGCCATACTAACCATCAACAAATTTGTTTTACAAAAATGCACTTAACATACTGTACAATAAACATTTAATTAAGATATATTATACAGTCTTGGGACACATTTAGGCATGCTGTGTCACACGAATCACATGATTCTGTCTTATTCAAAAGAAAATCCTAACTAATTTTTTTCTACCGGATGCCATAGCATTATTATACTTTGGATGGTTGACAAAATGTTATTTTGGTTCTTTTCTGCATTTGTTCAAATATTTTCTAAAGACTGGGTTAAAGGATTTTGGTTGACTAAATCCGATTTGCTTAACCATTTCATGTTGATATTCCGTTCCCTTAGACGTTAAAGTTTTACTCGAATTTGACATTTTCGTTACTGGTTGCAATCCCGTTTGTTCATGCTCTTATACACGATTTAAGGTAGTCTTTTTATTTCTGGCAGTAAATATTGCCTCTAATACTTGAGTCGTTTAAACCTGTTTGTAGTTGTGGATCAAGGAGCAAATAAAGGAGCGATGTTTTCTGGCAGAAAGAGTGCTTCAGAAGAACGAATGCCGGCATGCTATGACAAACGTTGCTATACTGGCAGGCAGAAGCTGGTCAAGTTTTGTTATTTTTCAAGTGAAGGACGTGTATGCTACAAGAGATCTAAAAACAAAGCGATTTTGTCGCAAAAAAGAATCCAATATGTCAGTTAATATTAATCCAATCTGACAATGAATCCAACATTCTGTGAATCCAATATGTCATATTGTTTACAAATGATCTCATTTCTAGCACTACATCTAATCCTATAGATTGGAGCTTACCAAACTAGCACGAATCTCCTGAAAATCCAAGGAGGGTATGTCCTAGATTTTCATCTAAAAATTCATCTAAGTTGCTGGTATTTGATGTTAGAAACTAATGGCAGATAATACTTACTTGAAACGTGTAATTTGATAACAAACACGTCTCTACAACACTACAACATTCGAAGACATGGTATCGTGCGCGTTTATCACCAGCTTTGGAGCAAAGATACACTCCAAAATCACGAACAAGCACCAAGCGTGTAAAATGGGATCTTCCTACAAATCATTATTTCTCATATTTGATGCTAAACGGATTGGTACAAGCAAGATTTGAGCATTATTTGATATATATCCTCAGTACGTTCGTGTGTACTCTCATGATTGTCATCGATTTACACCAAATACACACACACACACACATACATACATACACGTATACACACACATATATACATACATACATACATACATACATACATACATACATACATACATACATACATACATACATACATACATACATACATACATACATACATACATACATACATACATACATACATACATACATACATACATACATACATACATACATACATACATACATACATACATACATACATACATACATACATACATACATACATACATACATACATACATACATACATACATACATACATACATACATACATACATACGTACTTACATATACACATTGAGAGTGTGAACAGTCATTTGAACGCGTCATATCCTTATAAAATATCACATTAAACGAAAGGTAAATTAAATAAGGTCAATAACGCAAAATCGAAGCTTCCAACTGTAAGTGTGGCAAGATCTACGAGTAGACGTGCATAATATAGATTATATTCAATAGCTCAAAACGTGGAGTTGCACGTGAACAATTACAAGTAATTCCCGAAGCTACACAATTGCCACCGTCTTCACTTAACTAGTGTGTCGACGTCGATTACACTCAAGAAAGGTCAGTATTACATGTTCGCTCGTGTGACCAAGATAACTATCATTTCTAAGGTAAATTGTCTTGGATTTTATTTGAACATTGTCCTCGAGCTATTGTGTTACATCTTGCACAATGATTTTTATGTCGTTGTATTAATGTCATGATAAATTAATCTTCAAGATTAAAGTCGCGTTTATTTGTTTTTTACCACACTGCTTATAACCAAACAAGTTTTCCTAATATATCCTTGATAGCAACTTCGTTATTAGTGACAGCAGTTTTTGTAAAACAAATAAAATCAGCTGAAACATAAATACTCTTCTGACTTGAAACAGTGCGAGATAAAAAAAAAATGGACCACTCAGTTATAGTATCACCAATCCAAACAATATTTTCTGAGATGAAATGTCACTGCCCATCATAGCGTCCATTTTGGTTTGTCGCTGTACAGGTCTCGTTAACGTGCTTTCAGCAACCTGACAGGAACTAAAACAACATCATCTAAAACAAGATTGTGTTGCTCTGACGATCCTGGTATATCGACGTCGATATTATGTCTAGGAGTACCTATTGGGAGATAACATAATGGTAAAGGTATATTTGAAAAATTGTCTTGAACAAGTTTTTTTGTGGAAGAGTATCTGGAACTATCGTTCTACTTGCAACTACCATATCATCTTGTCTCATCATATTCCAGATATGGTGTATATGTGTTTCTGTAATTATCTTACGCATTATTTATCACCGACCTTTATTCAGTTGTAGTCTAATTAATTTCGTATTACTCCCTTAATTATGCAACAAGCGCTGTATGATCATCAGTTATTTTTTCATAATGATCTAGAAAACCTTTCAACCAATCGTGTGGAGACAATCGAACAAAAAGAGGTCGTTGACCACGATCGCTGCACATTATCAGAGCAGTCCAGAACCAGTTATGACTTATTTTTAATATCTCCTTAGATGCTGCATATATTTTATCCAAAATGATGATCTTTGGAATGTATTTTTCACATATTTGTTCAGGATTCCACTTATCTCATTTACATTAAAAAAATGACGATCAACATAGTTTGTCGAAATAAATGACTGAATCCGTAGCGAATCGCTGTTTTAAGAAAACCGTTTATCATCGGTAATAACATTATCGAAATGTACGCGAGCGTTGAAGTACATAAATTCGTAAATTATTGGGAATCGCCATCAATGTAATCAACACTTGAATCTACTTGTGTTCCGTTAGACACGTCAGCGTTTGTTCGACTTTCAAATATATGTCTTTTCGTTGCGACAGCGATTATAAAAGCAAGTTCAGCATCATCCATATTCTATCTTGTGTAGTGTCGTTTATGAGCATATCGCCATTTTGCGAGAATTTACCGATCATTTTCTACCAAGATCTGTTGCTGTTTGATTTTTAAAGTCGGTTGTATCAGACCGTTCGTCACCATTATATATATTATTGATGTGGTAACCAAACTTTATTATGTGGACAATATAATAAACTTGCTTCACCTATTCCATGAAATAATATTTTCCCGTCGTATCGTGTGTCATAATAATACAATCGGTACCCACTTCTTTTCTGAAAAGTGTCTACGAAATCAGACATAAAAAAAAGATGCAGCTCTTTAGCAAACACATAATCGACACAGACGAATCCAGCCAAGTCAAAATCTGTAAATGTCGGCTTATTTCAATCTTTATCCTAATCTTTTCAAATATCCATGACATTCACGCATTCCAAGAAAACTTCCTGGATAACACGCACCAATATACATTGAGATAACCTTTTGCCTTGTTCATATTCGCAGCAGCTTAGCTAAACGTCTTCAAGAAATTCAAATCATGTTGGTTTCCATGAATTGGTTTCTCTTGCAGTGTGATCAGAAACTGACTGACCGGTAAAACAATAATTTAATAAGTGTTCAAGATATTTATTCTGCAATGAAATGTAAGACATTTCGTCGTGGAGAGATTCTGAACTATAAATAGCTCCATTAGATCGTACAAATTGACCATAGTATTAAATCTCGGAACTTAAAAATAACTACACGATTACATGCTCGCTTTGACAAATATATTCAATAAAATCAAATATATCACCGTCATTAATTATTTCGGTATAAGTTTGTTGAAATATTGTTGCTGAATTAGTCCACGCTTGCTATTTGTGATCAATAATTTCAAACGAAGCTCCTTTTAATTTATATTTTGAATTGTACTCAATCTCTCAATTTATCGCTTTTAATTATTAAAGGGAATGTTTGATTTTTTCCAAGCCCAGCAACATCTTTTCCGGTATTTTTAATTAGAAGTGCCCGCTTGTTTATCTTTCTACCTCTTAGATTCGTTTGACCGCATCCATTTATAGCATTTGTAAAGTGTTCATTTACTCGTTCGGGTATTTTTGAAAATAATGAACGCTTGGTTTTCCAATCAGCGGTTAAATGCCATAAATAAATGTGGTTACAGGATACTCTTGTTTATAATAAGGTATGATAATACCAGTCAGCGTGTCTGGTTTGGAAGTTTTACTCAATATAGCAATGGTTGCATTATGAAGGTCAGGGTAAAGCTTGTCGAAAAAATCCAATTAGTATTTTCTCTTTCTGCTAATGTAATAGATTTTACTCAGAAGGAAGATTTGTCATCATCGAGATAATTAAGAATCGTTGCTGCTCGTTGGCCGTTCATTGCAGCATTGATTACATCATTATTGTCATTCTATTAGACAATTCGTCGGATCAACCAAAACTCGCCTCGGTAAGTCAGGTGTTCTTTTGTCAAGATTAAATCGTCATTTAGATTGCTTGATCTTAGATATTCTCTTCTACTCCTCTATATTTAAATTAGGACAAATATTTAAATCGAAATAATATATAATTTTTATATAATATTTTGACTTAGTATTGTAATAAACTTTATTAAAAGCGAACGCTTCCTTTTCCTTAGCTAATTCATAATTTTAACTTACTCTTCTCCAACGTTTCACCTTCTACAAAATTAAATTTATATCCTTTAATTCCAAACTTTCAAAGATACGTAACAATCATCTGCTATTTGCCCTTTGGGACTGTAATCAAATTATATCTTTTCCGCGATTGATTACTTAATTTTGGCATATGACACCTTTTCGCTATATAGAGGTCCATGAAGTTTCGGAAAGCGTAATCTCATTCATATAATGTCAATTGCAGCACCAATACTATACGCAAATGCTGTATACTAGTTAATGATTTCGGTATTCGAGCAAGTGATGACTCGTATCTGATATCTCTCACATGTGTGGCAGCAAACTTTCCCAATCCAGTACCCGAACCTTCGGTGAAAATAGTTTACTCGTCCTTTAAACTGTGAATATTTTCCGTAGCATACGTTTTGGGCACAACAACTCTTCTTGAACAGCAGCAATGGAGGCTTACATGCTTTTTGCGGAAACGTCATTTCTTAAAAAAGAACGTTTATTACGAAAATTAAAAATTAATAACTTCAATAACGCTGAACCGAATCTTCAACGTACTCAGAGTTTTTCTCCAAATGTCTCTTTCCATGTGCCTCTTATAGGTTAGTTGCTTTTGTCACTATCAGTCGTGTTTTTGTTAAATTGTGCTTAGCTCGTTTTTGTCTACTAAAATTGACAATTTTATTGAGGTCGCACACCCTCTACTGCTGTAAATTAGGTCAATATTAAAGATACGTATACCACGCGGTTAGCACGAGAGAGACAAGAAGCAATTACAAAGGAACGTTAAGAGTCTCAGGTTGATTATGAAGCGAGTTCTTAATAATGATTCAAACATGTTACTGAAACAACTAGACCTCTTCTTTCTCAACCTAAAAGAATTGCTGAAAATGATAAAAAAACATCACAAATTTTGCGGAATCTTCCTGATCGAATGTCTCAATTAACAAAATCTATTACTAAAGTGAACAACCTGACAAAAAATAATCTATGAATTACGTAATAAATATCCGAATATGCATTAAAAGCAATCGATACAAATGATACAAATGAGTTTCCAGCTCTAGCTGTTACGACTTATGAAAATAGGAGACATATCTTGAATCCAATATATGGAAACTATATTTCCAGTATACAACACAGACTAATGTGTTTTGTAAAACTAAACTTACAAAAGGCCAATCGATACAACAAATCGATCATATATAGGATGCATCGATGCAGTTAATGATTTGTATAGTCAATATTAAGAACGAAAACAGCAAAAGATAGGAGAACAAAACAAGGAAAGAAAGAAGAAAACATCAGGAAACACAAAATATGTTCAAATATTAAACGTAGAACTGGAACCTATGAAGAAATTAAAGATATTAATAATGCTCAATTAGCGTCATATAATGCAGATGATTACAACTATTCTTTTATAAAAACATCAAAAATTGTATAAAGGTGAGTATCGTGAGATGATCTTGATAATTCGTCATAATAAGGGTAGTATTAGTAAGGATGATCCAGTTTGTTTAAAGTTGTCTGCAAAGTAGGTCATTTAAAAGCAAAAGAAGAAAATTAAAAAGACTATCATGATCCCACTGCCGCTACAGGAAATAGTAGTCCAAGCACTGTTTTGGGAAGTGGTCTTTGTTAATGTCCTAAACATTCTCGATGACGTTTAAAGACAAGAAGTTCTGATTGGAGAAAAACGAGCTTGCAATATTTTCCCAGGTACTAAGTAATGACGCAGCTGATATTTATCAGCGAGTATGTACATGTGGTATTACATACATTAGAGTTGATCGATCTTTCATCCATGAAACTGTCGATGGTTGTAATTGTGTAACTAATAAAATGATATTTTGGACCGATCGTGATCTGGGTGATAAATGCAGATAGCCAACATATAAAGCATCTTACAGAGATGGACTCGGTGATGCCATTCAGGTTTAATTTAAAAGGATTGCCCCAAAAGCAATACCGATCACATAACAAGTATGAATGTAAACTAATGAAGTTTGGTCGTGGAATATACTGGTGCTATTATGTTGGATTTATAATAAAATGTTTAAACGTGTACCTAACCCAGCATTCGCTATAGACACACAGATTATGAAAGATGAATCGTTACGCGATTATCAATTTTACTCTTATGACGCAAGTCAACCAAATCGAACTTTAAGTTCAGGATACAAGTATATATGTCTAACCCGCTGAGTCATGAATTAAAGTAGAATGTGAACTCTTAACAAATGTTGCAGCTGATATGCCATATTCAGATAATTTGCGAGGTGGATTTGTTAACAACAAAAATATGTCGTGGAGCAGAAATACATTGCTGTAATGCTGTATAGCAGGTAAATACAATTCTAGGAGTACTTTGATAGTATTTGTAGTCACTGTTAACCATGATATCATTGATTTACCAACTTGATCTATAAAAAATCGCTTGAGTCATTACATACATCCTCAGTGAGATTTTTGGTATATTTAATTAACCTTCAGTAACACCAGATAGCATCAGTATCTTCATTTTTTGAACGAGTACAACTATTTGTTTATGCCCAATGATAACATTTCTAACATTTCTGCAAAGTCCAAATATGTGAGACAGTGGACGTGCACATTAAAGTCTTCTAATTGCTTCTCACAACATTGATACACGTGTTGTAATTAATAAATTGTAAGTATTACTAATATTTATAATATAAAATTCAGCAGCTGGTCTATATGCATGTTCAAAATTGCAGTACCAACAGCTGTCAGTAACGTAATATAGTGAACATATTCAGCATTATCGCTAATATCCTTAACAAACATCATCTATGGGCCTATTGCTTTTGTATAATCATCGGAATATCTCTCTAAATATATTATTCTTGTGGCAACTCCGACATCATTCTAAATCGATTTGAATCATAATGTTCAATGACGAGACCTGCTTCAATTATCACCAGAAAACACTCAAAAACGAACCGATGACAAAGATAAGGTATTGAATCGTCGATGACCAGTATCAAAGACAACACTGACTGGTTTGTTTTCAGTAGACAGTGTCTAATTACACCATCACGATTTGCTTCGTAATTTGTGATGAATGGATGTCTCATATTATTTTTGCTCCATTGATATATAATATGATATCTTTTATATATTTGTCTTCATTTTTTACTTTTTGGAATCTTGCTATATAATATTCAGGGGTTCTCAAAAGTATATCATTGTCATTATATTTTTATGAATATATTGTTTGAGCTGTCTATATTTTGTACCGCAACATTGTACGCATCATCGTGTTTTTCATCTCCACCGCCACATCATAATCATGGCAGTGGATTTAGACTTTCATTAAAATTGCTTTGTTATCATTTACACAGGAATGATTGCATCGGGCGGAAGACCCTATCATTATCCACGTGCACTGATTATTTGTTTGAATCATATTATATATATATATATATATATATATATATATATATATATATATATATATATATATATAATATTTTTTTTATGTAAATACTTATTTAAAAAAATTGAAAGAGTTGAGAGATTATTTAAGACCAAGCCCTCTAAAGATAAATTTAATCTCGATATAATATCTCCTGACTTACTAATACAAATTATGGTTGATCCGAAGAGTAAAAGATTGATTAATACAATTCATGACTCCAAAAAGGTATTTAGCAAGGATTGCGTATCTCGCGATGGTCAATATTTAAAATAACCAATGGTGTTGTTCCTACGATGAACGACAAACGAACGTCAACTATCATTCATTATTGCAACACTCGAAAATATATTTTCAAAGTAAAATGTGCTGTACTAGCAGAAACATACAATAGGATTATCCGTGCAATTTTGATCCCGTCCTTTATAACGCATTACTGAGTAATAATTCAAAACTAGGAATGTTGACTGATATTGACACACCGTATTATGAAAGTAATGTTTGAATACCCAAATGTTCATTATCTGAAACCGATAAAGGTGTGAACACTCAATTGTGTAGATAAAAGTGTGAACACTTAATTGTGTAGCTGAACTAGTCGAAGAAGATTTTACCGTTTCGACTCGTGGAAACGGTCTAACGGATAAGCGGTCAGAGTTCGGTTACCACATAAAAAAAATATTCCGAATAATTAAAATCTTGATATAACCGATTATGAAAATAAAATTGCAAAAGATCTCGGCAGGTAAAGAATTGTTAAATTCACCCAAGGTTGATTATATAATCATAAACGACAATGTACAATTTTAGTTATAGACGATGCTGAGTATGATTTTATAATCTCCGATACAACGAATAAAATTACGTTTGTAAGTCGATAAATAGCTTCTTGCTAAATTGAACCAATTTAGGTACAATTGTGAGTGATTTGGACGGCATTTAAGATCGTCAATGCTCGCATACCTTTCGAAATGTTCATTATCAATGATAAACGGAATTTCTGGTGTATTTGTTAATGTCGCTACCGATTCGTTTTATATAAATAAAGTAAACCGGATTGCTGGACAAATTAAATATAGACACTTATTTATCATGGGGCGAATAGATAATAAAACAGGAATATATACTAGATTATTCTCATTCCACTTTCAGCAAAATAAGGGATATTTATTGCAAAATGTATCAGACATTTAAATTACCAACTGCACCGTCAGTGTATAATCCCGTAGCTAGACATTAAACAGTTTATTGTAATGGACCAGGTGGGTCTGCCTGGAAAACAAAAAAAAAATCGCGTGTTTGAACTATTTATGATATTTATATGATCTTTTAAACTCCTACACCAAGACGCATGGACTGCTGATCGAATGGACAAGAAATACACTCAAAAGATTATCGTTTCAAATGTTTCACAACCGAAATCCTTTTGAGATATAAAATAATTGCAACTCAATTCAAATGTAGTTTATAGTATATGTCACGAACGTAACGATGTCGACATCCGTTTTGAAATGTGTGCTCAAAATTGATGTAATTTCGGGTAATATAAACTTTCGTTGTTCTTAAATGTGATTGAATTTGATTATATAACATCGGCAGCCTTTCCCTTTATTTGTATATGTATATTTTATTCACATGTTGAGAGTTGTCCCTGTGTAACAACTGATATAGTAATGCTATATTTATAAAAACGTGAGGTATAATTACCTAATGTAAAAGTCATATTTCTCGCAGCTGTTTTGAATTAGCAAGTTTAACATTGTGTCAATTTATAAATACACCTGCTTCCTCAACCAACATTATCAAAGCTATTAGATACCTCTATAAACATTAGGGATCTTCAGAAAATATTTGTAGTTCATTAACTGCAATACCTCACCTGTGGCCTTATTGGTACGATCGTACTCGTCGAATGCGGAAAATCGCAATTTCGAATCCCGGCTGAGTCACTCAAAAGACTTAAACAAATTGTACTAACAGCTTCCTTGCTGGATCTCAGCATTAAGAAGTTATTATTACGACTGGTCAACCTTTTGTCTATATAAAGTGACTTAATTGGACATCATTCTACATGTATGTGGGTTGATGCTCCAGTGCTAGATATCACTATTAACTGCCAAACTGCAGAAATCCATTCAATATGATTGTAATAATGTAAACGTTTAGTTAAAAATCAAAATCACACATATACACATATTATTTTATCTAAATGACTCGATAACGTACCTAACTTATATAAGATAACGAGACCTCTATTACTTGTGTATATTGTTTGCAAGTCCCTGTACCGAGTTTGACAGAATAGGTACAATTTAAATATTACTGTTTCATACTTTGGTCTTCAAGCTATTTTGCTGGTGCTCTTTTTTTAAATAATTGCAGTTCCGTCGTTATACATTTTAATGTCGTAAACGTTGACTAAAACATTGATATCCTAAATATATTAAAACTATTGTGGGACTATTGTGATTATTGTGATGCTTAAAAATTGATTAAAGAACATTTCAGTAAGATATCACACGATTTATGTGCAGTGCTCCTAAGTAAATGTAACACCAGAACTGAATGACACTGGAAATTCAAACCGCAACTTGGGTAAATAAAACATAAAATCTGTATAACGCTACTTGCTAACAATATTTATCGTTACCAATTAAACACATCAATCATTGGTTGAATGAGTCACATACACAAATGTTAGATATTTTAGACAAATACTCTTCTATATAAATATTTGGAAAGCAAAATTGTACTATCCCTGGCTGATTGACATCTTAGATGACGATATAACTAATTGATAAATATGTAACTTAATAGTGCTGATAAAAATAAAAACAACTACCATAATAAGTATTAGCATTATTATTCAATTAAGAACAAGGAAGATACAAATTATGAATACCTATAGTTGTTGAATCGCACAGGATTGCCAGAAGGTCGGCACCGACAGGTAATGAACACTAAAATCATCATATTCCAGATGTCCTAACTGTATAGCTACATACACATAATCGTATAATCGTATATATATATAATAAATAATTAAACTTGTAGGATAACGAAACATGCTATACACATTTCCTATCAATATCTCTAAACTTAAACATAAACTTAATTTTTTTTGTTTTTATAGAAAATTGAATGATCTGATTTGATAGTATCAAAAAACATATTTTTACAGTTTTTTTTATTTTAAATAATTCTTTGTTTGACTAGATTTTAGAAATAAAACCAGGGATGCACAAAATATGCAAGAATATTGTGGCTACAGCATGTTCACTACAGCTCATTACAAATGATTTTGAAACTCTAGGGCCATTGATAAGGGGATTGAAAGGAGAATGTTGAGATGCTACCGTTGTAAGCATTCGATTAGTAGACCATCAGTGTAAGACGCTGACGTTGATAGTTTCGATTTGGGCTGGGTTGAAGATCCGCTGATGCCACCCATCGTAACTGTCAATGTCGATATCTTGCTCTGATTATTCGATTCCATCACCTACACTATTTACTGATAGCCTTAATTTTATTACAAAGTAGCCTCTGTATGTAGCCTAATAAGTTAATGAAAACGAAAATAAAATAGACTCATCTAATGCTTGTTACACACGTTTCGGGAAAATAACGATTTGGCCAAGTCACCATGAACAAATGATAACATAAATTCGAAAATCATTTGTTTGTCAAACAAATCAACGCATCATTTGCTTCGAATATTAGACATCTACGCAGATCAGATATGCCAATTTAGATAAACGATTAAGACGATGCTGATGAATGTTAAAAAGCATATATCAGGTAGAAATGTTTCATGCTGACATAGATGTTTCGATGCAGATTGCTCATCGCATGTTCAGCGTACATAATGTGCTAATTGCTGTGCGATTCGACAACATTCATACATGCATGCAGGCAGGCAGGCATACATACATACATACGTACTTACCTACGTACCTATCTACCTACGTACGTACGTATTTACATACATACATACATACATACATACATACATACATACATACATACATACATACATACATACATACATACATACATACATACATACATACATACATACATACATACATACATACATACATACATACATACATACATACATACATACATACATACATACATACATACATACATACATACATACATACATACATACATACATACATACATACATACATACATACATACATACATATATACATGCATACATAGATACATACATACATAGATACATACATACATACATACATACATGCATACATACATACATACATACATACATACATACATACATACATACATACATACATACATACATACATACATACATACATACATACATACATACATACATACATACATACATACATACATACATACATACATACATACATACATACATACATACATACATACATACATACATACATACATACATACATACATCATTACATACATACATATATACATACATACATATATATACACACACACACACACACACAAACAAAATTATATATATATGACAAGTTCAAACGGTCTGTCTAATACTAGCATTCGACTAAGTATCAAATCAGTGATACTATTTGGTTTAGTTTGGGTCGGTCTTTTAGTAGACGTTAATGTAAGACGGGATTATGTGATAATAGTTTTGTGTGTATATTCCTGATAGCAGAAATATGATAACGTGGGATTGTGTGATATTTTTGCTGTAATGCATTTGTAACCGGAATTCGTATTAGTTGATTGGGAACAGGGGGCAGTATGAATTGAATCAAATGAGAAACAGTATATACTATTAGTTATTATAGAGCGTAAACATGCTATGCTTTAAATGGCAAAACATTATGCTATATGGGTGAAATGTTAATTTTCCTCTATGCACATAGTTGAGTCTGGTAATATTTTAGCAGTAAATATTTAACCACTTTTTCATATAAGATGGATTCCACGCAACATGATTTTAGCCTACCCACGCAACAAGGATAAAAAAACCTTAATTATTATTGTTGTTGATGTTCCTCTTTGGGATTTAACGCCATGTTCCAACGCAAAATTGGAAAAACATTCCATAAAGAGTACGTGTGGGGTACAACTGTTAAATACAATACAATACCCTTTCTTAATATTACAAGTGGGTTGTCGATTCGAACAGAGTTAGCGTAATTGTCATACTAATAGTAAAAGAAAAGAAAGTTTTGCCAGACTGCATCCATTAAGAAAACTTCTACCCACGATCACATTTCGCCAGAAGATAATACTGTGCACGCATTTATTCGGTTTTGCTGACAAATTAGAATATAAGACTGATAAGATAATGTTTTTTTAATATCAAATGTTTTAAATGCACGCGCGATATATACCGTATGATGAATGTGTACTTAAAGATGTACAACTGAACTTGTACCGTGTCTAATGTATGTATTGCTTCTTTGTTGCACAGTCAGCAATGACATCACCAATTAAGCTCTTTATCCAGTTATGACTGCATTTTCGTACCCATTTTATTTGTCGAATAAGCAAACAAGGGTTTTATTTTTCCTGTAAGTCAGCCGATTTAAGTCATTACCAAAGCTAATCTATACATTTGCCTACAACTAATAATTTATGTTCCTACCAAATACGTCAACATACCTACTTTTATGGTATAGACGCTGCTAATAAACTTTGATTATTTTTATATGGGTAGTAGTATCGACTTGTTTCTGTGGCCATCATTTCCAGATCTTCCCTGACATTTATTGCTGTTACATCTTCTTACTTTTCCACAGCCGTCTTCAAATTTGTATTTGCATGTCGAAATAAATTTAATACAGCATATTATGTGTTTTTCTATCAGCAGATCGATTGATATGTATGGTGTAAAATTCTACTCCTTTTACATTTGTAACATGGTGGTTGACGAAATGGTTTTATCTATTTAAACCGATGCGCATGAACTTACTAGTATTATATATTTGTATTTAAATTATTAGGATGAGAATCAAATAAAATTTTGAATGATTCAAGAGTTGAGTTCTTCATATAGGTTTATATATGTCCGTATATGGAATTTATGCCACTTTCAACACCATTGTATTCATAAATTGGTACACCAGGACAAATTTCAGATATATGGATAAATTTCATTAATGATATATCTTGGTATGCTATATGAGTCCAAACGTTTGATGTGAAAGAAAATGCATAAGGCATGGATCTTATCCCTTCCCTTCTCCATTGCTCACATTGCCATTGACGCAATGGGGACAGGCACTGAGCGCGAATACACTGCATAGCTAGTAAGGCGTTTATTCCTGGATCGACAGTTGGTAGAAAATATTCAGGTGGAGTTAGGTATACATAATCGTCGTCTGTTATATCGATTTCAGATTTATTTTTCATATAATGTCTAAATGAAAACGTGAGAAACCTTGGTCCGGTGGAATCGAATACATGTGCATAATAAAAGAAATTATTTAGATTTTCAAGAACACTTTTCATGAAAGGGTGACGCTTCCGACAGCCCATAAGCCTGTTGCTAGCTTGCTCGTAAAAATTTGCATACACAATTGAATGAACGTGTGGTTCTTGGGCAAGGAAACATGAATATTTCTTAATCATCGGATCCAGTGGACGCAAACTTTGCATGTTCAAATCACTATATACTCCACCATAGTAAAATAATATCATGTACCGCATAGAATCAGCCCGGTTTAATGGGTGAACATAACTGTCATACATGAAGAGAAGATTGGGATAGTGATCCTTAATAAATTTTCTCGTGCTCTGGTCCGACCAAAACATGTACTGCCATGATAAGTGATTTTCAAGAACAGACTTGACGTAATACTTAAATTGTAACGGCAACTGCCTTGTAGTCCATTTATGGTGTATTATTTTTTCAATTCTCTCTGCATCAGAGTTTTTAAAATCTTCTAGTCGTGTTGTTTCTGGTGGTGGAAATTCTTTGTACTGGATAAACTGTACAGCATCATTACTATCGTCTTTTAATATTTCCCTATTTTCTTCGGGACCCAGGTATTGGCAAGGCGTGCAAATCGTGATATCGCATCCATTGATGACTGTCTCGTTTGTCAGTACTGATACACTTCTCTCAGAGGCATATTTTTCATAAGCGTGTGTCCCAATTGAGATGATTACGAATAGGAACGTGGCTAATAAAACAATTTTAATCAATATCAATCTTAGCCTTTTTCTATAGTTCATCTCAAAATACTTCAATATTGCCTGGAAATAAAAAAGCACCCATTGAGTATACTGTTCATTATGCTACTAACGTGTCCAGCTTTTCTTATTTCCATTGCTACAGTGTCATAGGAAATATTGTACAAACAATAGCACGAAATATAAATTAAATATGTAAGTCGAAACTGTGTCAAAAGCTACCAGATTCATCCTATAATTTATATACTCTTAGTAGGAAATTAATTTTAGTTTGGATTAAAGGTCCTCTAGAAAAAATTTTAAATAGTCAAACAAAAGAATGTTAATATCTCCATTCATTAAGTAATATACGTTTACAACAACTTAAGTTAAATGACCGTTAAGTACCTCGCGAAGAATTTAATCATGCACTGACTTTAGAAAGTGCAAGTTACTCTCAGCTTCATTATTAATAAAATTCCAAAATCTTTGCTCCACCGAAAGGTGCTGAAAACTAACTTTTGAATGAATATTTCAAAACTCATTGTTAGATCATCTCTGAAATTTAACATGTACAATATCCATTAGAGTGTGAAAGAGATATAACTAAGGTTAAACATTATGCATGTCGATGAAAAGTGTCATTACTAAAATATAATATCCATGTTACACTGAGAAAGGTTAATACGTTAATAAGTTAAACCAGCGTGAACTATCATTACAAAATAATTGAGCATTTGGTTCTAGTTATATATATATATATATATATATATATATATATATATATATATATATATATATATATATATATATATATATATATATAAAGAGAGAGATAGATAGATAGATAGATAGATAGATAGATAGATAGATAGATAGATAGATGGATATATAGATAGATAGATAGATATATAGATAGATAGTCATACTTACTAATAATTACCTACACCTATATCCACCCATACAACCAGTTAAACCGCAGAGTGGTCTACGTATTATATATGCTACGTAAACACCTTATCCCTCCATTTGTATATGTATCTTCCGATATATGATACAATTGCATTATCAAAAGATCCAGCTTAAGAATTACAGTAGATAATAAGAAAATGATCATCAATTCTATGTTAAATGAATCTTACCTTGATAACTACTTTGCCTGGTGAACACAGTATTACTTTGCCATTTTCTCATCAGACTCTTATCAGTTTGCTATGTAATGTTTTGGTTTATATCACTGTTGGTATCTAATGTTAAGAATGACTCTCCTGCAGTTATTATTATTCTCTTTTCGTGACCCATCGTTGAAAAATGGAAACTGAATAGATGCATCTGACTGGTTAATTTCTCTTTCGAACGTCTAATAATTAAGCATTAAAATATTTTTACACTTTTTAAAATAAATCAATTATATGCCCACTTTCTAGAAATTATTAATTGTGATGTATAAGGTATGGTTGCAACAATTAATATATACTTACGACATATAAACATGACTGAGTTCCGTCTCTTTCAAGCGTACCGAATGAGTGTGATTCGAGTTTTAAGTATAACAATGTTGCTAAGCAAGAATTGGAATGGAAACAACTGGTAGGAGTCTTATCAACACGATATTGTCAAAAACAAAACAATTGTTTAGTTTTTGTTGATATCTATATGCTTTTTGTCAATTTATATGTTATATATCACAACAGAGCCGTGACTTATAAGCATTCAAGGGAAACTAGTTGTTTTCATGGCATAATAGATATTGTCACTTTTAAAAGCTTAATGCTAAAGCTGCACAAATGACGTGTTAATATTAACATTATACACTTGACATATGGTCCTTACATTCAAATGACTTTGTTTAAGTCAACACAACAATGACAAATACTCTGCAATTACGAGAATGACGCGCTTGTAATGTTCATTGGATGTTATTTATTTCATATTATTTGTTGGAGCAGCAAAAGCAAATATGCTTGAAAGCAAGATTCACTCCGTGTAGCATAGCTGGTTAACTGATTTGAGAAATAAAGTGTGTAAGTATAAATAAATGAAAGCCTTGGATACACATATTTAAAAAAAAAAACTAAGAAACTTACACCCTTTGATTTTATGAATTATATTCGTATTAGACATATCCTACATATGGTTATTTATAAACATAAAAAAAATAAGATCAAAGCGATACCGTGAGTTCATGTAAAACAACTTCCGTACCCTGATAAGATGCAAATTTTGACAACTACACATACCTAAATATATTTATTTTTTTGACACCTGTCGGAGTGCCCAGAACTATTCTTGCCATAGTGCATGGTCGTAAAATACAATATGTGTCTGCCTCGTTTTAATGACACAATAAACACGAATGATAAACCTGAATATGTTTGAGTCCCTCTGCCAGCAACTCTATTATCTTTTTGTATCCAACTCACAGACTAAAAACATCATATGGTTTTCAGACTAGAGATTAATAAATGTGAAGTAACATGGATCATTCTTAATGTAGATACAACTTGTACTGTTGCCAAACTAACAATACTTCTTCCTTGGGGCAAGCTTCTTGTCGTTAGTTTGGATGACATTAAAAAAGATGCAGATGAAGATGATAAAACGGAGGCCATTTTAATCACAACACAACACAAAGACGTTCTCATTTATCTTCCTTACCTCAAACAATACACATCAACAATACCAATATTAAATTCACTGTGTCAGTACGAAACCTATATTGGTATTAAAAGAGATATAACGTTTCATCGATATTATGTTGATCTATCTTCCATAAAGCCGTTTCACCTAACACTAGAGTTTTAATCGTGAGCGCCATGTGAGACAAATGCTAGTATTAGTTATAGAAGTCTTTAGTATTAGTGAACGGTGGTTCGACCCAGAACCTCCCACATCAGAAGTGGATGCTCTAACCATGTAGGTCATCAGAGTTAAAAATTAAAAAAAATAGATGTTGAAGGGGAACAATATTGAGACAGCCGACTCTAACCCTTCAATCGTTCACTGACCAATTGCATACATGCATGCAGCATTCAGCTAATAACCTTATTGATAAGAAACTAAGTTGTGTATAGGAGGGGGAATAACTAGAGGGGAACTGTAACGGGTTGTTAATGGGATGCAAGAAATTATTATGAAATTGTGGCTGAGGAACTGGTTGTTACACTGTTGATGAAACCTTTCATTTAAGAAAAGAAATGTGGAATAGTCAAACACTTGTTACAGTTACAGATTGTTCTTGTGTTTGGATTAGAGATTTTGTTATGGTTATAATTCCTGCTCATTGTAAACTCATCATTTGGAGAATGAGCACTTCAGTATTATATAATTTGTTTTACAATATTCAGTGTCTTGTGCCAAACAATGCATCATCTAACAATTCATCTCGAATAATTCTATCAGCGTTTTTTCCACCAGAATCTGTTCATCACCATTAGGATAATAGGATTGACCATGTGATAAAAGTCAAAGATCTAAAGTCAGAACTTCTATATATTCCTGTACAGAAGACCAGTTGACTAGGGCATGCCTTTGAGAGATCGAATATTGTATGCCCACCTAGATAATGCCAACTCACATTTGAACCAGGAAGGAATATAGTTATGGAATATAACCAGTTTATGATTTGTATCAAGATGATGAAACAGAGAATGACGATAAGTCAGTAGAGGATGGTGTGACAGGAGATAATAAGTAAATTTATTGCTGTTAAAATGAATAATAAAGATAACATACCTTCTCAAAATGTATCAATTGAAACAAATCATGATTTAAAGCTTTAACATAGAAAATCGTAATTACTGAACTAAGTTCTAAGTTCTATCTTACTACCTGAAACAATTTTGAAATAAAGATTTTTATTTAAGTCTATGTCATAAAAACTAACATATTAAATAACGCATAGTCTTTCATTTTGAAATTTCAATAAAAGGTTTAATATTAAATGAGAATTATTATTCCAGGATATATTCAAATTGAAATAATGCAATAACAAAACAAGCCCGATTTTTTTGCCCTTTTTAGCTGTATAAATACATTAATATATGATTCAAGATTCAGAATACGTTAGTAAAATTTGTAGGTTTGTTCCCATGGTATTGGCAGGGTCATGTACTAATTGTGTATTCTTCTTCATTTTGTCTTCTTAGTACTACTACTACTACTATTACTACTACTACTACTACTACAACTACTACGACAACTATTACTACTATTACTACTACTACTACTAATTATAATAATACTAACAATAACAACAACAACAAAAGCAATAATAATAATTATTTTCCTGTAAAGAGAAAGGAACATTTCTAACTCATTTATTAATAGACACAATATCTCGTTGTTTGTAACGTTTCATAACTGTTTTAAAAACTCTCCTCTACTTAATGTTCCCATCATGAAAACAAAGTCATTTTGAAAAAATTGCCAGTGTAATCAGTCACAAAACCACATTCATACCTTTCAAGAGAGCTCTTATAAATCACTGTTTCTGACTGTAGGAACAAACGTTAAGACCTAATAATGTTCTTACCAAGTCTGTTTTCAGTGTTTTGTTTGGTTTTTCAAATGTGATGGTGTTTGGTTTGGTTTTAATAGTAATATCATTATATATATATATATATATATATATATATATATATATATATATATATATATATATATATATATATATATATATATAAAGCGATTAGAGCTTATACCATTTAGGAACTATACAAAATCCTCATTATTATTATTCATTATTATTATTAGGGATCTGCACCTCCTTCAGCACATGGTCTTTGACTCAGTGTACAAGGAATAATTTGCACAAATCGCGATGGCATAAATATTGATACCAATGTAAAAAAAATGTATGTACTGTTTAATAATTACCAGACAATCGTAGGAACATGTTTTTGTGTGGAGATTCTAGTTAGGATGATGGCAATATATTGTGTAAAGTTAATTCATTTTCAGAAAAATAAGTTTTCTGTGGATATGTAAGGCATATAAAAATGCAGATTAGCTGAAATTTGAATTAAATTTTACTGTAACAGAAAATATTCAAAATGGCAATATGTATGCTCACATGCAATAATAATATAATTATATTATCTGATGTAATGGCTAGTCACATATAATAAAAATACTAATAATAATAATGAGCACTTTGTATAGCGCCTAATCTTTCGAATCGTTTTACACCATCTATAATGATATGACTACACTACAGAAAAAAAATGATATCAAATGAATTTGGAAACATAAAAACATGCTGAAAACATATATAGTACAAAACATTATTAAGTCTCTAAGATTGTCCCTTCAGTCGAAACAGGTGAGTTTTTAGAACACTCTTGAAAAGGACCACTGTGTCTTTGTGTCTAATTTTATTGTGCAATTCGTTCCACGTCGCCGGGTCTTGGTATGCAAAAGAACGTTGTCCATATGACTTCGTTTTCACATTGGGAACAATGAGTATACGATTGTCAGGACAGGAGCGTAAGTATCTAGCTGGTGTATACACATGGGTGAGGCTGGATAGGTATGTTGGACTGGAGTCTCTCAGTGAAACATAGCACAGAAAACAAATGTTGTGTTCGATTCTGTATCGAATTGATAGCCCATGTAGGATACAGAGCATTGGTGAGGTGTGTACTCATCGAGGTACTCTAAAGATGATCCGTGCAGCTGTGTTTTGAGTTACAATAGTCCAGTCTTGAGAGTACTAATGAACACGCAGGTGTTTTAGCGGCATCAACTGAAAGAATCGAACTGATGCGTCTCAGTTCAAGATATGCAGCTTTGCATATGTTCATGACATGTTGGTACAATGTGAGAGTACTGTTTAGAGTAACACCTAGGTTTCGTACTAACTGTGATACCTTAATGTTAGTGTTGCTTATATTTATTGTCTGAGGTAAAGGATGTGAATGAGAAAGTCTTTGTATTGTGATCAGAATAGCCTCAGTTATATTATCATTAATATGCAGCTTGTTACATGTCATCCATGATTTCACATCAGAAATGCACCTCTCTACTCCATGGAAGGTAGCATCAACGTCAGCTGATTGGCTAGACTTGTATATTAGGATATCATCAGCGTGCAATTGGAGCGAGACTAGTTGATTGTATATGTCACTTCAGAGCGGCTGAGTGTATAGAATGAAGAGAACAGGTCCAAGAACAGATCCGTGTGGAACATCATAACATACGTCAGCTGGGCTTGAATGTATTCCATTTGCAGATATAATTTGTGTCCTCTTGACTAATTAGGACTTGAAAAACTGTAAGTTTGTATTATGAATGCCGAATATATGCGGGAGACAGTGAAGCAATATATCATGGTCTATTGTGTCAAATGCTGCATATAAATCCAGGAGAGTGAGGACTGTAATCTTTCCACTATCCAAAGAAGAGATGTCATTAAATGCTTTCGTAAGAGAAGTTTCCGTACTGTGGCAAGGGCGATATGCAGACTACATTGCTAAAAAGACTGTTTGATATCAAATGAGATACAAGTTGGGTTAGAACAACCTTTTCTAAGATTTTTGATACGAATGGGAGATTAGAAACCGGGCGGTAGTTCTTTAAATCATTATGGTCAAGTGCTGGATTCTTCAGCAGAGGCTTTACGATGGCAGTTTTAACAAATGATGAGAGAGATTTTAATAACATCAGTTAGTGAAGGCAATATTGGGTCTAAGCACTCAAGCAGCAGTGATGTCGGAAATGGATCAAGTTCGCAAGACTTTGGTGCACTTTTCATCACGAATATCCGTACTAAACAAAAATGAACAGGTTAAAATGATTATAATGGCTGTCGCTGAAATTCTTTATCGTAACTTTATGGTGATGAGTCAGTTTAAATTGTGCTGTCAAGCGAATCTATAATGGTTTTTATTTTGTCACGGAAGAAATTTGCAAATTGATCCGGAAGATCTACTGGAGAGAAAGTACTTGGAAGTGGTGTACATTTGTTCCCTGACATTAATTTGTTAGTTATCTAGAAGAGTTCTTTGTAGCTGGAACTCTCCGTGGTATTTGCACTGTAGTGGAATAATTTGGCTAAATTGACTATGTTTGTGACGTTCTTCTTAGCGACTTCATAGATTTGTTTATGAATAGTAAGTCTGGTGGAAAGCCAAAGCCTCTCTGCTTTTCCCCGATGTCTTTTAGCAGTGTGAATCTGGTCTCTAACACTGCTATACCATGGAGAACATCTTTTTATTGATAGTGTGCATTTGGGACATGTTTTTCAAGCAATGAACGCAGGCAGTTATCAAGCTGTTTCGCTGTTGGATGTAAGAAAGTTGTTAGGTTTTCTTGGATGTCATGCTTGGTTCTATTTATCACACGGAGGTGGCTCTTAGTAGCAAATAGAGGTGGAGGGTTCGGTACTGATACGTCGAGATTGCATACAATGCAGAGGTGATTCGATGCAAGTTCGTGGGATACAAGGGTGGATTGCAAAATATTATCATCAGGTCTATAAATGTAATCAAGTTTATGGGTTGGTTGCTTAACTGACTGTTTAAGATTGAAAACATGAATGGAATCTAGCGGTTTTGACGCGTATGGGTTTCCAGGACAGTCAAAGTGAAAGTTATGCATCATATGCATCAGCTGTATTCATTGTTGAACACATTTTTAAACCAGATTATTAAGTTTGCGACCACTGTTAACACTATTTTGGGATTTATTTATAAACGAAAATAAATGGACTGCAACATATTGAATAGTTTGTAAATATGTGTATTATGTATTTAATTAATATATCAATTGTCCTTTATTTTATGGAGCCCGTTCAGATTGAATTACTTCTTATTGCTGCTGATTTGTGCTAATTGCATTAGATATTGGGAGGAATTAATTGATAGTTAATGTTTTGTTTGACAAACATAATCTACAATCTAAACAGATCTGCATTGGCCAAAATCAACATAATGCAAACATGCATAATGTTTGTTATCATTCTCTAGTTAGAAGTTATAAATTATGTTGGCTGTAATCAATTAATAGGTTTAAGGTCATGTTTAGTGTTGTACAAGGGCATGACACATGCAAAAGGATGTTTTTTGGTGGTTTAAGACAATCACTGACATCTCGCCTGTCTGCATGGGTTTGATCCTCAGCTAAGCCAGTGTGGATGTGCGGGAAAACTTGAGAATAATTGTTGGGTGTCTCTTGATTAGGTTTTCATCTGTTCTTTTTTCTTTAAATATACTAGCAACCATGTATACCATATACCGACTTCAAAAATGGTATATTATTCCCCTCCCCTAAATAATTGCCTTTTTTTTACAAAATATATCTGTACACGTTTTTCATTGCTCGTATTTAATTATAATTTATGCTTATTTGTGACCTCAGCTGTCAAAAAAATGTCTTATCTCCTTATAATAGGCACCATTTCAGAGTGAAAGAGACTGTCAATGAATGTAGAGAATAACTGGAAATTGAGGTAATTGTCCAATTATTAAACATTACTTTTATTTTGAAACATAAATTACTAAATTGTTAAACAGATGGAATTTATTTTGCTTACAATAGTCAACATTGTATGGGCAGCAGGCAATATTTTCCATTGGATACCATGGCAGTACAGGTGGACTAAGACAAGGCATCATGAGACCAACACATATTTAAAGAAAATCAATAAATGACATTGACTTTTGATGTTAGTATTATGTAATTTCATTTAAATAAGCACATGATTGATTAATGTAAATAGAATTTGTACATTGAATATCGTTTCGTGCTTCTAAGTTGAGTTGAGGGTTTTTTTTTGTTTCTAAGAGTAGTTAAAGATATCACAGTTTTATATGGTATGCTTAAGAATATAATTCACTATTTTCATTTATATTGTAATATCATTTCATTATATGTATGGAAAATAACAGTGAACAGAACAATTGAGGCAGAACAAAACATAATCCGGAAAACTAATGTTGAGAAACAAACAACATTATGTGAGAAATTTAGATAGTCAACAGTTCAACAATACATTGTAGCAGACGCATATACATCATCATTTTCTTAACAATATATTTATTAATGTGTTAAATTGCGTTGGGTCTATTAACATCATTACATGGAAACAACACCATCAAGAACATCAACATCAGTTAGTATAATCACCATTAGTTTATATCACAAACAAATACTTTCAAATGTTTTTTGTTTCAAATCTTATTATAAGATATTAAATATTACAAACTTCCTAAGTAGGCAGTTTACTACAAATACGAAACATTTCTGATTAATTATCGATTGGTTTATTATACATACGTCGTTAAAAATATACGAGTTTCATCCGGTAATACTCTACTCAATTATTTATGAGCCACAAAAGTTAAGAACAGGTATGAATTACTGAACCACCTCAAGAGATTCATTCGTTGATGTCATAAGTAAAACATGTATTTTAGAGTTAAAATAAATCTCTTGAGGTGGTTCAGAAATTCATACCTGTTCTTAACTTGATGCATTTAACCTTTTGCCATACATTCACCACACTTGAACATGAAGCAGTCTTTGAAATGGAAGTTTGTATGCTCTTACTATATGGAATATTGGAATATATCTTGTTAAACTTGTGTTAAGATTTAAATATGTTACAAAATGTCATCATATAGAAGCAAAGTGTTACATTATTATAAACATGTACGTTATGTTTATGTTTCAAGTAATATTTAAAACTTCAGTCATTTCTCCTAGAGAGAGAGAGAGAGAGAGAGAGAGAGAGAGAGAGAGAGAGAGAGAGAGAGAGAGAGAGAGAGAGAGAGAGAGAGAGAGAGAGAGAGAGAGAGAGAGAGAGAGTGAGAGAGAGAGAGAGAGTGAGAGAGAGAGAGAGAGAGAGAGAGAGAGAGAGAGAGCGAGAAAGAGAAAGAGAGGAAACACATTAGTCAGGTGTACCGAATTTAAACGCTGCACAAGTTATGTCATGAAATCATTTTATGGCAAAACGTTGCAATGCACTACCTGAAGAAATATGATTTCAGTAAGTTATAAATTTACATTCATAACTTCTATTATCAGGTTTTTTCCAGTTAGGTTAACATGTGACGAGAACATGAGAACATTCAACGAGTTCTTGATTCGACGTGTATGACAATCACCATAGAGGAGGTTCGCCTAACATTGAGTAAACTGCCAAATTACAAAGCTGCGAGAGTCTATGCATTATCTTGATATGTATTTATATGCACGAGGAATATAATTCATTTGGTTTCATTTCTCTCGTACCTTGACTTATCATATATGGGCACCAATGATGACATTTGGAACAATATCTCTTCATTTGCTCTGTTTTCTATTGTTCTTTAAGACCTTGCAAAGTTTGTGCATCTCCACCCGTTGATGTTATCTTAACATATCTTGTTCTATCTGCCGACAATATTATTTAATCAACTGTTCGATTTTGGTTATCATTCAGAATATTGAATAACGGCTATCATTATACCAATTCTGAAGAAATGGGATGCAAATGAAACCCATGGTCATTACTCTACCTGTAATAAGCAAAGAACTTATATCTATTTTAAAGAAAAGGATAATTTAATGGGTGATCGATATCGACTTAATGGCTAAAGAACAAACTGTATGTAAAGCAGGTTATTCTTCATCATATAATTTATTGATAGTTTATGTATTCCTTCGTAAATATTTGGGAAAAGAACGTCAGATATTGTATTCAGAATATTTTGACAATGAAAACGCTTTTGATTTTGTAGAGAGACTTTTACAATAAAAAATCTGGATTATAAAACTATTATTGGGAAACGGTTTAGAATGCTAATGTCAATTTCTAATGGAATCAAATCACGAGTCAATGACAAAAATGCTATTAATTATGTTTTCTAATTTTCCAATTGGCGTACTCCAATATTGTGCTTTAACATCTGTTTTTGTGTTTTTACTGCTAAACATGCAATTGTAGCTGAAAGAAACATAGGTGTGTCGGTCGGAATAAAAAAGAATACAGTTTGTGTCAAATTTGCAAAGCTTAAATCGAACAGGAAATCAAGTTTATTACTGCTTGTCAGCTCTATCGATATTTATGGAGAACCTATTTGCAACCTTTGAATTTAAAAATCCCACTTAAAATAATAATAATAATCATTTATACCAAATAATTATAAGACCTCTCTTATTACTAGTGTAGCTTTGTTTACAACACAAACCTCAATGGTCAGGAAAGACGCACTGTTATTATTTCTTAATGCTTAAATTCAAGATCAGTATCAGAAAACGTCGGGTTAGGTACTCTAGCATCTGTACTTTGTGATTAATGTATAATTTCAACTAAATCGGTTTGATTTAAAAAAAAAAAAACAATTGCTTTCATGTTTAACAATTCCAATTATATTTCATTTGTTCTTACACACTCATTTTTGTATCGCACGATATGTGGATCTGTGTCAAAAGACAGTGATCTGAACTACAATAAAAACGCTAGTATATATTCGTCGTCATCCTCTTCTCTTTCTTTTCTTTTTTCTCTTCTAACAGTTCCGGTAGCCTCGGGTGTGGGAGGTCGTGGATTTGACCAAAAGCCGAGTAAAACCAACGACTTAAAAACATGGTACTAATAGCTGGACATTAGGCTACAAACTGCCACACTGAATATATCGTAGCTATGACTGAATCAATTGTTAAAGCTACGTTAGGGTGTCGGGATAATGAGACTGGGTAGGACATCATGATATGTTTGCTAGAAATCGATATTAAAAGTCTCTGGAGACATCAAAGCGATATGACTGACATATTGTAAATGTTACGATACAATATAAATCACACATACTCTTCTCTTCTGCTCTTCTTTTTTTTTCTTCGATGGCTCCGGTGGCTTAGTGGTAAAGAGTCTGCTAGGATGCGGAATGTCGCGGATTCTAGCCTAGACTTGAGTTGTACCAAAGAGATATAAACATTGTACATGCAGCTGCCTCTCAAGGAAAACATGATTAAAAGATTAGTATTTGGACTGGTTGGCATGATGTTAGGATAATGTGACTGGTTGGAGCATCTTGCGACATGTCTACGGCATAATGACACAGTGTTCGACTTCACTGTAAACGGCTACACTGCATACATCGTAGCGATATGTCTAACATGTATCTCAACAGGAAACTACTTGTGACGAGGTACATTATAATCAAGATATCCATGGGTATTTTACCCTGAATATTACTCACTCTCATTTGGATTTAAGACAGATCAGTTTATAATTGACACACTGGTCTTTGTGGATCTTGTCGAGGAGTATACGTTTTCCAATGTGTTCTTCAGGAACATGGCTGACAAGATTTGACAAGAGTTGACAAGAGCTGACTCGAGCTGAGTTGACTAGAGCTTTCGAGTGCTGTCTGTATACATTTATGTATGTGTGTCCCACGAATGTAGATGTAGCTAATTCAAGAGTGCTGTATGTTGTTTGTACGTGTAAATACGTATGACTATATCTGGTCGATCCGTGAAGGGTACGGGCGGCCGCTACAAGGTTGGGCCAACCCATGGACTTGCTGAAAATGTGCCGTTTATCTGTTTACGAATCGTACGACTGTACAAGGGTCAACAAGCATATGTTTGTTCAAATTATTTTTTCAGTTTGGTACATTTTCATTTAAATATTATTGTTTTGGATCTTAGTTGTGTTTCAGGAGAGTTATGTGAATCTCACTTACATTGCAGAACATTTTTTGAAAATATATGAATACCTATCTACACAAACATGCGCACATTGAAAATATACCGAAACTATGATATCAATCTGAAATACAGGTTCAAGAAAACTCATGGATTTCATATACGTTTAAAAAAATAATATGTACTGTAAGATTCACATAATCGCACGTAGGGAATACGAATCGTTGTCTTTGTTAACTGATGATCGTACATTTTTTTTAATATAATCATTTTGAAGGCTGCAAGATTAGGATTAACTCTGTGTTAATAATCAGCTGTTCTTGATATATTTGAATGTTCCATGACATCAACAAATCTATATATGCGAATAATTGTGTTTATTTTACACTGTAACTGTCATTATATCGGAAGTTTGTTTTGACCTTCATCTTATTTAAGTTTAAGATCTAACAGTTTAAGCTGTATATTTATTGTTTAACTTTTAACTGAATATGCACTTTAAATATTGGCACTGTTAACAATGGGATTTAACAGATATGCACCCTTTGCATATGAAGCAAATTGCCTTATGTGTGCATGGTACCGAACGCCTTAGTAAACTTCGGTCTATTCCGATGCAAGTAGGTTTTTAAAAATTAAGGAATGTATGCATACAAGATAACATTTAAGATCGATGTTGTTTTGTTTTAATGGCAATTATTTATATCAAAGGGAACAGTTTAAATCATGATATGGCTTGAAAAATATTGTACTTTGTGCTAAAAAAATCCCCAGACATAATTTTAAGACATGTAAAGAAAAATACGCTATAATTTAATAATATAATGTTTACTCTAGTAAAGACAAATTTAGAAGCTGTTAAATATTTCTGCTGAATACATGAGGATTGATTTAGTATAAGTTACCGCTCCATATCCGCTTGTTAATGTTATACTTTATAATATTATTATTATTTTAAATTTACTTATAAAAAGATTAAAAATAAAACATTTACCAAAGACAATATTTTAGGCGTACATTATCTCTAACACGTTTAGCAGCAGGAAGGCTGAGCCCACAACTTGTCCAGCCCTCATTTTAGCAAAGTAATAGTATTTTAACGGCGATAAAATCCTAGGTTTTAATCGTGTTTTAGAGGATGGATGAGCCCACCATTTATTCCAGCCCTCCTTATAAATTGGTGATAAATACTAGGATTTTATCTTGTTTCGTATACAACCTGCGATAAATTAATCATATACGTTTTAATATATGGCAAATGTTGGAGAATCATATTATTCTAGACTAGCCAGATATAGAAAAATATAAGCTACTAAGCAATGAGAGTGACGGTGACTTTTTGCCTGAAAATCAAAAAATATCACCCCTCGATGTTGGCCATTCCCGAATCTGAGACTTAAAAAAAAATCGTTAACTCGTATTTTACCAATCTGAGACTTTACATTTCAGGCGAAAATTATTGTCTCAGATGAGAAAACCTTAACACGATAATGTTTTTTTCATCATTGAAAAAATATTTAAGTGTATATGTTATCAAGTCCAATTCGATATCGTGTTCGTGGATCATGTAACGATATTGTGACAAACCCATAAGGAGTTCTCTGAGCATTTCCAAAAAAGTCTTTAAATTTATTAAAATCAAAATCTGCACACCAAGTTTGCCAAATATTTCTTAACGTATGTGTATCAACTCCATTAAATACGCTAATTAAATTACAATTATCACGAATTACTTTAGGGATTTGTGTATATCGCTGAGTAAGATAAATCACATCTGCGTTTTTATGTCTACCACGTGAGAAAATTCTTTCAGGATTTTTTTGTTTATCTAACATGACATCATCATATACGACGAGATTATTAAATCTTCCGTCAAGATCATCGACAGACGGAGCATCATTAATATCAGTTATCACGTCAACAACATTTTCTCCTGTAATTTCAGATGCGGTTTCATTATATTCTTTTAACACAGAATAGCAGTGTTGATCATCTACGGATGGAGCAATCAAATATAATTTATCCCAGTTTAGATGTTTCATTATCAACGTCAACAACAACTGAGTTTTACCACTTCCGGATGGTCCGATAATAATCATCCTAATAGAATTTGGTAGCATTGGATGATGTTTAACTTGTTGTTTTTTCTTTGTAGCGCTAAAATCAATCACTTCCATTTATTAGTAAAGTTTATTTATGTATAAAATTATGGATTTATATTGTGTTAAATGTAAGAAGCGTACGCCAACGAATAATGAAACAACAGTTACAACTAAAAATAATCGACTAGCACTTTCAGGTAATTGTGAAATTTGTGGCATAAAAAAATTTAGATTTATAAAAAAAAAAACAGCCGGAGATATAGCTGGTAAATTATCAAAACTTCCAGGAGCTCCATGGGGGAAATATCCAGGTGAAAAACACCTTCCAGGATATAATTACTGCGGACCTGGAACTCGATTAGATATCAGACTCAACGAAAATGATCAACCAAATCCAGGAGAGTATCCAATTAACGCTATCGATGAAGCTTGTAGAATACATGATATCGCATATCGCAGTGATGATCTTCAACAGCGTCACCTCGCAGATGTAAAATTAATTCACGCGTTAAATGCAATTCCAGATAAAAAATGTAAAGAAAAGTTAGCTTCTTGGTTGATAAGCGCAGCGATGAAAGGTAAAATAATGTTCGGTAATTGAAAATCTAAATTATTTTACAATAACATGGAATCTATTTATTATTCTCCTAGCGGCTACTGGAAAGGTTACGCAGCAATTAAAAAACTAGCCAATGCTGCATCGGTAAAATATAAAACCGCAAAAGATTGGTTATCCAAACAGGCGTTATGGCAAATTTATCTTCCAGGCCCTAAAAAAATTAATTATTCTCATTTTGATGTTTTTGTACCGAATGAAGTTCATCAAGCTGATATATTATTTCTTCCTCACGATAACGGTTACAAATATGCATTAACTGTAGTTGATATCGCTAGTAGATATAAACAAGCAATACCGTTAAAAACAAAGTCGTCAGAAGAAGTCTCCGATGCATTTGAAAAGATTTATCGTAAAGGTCCACTAAGATGGCCAAATCTATTACAAGTTGATCCTGGTAAGGAATTTCAAGGTGCTGTTACAACTACGAAAAAAACTCATAATGTAGCTGTACGACGAGGACACACTGCAATACACCGCTATCAGGCAATTGTTGAAAGATTTAATAGAACTCTGGCTGAGCGGTTATTTGGATATCAATACGCGAAAGAATTTACTCAAGAAACTCGATCTCGTGAATGGGTCAAAAAATTACCAAAAGTAGTATCCGCGTTAAATAACGAAATAACTCGAATGATTGGTATCAAACCTAATATCGCAATAAAAAAAAAGTATGTACCTGGTATTAACACTAACACTTCCAATTTCCAACCAATTCTCGGTGACGTCACTGTGAGATATTTATATGAGCCAGGTGAACTCGAAGGTGGTAGCGCAAGAGCCACTGATCCTATTTGGATTATTACTACACATAAAATATCATCGTCGACACGATCTTTTAGTGGAAATGCTAGTATTTCTAGGCCAGCAATTTATAGATTGGATTTATCCGCACCTCAGCGAGGATTTACACGCGAACAACTACAAGTTATTCCTGACGATACTCAATTACCACCGCGAAAAATTAGTTAGCGCAGAAGTGCTAGCACTTCCGTACATTACACGCGAGACAAGTTAATCTCACATTACCAATAATATGCCCTAAATTATTATCTATTCTGTCAACAGTAAATTGGCGACAATCTCCAGAGTGAAATCTCCAGCGCATTAAACAATTGCAAGCAGTGCAGTGATTATCTTGTTGCGTTTTCAACGATAAAATCAATTTCTAGTTAATATTAAAATTTCTATTTTTTTTCTTATCTTGTTGTCGATATCCCGATAATTTTTTGTCAATTATGTAAATATCAACATCAGAACTACTCGCGTTATCTTCGATGATAACTCTTCGCAGTTGATTTATTCGTCGTGCTCTAGATACCGCTAAATAAACTAAATTTGACCATTCAATACGATTATCAATGATCCAAATAGTTGTATCTGTGATTGTTAATCCTTGTGATGAATGTATCGTAGCAGCGTATCCTAACACCCATGGAGAATTTTCAGTATTTAACGCATCCTCAACTACGTTGATGTCCACGTGCACAATTTCATTTAACGCTAATTTTTCAATTCCACCACCAGGAATATTAACATTAATGTCTTGTTGTCGTGTGTCAGATGGTCTGTAACATAACGGTACTTTTACATCAGAAAATTTCTCTTTATGTATTTCGAATAATCGTCGCTGAATATCATCTCGGGTTATTTTTCTACTAGCAAATGCCATATCGTTGGGTGTCCAAGATTTCCAAAATTGTTCTTCAAGGGTTTCAGCGATAACTTCTCTGAGAATTCTACACTGCTCGTAATCAGATTTCCGTCTGATTCTAAATTTTAAATCTTTTATTTCTTCATCTAGTGATCTATGATCATCTGTCATTTCTTCATAATAATCAACATTAGTTTTCAACCACTCATAAGGCGGTTCTCCACAAAATGGAGGTGGTTGACCATCATCACCGCACATTATCACTTTAGTGTTCTTCGTAGATAACCAACCTAAAAATATTTGTAACATTTTCAGCGATACTGTACAAATTTCATCCCATATAATTATCGGTGGAATAAATTTATTACCCATCCGTGATGGATCCCATTTATCACCTTTCCACCTAAAGAAACTGTGATAAGTACTAGCAGGAATTCCACGTTTTCTTATATCTTTCTTTAGTTTGTGAGTTGGTGTTAACGCTTTTATGTTAGAAATGCTAGCATTTTCGTCTTTATATATTCTTATAATTCTTTCTGTTTTTCCAGAGCCTCCACAGCCGTTTAAGTAAACCGTCTTATATCTTGTTATAGGATCAAATACTGATGGTGCATTAGAAAATTCTAATAAAATATTATCTGGATTTTTTCCTCGATAACTATCAAGTATCTCAACATCTGCATGAAGGTTATAACAGTGTAATCGCTCTTTTTTAATTCTCCAAGATCCCCAACCTGTTCCGAGAAATGGTTCAACCGCGGAAATATGTTTTTCGCGGAAATACATAGAATCAGTTGCAACTCTTACAGCGATATCTGGAAATTTATTTATCATTGAAAATAAATTAATACTTGTATACGCTAACATAGAAGCTCTTAAATGTACCCACTGAGCATTTTCTCCATCTATGTAAGTTATAACAGTTCCATATTGTTTCCCATTTCCCTTCTACTCGTTACAAATCTATTAGTATCAGTAAGATGTTTAATAATAATTTGTTCTTCGATTGGATCAATTACCAATCTAGAAGAATATCGAGCATTAGAAAATCTTCCTCCTTGAGTAAACCTTCCTATTATTTTTCGTCCGTAATCTTTTGCTGATTTTTCTCTACAGCAATATAATTGTTTAGCGAGTTCAAGTATTTTTTCATTATCATGATTTGGAAAATTCTTTCTTACATTTTCAATTTCTCTATCTAAATCTGGAATTGGCATCCAAATATCTTTTTGGCATTTATAACTTATTATAGCTTCACCAACTGTCAACATCGTTAACATACCACTATCTAACATATATCGCAACAACACTATTGGAGTCCACGCTTTCTCAGACATATGTTTACCAATCCAACAATAACTACAATCATGTAATCCATCGCGAAGTTTAAAAGAAATAACTTTAGCAAATCCAGTTAAATCAAAATCAGGTAAATCTCCGTTAATCGCAACTCTTGTCATTTCATGTGTTGGATGTCCAAAACGTTTAAAATATTCAGCACATACTCCCATTCCTAAAAACCCTCCGGGATAACTAGCATTCATATCAGCGGAAATTAAATTAACATTGTCATACTCGGTATTCCATAATCCGCCATGTCCGTATTCAATACAACTTAACCTTGTATCGTCAAGAAATCCTTTCGGAGTTTTTTTCCAAGAATTCCTTTCACGAGCGTAATGAGCGATAACAGATGAAACTGTAAAAGAATTACATAATATTTGTTCGTCAAAATCACTTACAAAATCATTTGTAATATTTTTCATACGTGAATCTAATTGTTCTTCGCGATATAATTCTCCGTTAAATTTTACAAATTGATCAAATCCTATTTCAGGATCATCGCTGCTGCTAAATAACCATACACCAGTTGGATCATCGCCGTTTATTTCCGCTATCGCATCAAATAATTTCCCCTCGTAAAATTCATCTTTGGTAAATTTGCCGGGTATATATTTTACAACCTTTGACGGCGGAAACTCAGTTATCGTGGAATTCCAGGCATGCCCGTTATGGTCAATAATTTCAATTGGTACTTTATTTGATTTATATTTACAATTGTGTAATATTTCTCCGGTTAACGATTTCACTGTAATAGGAAATCTCAAGGATTTTTGTAATTCAGTAACATCACTGATCGAAGCTCCACCTTGCTCTGCCATCCGTTTTCCCCAGGATGTTATTTTTTCACATCGTTGCTGAGTTAATCCATTTCCTCGTAAAGAATTTTTAAAATGTTCCATAACTCGCTCGGCAACACAATTTATCAGCGATGATGACATTCTCATCGGATACATTTTATCAACGTCGATATCTACATGAATTTTATATAACACATACATCACAACAGTCACAGGATAATCTCGGTATTAATAATGACTTTCAATTCCAACGAGCGTTCCTGGATTCATATCAGAGTTGAAAATCACATTTTTTTTTATTTTTCATCACAGGGTTATAATTATCTCGGATAATCCAACCGTGGACTTCCCCGGTAGTATCCCATTTAATCCACTTTATTCTGCAGTAGTAGTTGTTGTTATCCAGCAACGATAATATATTCATCGCGCGAACTTCATCTATGGTACCATCATAGAGTTTTTTACCATCACTTACTCTATAACTGGTAAACATAGATGTAGCTCCGTCGCGGTGAAATTCTTTTATCGCATATTTTCTTATTTTTTTAAGCTGTTTATTGATTCCCTTCAATGATAATCCGGATTTTGCATCGAGTGAAAAATTAATTTTACTCATTATATTAAAGCAAATATCTAATTAAAAAATAAAAATAAAACAATTGTTTAAATTTTAATTAAATATATATATATAATATAACATGAATCATTGCAAGTGGTTGCTAATCGGTTCGACAAACACGTGTAATAAATTATCGAAAAAGGAATATTGCGGACAGCATCAAGTATCAATTCGACGCGGAAGTTCAGGTCCAAAACCTTGTATTGTGTGCGGTGTTGGAGTGCGAGGTGAAACTCAACTATGTGTAGAACATGGCGGTAAAAAATTCAGAGAGTTAAAACGATATTATGACGTCTATACACACGTGAAACACCGTACTCCAATTATACAAACTCCACAAGATTACGTAAATAGACCAATGTAGAAATTACTTTGTAATTTCCAAATGCCAGTATTTTCTAAAATAACATTTAAACAAAGAAAAACTTATAAAATAAATGTCAAACGAATTCGTTTCGCATCCGATTTACGTCAATTACGAAGCTTCTCGAGATGGAACTGTTAGAAATCGGCGGTTAAGGAAAAAAATTGGAGAAGTTAGTAATTCTGGATATTTACATATTGGTATAAATTTTGGAGGAAAAAAAAGGGTATTACGCTCATAGATTTATCGTTGAGATTTTCCTCGGTAATATACCCCCGGGTTATGTTGTTGACCATATTGATGGAAATAAATTAAATAATCGCGTCGATAATTTACGAGTAGTTACTCCGCGAGAAAATTCTCTTAATAGAAATCCATGTCAAAGTAAAAACTGTATACCAAGACCAGTTACCGCTTTTTACAATAGCGAGATTATAGATTTTTCTTCTATAAACTCAGCTGCTAAATATTTTGGGATTCATAAAGAATCGGTAAGGCGAGCCGCCGAAGGTATATATACATCAACGTATTCTGACAAATTTAACTGTAAAATATCATTCACGTGGGGGTAAAAAAAATAAAAATTTTCCGAATTTTCAAATATTTACAGATTTTCACTGAAAATCCTTGGATTTTCACATACAACTGTTATCAAACTGTTCAGCAAATCTTGATATATTTTTTTCTTCTTCGAATACTTCACCGACGGCTTTCAACAATGTATTCAAAAGTTTAGAAAGTTCAATAAAATCAGTTAACGAAGATTCACAACCCTCATTTAAATTAATTTGATAAATTATCTGATTCCGCTGTCTGATTAGCGTCTTTGCTACACGATATTCCGATCGGTATGTTGGATAATCCTTGGCTCGTGCAGATGTTATCTTACGAAACTCATCCGCAAGGTAATCAGCGTTAAAGTGTAATATTTTTTTTTCTGTTATAATTGCAGCAATCTCCGGGATCTTATTTACACGATTAAGTTGTTGCGATAGTTCGTCGACGATATTTTGGTTCATTTATCTTATATGTTTTTAAAAATCTAAATGATTTTCATTTTTTAATTAAAAATTACTTAGCAATTTCACGATGAAAGTCTTACGATTTCACATCTAACGTGATTTGTAATGTTTCTCCGCGAAGATCCAACAACGAAAAATCTTGATCGGTTATTCTAAAAAACATCTTTGTGTTATACAAGTTAGCTGTGCGTAAATAAGTTGCCGGAGATGGATTCTTCACAATTAACCTACCCGGAGAAACATTCGGTGAGAATGTGTATAAGATATATCCCTGATTTGCGTTATCAGATTTTTCAACATCGACGGTGTAACTACCTAGTATAGCATCACAAATAACGTGGATGGCAATCACCGTCGATATGTTAACGTTACCCGGAGATTTGTGTTTATGCGCTTTTCTAGGTGAGTTATTATATGTGAGAATTTCAGTATGAGGATTTATCTTAAACCATAACGCGTGAATTTGTGGAAATAATTCATTAACGACGTCACGTTGTGAGTTTATTAAGTCGGGTACTGACCAACCTGGAAAATTATAATACTCTGGTTTGAATCGCTGATTTGTTAACGTTAACGATACTCGCTGAAATTTTATTTTTTTTGCTTCGTCGGCGTTATCCCTGATCAACGACAGAAATTTATCGTTGATGAAATTCATGTCCGCGATGATTTGATTTAACTGCTGATACTGTTTTCGAATATCATCCCGGGAATGTGTTAAACTAAACAACATAGATTGTTTCAGGGAATTTCTTAACTCGTTTAGTAAATTATTAAACCGTTGTTTCATATCGTTGAAATTCCCGGTTAGATCTTTTATTGAAAATTCAAAATTTCCTCGTTCAGCTAAATTAAATTTCCAGACAACAGCGCCACTGTATTGATACGCGGCTTTATCAAGTATATCGGTTTCTGTACCGTTGTAAACTTCAAATGAAAAATTCGTAGCTATATTTGGTTCACGAAGAAAATCAAAATCGTATAAATATTTTAACGGAGAAACCTTTGATATAAGTCCAGGAAAGAAATCAGCTAATTTCGGTTCGGGTAATTTATAGTGAGCTGCGGGGAGACTATCTAACCAATTTTGATGAATCGGTTGAAAAAATTTATTTAAAAGATCATCCAAAGATTTTTTAATTTCTGATATGTCAAATTGTGGAATTTTAAATTCACTGATTTTCTTTACAACGATGTTATATAACTTCAAATTCAGTTCTAGTTGACGCGTTAACGTGTTGTAAAACACGCTGAATAACTTGTGAATTCCAGTTTGACATATCAGAAATTATTTTATTACAAATTTCTGTATTCTTGATAATTAACGCCGGATCAGGTTTACTTGATTTGAGTTCCGCGGATATTATATCAAAATATTTTTTTAAATCAAGTTTTAACAAATTAGATTGAATTAAAATATTATCTTGATTTATTAGCAACCAAGTTGCTGCTCCAACTGTTTTTATATTAAAAAAAATTAGATATATCAAATTGTTTACCATAACTTAACGCGGCATCGTGATAATCAGATTGTTCAGAAATCCAAGTTGATCGTTGCGGCTCCTGTGGTATATCCGTTATATCAACGGTGCCTGGAATAAACTCTGGATATCCTAATAGCGTCCTTATACTACTGTTGTAAATGTCTACAGCGTAATCTGGTGAATTTACTTCGATGACCGAACCCAACGAAGATTCTTTAGCGTGAATTTCAATTGGATATTTATCGTCGGACGTGGTAATAGTTGTTTTACCTGTTATGATATTCGGTCCAGTTATATTTTCAATCTCTTCGATGATTATTTCGTTGATGTCTTCGATGTCATACGTGCCTGTGGGGATGTGGATTGTATGCCACGTAGTTGTATCAGCGATTACACCGTTTGCATTTAGTTTGTAATTAGCGGAAAATGTGAAGCTGTTATTGGGAGGTTTACCTTTATACGGTTCCGCGCGTACATTCGGCCAGCTATAATAACACCGCAATTGAGTTAACGCGATTTCAGCTGCGTTCAACGGAGGATTAAATTCAACGCTAAATTCTGGAGTTTTCGTTGTAATGGTTATCAACGATGTCCTCACCGGAGTTGTATTATCCGCGATTTGATTTAATAATTGTTGTGACATATTTGAAATTACTTTTGTAATTTTTAATTCATAAATTATCTTTGGATTTTTCAATTATGAAATCATTTTATGATTTTTAATTCTCTGAATTTTCAATTGTTGTGGTTGTTATCTAAAATTTAGAACTTCCATGTGTTAGAAAGCATGGGAGTATTTCGTTAGGGATTTTCGGCCAACCGATAGCCGTTAAAATACTACTTTGATAAACATCAACGACGATTCTCTCCGATGTTATAATTACTTCTCCGTTAGAAAATAACATTAACGTGTTAGATTCATCTTCGCATGTTAATAGACCTATACGAGCATTTATTTGTTTATTGAGTTCATCGATGGTATATTCACCTGGCGAGATTCCAATAACATACCACTGAATTGGATATTTCCAAGAAAATACGAGCGAATTATTACTCCTGGTTATTAAAATATTTTTAGGTCGAGGATTTCTGTGTAAGTTTTGAATGGTTATCATTATTTATATTATCGTTATTTAATTTCTTCATCGTGGAATTATAACACTCGGTGTTATATGAAAATTCCTCTTCGGTTATTTCTTGATCAGTTATCGCTGATGAAATCATCGCGGTTAATGTTGTATACGCGGATGTTGCTGTGTTAAGTTTTAACGTGTAATCTCGGAGTTTACTCGCGGAACATGACGAGATTTTCTTTGTTACTCCGGTAAATATTCCAGTAAGTGCAGTTACCGCGGAAATAACAATAGGAAGTACAATTGGTGCAGTCACAGTCACCGAAGATAGTATTATCCCGGTGGAGGCAATTATTCCAGATACCGCATAAACAGTTATATCTAACGCGGTAATTCTTCGCTGATATTTTTTCTTTTTTACAGTATAAACATTGATGGCATCTTGTAGTTGTTGTTGATATTTCGATATAGTATCATAACGATACCGAGATGGTGGTGGAATTGCTTGGCAATTCTCGTCAAGGGGTTTCATTGACAACGTTGACATTATTGAAAAATTGTTAACATTTTTCAATTACTTTGTAATTTCCAATTCTTTTAGATTTTCAATTATTGAAATTACTTTGGTAAATTCGGATATTCTGTTATATATTCTATAATATAATTATATTCAGTTCTAACTACGGTTGCGTCAACTGGTGTTAAAATAAATTCAATGTGTGTTCCTTTTAAATCTGGAGATTCATTAAGTTTTTTAACAATTACAAACACGGAATTAACTCCTCTACTAGGAGATAATATTATCCTACCTTCTAGAGTGCGATCAAATACAATAGCTTCAATATTAAATATATGCTCAGAAATTATTGAAATTCGAAAAATACCAGCTCTTGTTAACTCAAAACTATCGCCTACCAGCCACATAATCTTGATGAAAAGCTTTTCTCTCAATATCCACAAATCCATAATTTTTGACCTTGTCAGTAATCACTTTAATATCTTCGATTGATTTTTTACTAGTTTCAATGGAAGGTAATTGTAAATTAATCGCAGTTATGTCATCGGTGATTTTCTTAATCGTGACAAGCTTATCTAAAAATACTTTAAGATCCTTCGGTTTAATATTTTTGATGTTAGAATCTAACATTTTATCAAGTATATCATCAATTTTTTCAAGGTTTTTCCGAGCTGATTCAAATTTATTTATATGATCATCAAATTTAGTTATATGACCATCAAAATCGGTTCGTAACGTTCCTTGATTAGAAACTGCAGTTCTTATATGCGCTTCCAACGTGATTATGGTATTACATTTTTCTGAAAAATCTGTAATTTTATAACTCGGTTCAAGTTTACCTTTTTTAAATACTACTATAGATTCGTCGTCGGCTTTTGGTTGTTTCGTCAAGAGATCATCCAGCGATAAATTACTAGTTGCTAATTTTCCATTTTTATCTTCAAAAACAACTAATTCTCCGGGATCTACATCAACGAGTTTTAATCCTGATGTTGCATATTTTTTTATCATATTCCTTATTTGTCTCGCTGAGAGATATTTTTCTTGTTTCGTTGTTGATCTTCCAAAAATATCTGACATGTTATGTTATTGTTTTTAGATTTTTAATTGTGGTGTATTCGTGGATTGCTTTATGTGGTAAAATATTAGCGTTGGATAGCGCTGATAACGCGTTAATAGTTTCTTGTCCACATATCGGAGGATCATTTATTGTTTGTGTTGGCAGCGTTGAATACCAAATTGATGAATTATTTTGTATTTTCTTAACATAATTGATAAATTCTATTGGCGGTGGTAGCCCATACGAGTCAAAATAAATAATACCGCGTGGATTAATTGCGTAACAAACCCAGTGAGTTCCAGGTCCGGTATTGTCGTCAAGATTAATTATTCCAGTTTCGGGGATTTGTGGGTGATCTGGTAATTGATCTCTCATAAATACACCCCTGAAATTTTTTATTGGAAATTTAGTAAATTTAGATTTTTCAACCGCGTTGATGAGATCGTAATTTGACATCGGTGTTAACTCGGTTGGTATCTCGTGAATCTGCTTCCGGGAAGTCTCAATCCGCGTCCTCTTTTTTTTTGTTTTGATATTCCCTTACCGGTAATTTTATCGATGAGAAAACCACCTAGCGAACCAAGAATTGGTGCTAGCGCGGGTAACGCAGCTGCGAGTAATGGAAGAAATCCCCCAGTTTTAACCATATTGGAGATTGCAGCTTTGGAAAGAGTAATTTGAGCTCCCTTCTTATTTTTAGTGCACTATTTATTTGTTTTGTCTGAGTATCAGTAAGCGATAATTTATTTGGTCCGCCAGTTAACTGACTGTGTTTCAACGAGATTGTAGTTCCACACTGCTTAGCTACTGATGACTGTAATTTTTTTATTTGACCCTGGGTCAATGTGACGTTGATAGTGTTATATGACATGTTATTGGAAAATGCTAACATTTTTCTAAATACTTAATTGAAATTGCAATAATTTCATTTAAAGATTTTCCACTGGTGCGTCAACGACTCTCATTCTTCCACCTCCGCCTTCTAGCATCATAGATTTATCACTACGAAGAACTGCAACTGCTCTAAAGCCATTAGGAGCATTACTAACATTAGCCTGAAATTTAACGTCAACGGTTGAGTGCTTAGATAGATCAAGATGTTGTAGTGAGAAATAATAAATCGGATACAAACCTTGAAAGTCCAACTGGGATATTTGCAAGCCAGTATCAACATTCTGATCAGGTCCCATAAAAGACCACAGCCGATGATAAACCCGAGCAATTTGATTATTTTCGTAACTGAGAGTAAGTTGTTCTGCGGGTTCTTGTTGATTGCTTACTCGCAGTGAAACTTCATTAACACCAAATTTATCGAATATCATGTGGGAACGAAGTTGTTGTCTCCCCTCAGCGGCAGTACTCTGAGTTCTGTTTATATTTTGTAGCACAACAAATACATACCTAGGTGTGGAAACATTCTTTGTCAATGCGAGTTGCCAGGTGAAATGTCCACCGACTGGATTAGTTGTCGTAGCTGTTGTAACATCACACCAACTTAATAGTGTTTTTCCACCGTGATCCATAAAAGATAGCAATTTAGTTTCAACATCCAGCGATGGAGTCAGCACCGGCATCCACAACGCTAGTTGTGTAAGTAGTATACGACCATCATTATCAGCAGCAGTACTTCTCCATAACGCGTAATCGTCAGTTGATCTTCTTGAGAGGACTACAGTGTGACTAGCACCATAGATAACCTTTTTCACATCTCTACAAAATCCAAATATATGAGATAGTGGAATTATACAAGAAAATCTACCAATGGCATCTATGTTCTTTTTACGTGCTGCAAATCCTGCGTTGTAATTAGGATTATTACTCATAACAACAGCTTCAACATCAGCATCATCAGCATCAGCACTATGCTTTTTTGGTCGTCTTAACGTAAACGGATTAGGGTCAGCGTAATCAGATGTATCTTTCGCGAACATCATTTAGTGACCAGCAGATTTAATAAAATCATCAGAATATCTAGCGAGTCCGAGTATTGTTGTTGCAACATCAACGTCATTATCGATAGCTTCAATTCTATTTGTACCAATTATATATTCAGCGGATTTAAATAATGCCATAATCCCGTTATTGACAAATCCAATATTAAGATCTTTGAGATTATCAGCGACGGCATAAGGTGTATTATCATTCTTTCTCAATTGCCCTTCCACTTCAATGTAAGCTTCTGCTGGAAGAAAATATTTAGAAGTGTCATCGAATCTAAGTTCAATTCGGGAACTCGTATTTGGATCTTGAGCGTTATATGAAAAATATTGATAATCACGAATTGAATTATTTTTAGACACCTTAGCATCTATGTCAAAAGCGTCATCGATTTCATATTCAAACATTATATTTGTATCGATAAATCTAAATAATTAATTGTTTTAACCCGGAACCGGAAATATTTCTTAAACGAGCTTGAACTATTTTGTTTATCGCACTACCTGTTTTCGGTGGCATATTCATCGTAGATGGTAATTTTCGGGGTCTTCTTACAAGAGATGCAATTTAACTTACAGCTGCGTCAAGTCCTTTGACAGCTAAATTTTCTAGTTCTGTACCAGCTTTACTGCTTAATACCCCAATTGCCTTTGAAGCGATTTCTTTACCAACAGGAAGTATTTTCGGAGCAACTCTAGTAAATAAACCGGTGACAACATCACCAAGTCCATTTCCGTAAGTAAGTTTATAAACTGGTAATCTTGAATTCATAACAAAAACGGGTCTAGCCCGGTTCATACTTCGATATATTATCATTATTGTAAATTGTAGGTAGTTTTTAAATGCTGTTGAAATTTATCTAATTTGAAAATCATTTCCATTTTAATCGCTATAATAATCATCAATAAGTTCATTAACGAGACTGCGATACAACCCCATTGGAATTATCTTCCCTTGAAATAATCGCTGACAAATTTCAATGGCTTCATTTGTAATTTCCGGAGAATTATTTCCAGCTCGTTTCCACCGATAAGAATTTCCAACCGTGATACATCATCGAGAATATTTCTGGAACAGGGTATTATATTACCACCGCGATAACCACTACCGGTACTTTCTTCGGGTTCTTCAATAACAGGGTCTGGTTGTCTTCGTGGTCGTCCTCGTTTTTTTGGAGTTGATTTAAGTTGTTGTTCTTCTGCTCGTGTTTGTTTTTGTTCGGTTGCTAGTCGTTGTCGTTCAGATACCGACTCTATTTGTTCTTGATTTTTAATATATTCATTTTCAACAAGAGCCATATATTTTTGATATAGTTGATTATCCTCCTTGACTTGTGGTAGTTGATTTTTAATTCTGTAAACAGCTTTAGCAAAATCACGTATATTAGTTATACTTTTTTGTTCCGGGGCTAAATTTCTTTTTTTGTTGAAATATCCCGACGCGGCAAAACTTATTATATCCTCCGCGCTACCCTTATCAATCTCCGCTAAAGCAGCTTCGGTAAATTTATCTCGGAGCGATTGAACTCGTTCATCATACGACGTTTTAGATTTAACTACAGGTGCAAATACAGGTGCAACTACAGGTTTTAATCCTTCTACCGCAGTTACAACCTTTTCAGTTGTTTCAGTGATCGGTTTAAATAATTCTTTAGAACCAATAGTAAACTCCGTTTTTGCTTGTTGTTGAACTTGTAAATTATTTCTGAAAGAATCTCTCACCGGAAGAAATTTCTTAATCGCTGCTAATCGTTCCCGAACTAATCTAGTTGTTTGTGCTTCTCCGATATTTGACATGTTATTGTAGATTATAAACATTTTTTAAATTGTTAAATTAGAATATTTACCAATTAGCATATCTAGTAAACTCTTTTATTTTTTGATTTAATTCTTTATTTTCTTTTCTAAGAAGAAGTATTTCATCTTCATTCTCGTTAAGTTCCTTTTTATAGTTTTGCTTTTTTTCTTTGAGTTTTAAAATCTTATTATTTAACTCGGTAATTTCAGATAACTGAAGATTATTTACTTGTTTTAACTTATCAAATTCAGCCGAGTTAACAGAAGTTTTTGAACTTTCAAGTTTTGAATGTAACTTTTAAATCGTATCAACTTGTTTTTGATTTAATGTATGTAACTTATCAAACTCAGCAGCGGGGATATGAGAGTTTTCAATTTGAGTTTTTAATGAATTAATCTCATTGAATTGTTCTTGATTTAACGCCTTTAATTTATCATATTCGGCAGTATAAATATTACCACCACCTGATTTCTCAATTTGAGATTTAAATTCTTGTAGTTGTTCAGCTAAATTATAATTTTTATTTTGTAATAAATCTAAAGTTGAGTTTAATTTACTATTCTGATCACTTAATAAATTTATTTGTTCTTGTTGTTGCTGATCTTTATTTTTTAGCGAGTTTATATATTGTTGTTGCTGCGCTAACGAGTTTATATATTGTTGATGTTGTTGTTCTTTTGCTTCAGAGTCAATACATTTTTGACAAGGTAAATTTTCTGGTATGTCTACGGGATTTCCACCGCCGTGAATTTCTTCAAGTGGTTGAGAAAAAATTATTTGAGGAATTTTTTTTTGCTCTCGTGCGTGTGCTTGAGAATTTTCAATAATATCAAACATACGATTTAATATTTTATTATTGACAGTATTATTTATCGGACTACCCCAAATTGCGTATACTCGAGAACTTCCAATATGATATTTTGCTTTAATTTCCGATATAGGAATTTTACCTTTTGACGCGATAATATCTTCAATGTCTTTTTCGGATAACGTCGTTGATGTTATGGGCATGCTATTTAATAAAAATATTAAATTCTTTTTAAAAAAAATTAAGAATTAATGAGAATTCTTGAGAATTAATGAGGAATCTTAATAATAATAAAAAAAAACATTATCGTGTTAAGGTTTTCTCATCTGAGACAATAATTTTCGCCTGAAATGTAAAGTCTCAGATTGGTAAAATACGAGTTAACGATTTTTTTTTAAGTCTCAGATTCGGGAATGGCCAATATCGAGGGGTGATATTTTTGTAATTTTTGGGAAAAAGTCACCGTCAGCCTCTCTGCTGCTTACTAAAACCAGAAGATTATCAAGTTTTTAGTAGTTTTGCCGATTCCAGTTATCGTTACACAGATAAATTTTTAAAGGATGCATATAAGAAAGGAAAAATGGACGGGATGCTAGGCTTGATTGGGTGTATGCGATTAATACTGGGATTGATCATTTAGATAAGAATGCGTTAGAGTATCAAATTTATAAAAGAGGAGTTAGAGATTATAATGCGCATAAAAGTGGATAACAACAAATAGAAAAGGATTAACGACAAGTACAGAGGAAAGGTCAAACACTAACGCTAAGACAAAAGGAACCAAACAACAGGAGTAACCTCAAGTACCTCAAGAACCTCAATAATGTTATATGCCGACTTCAGAAGATGACAAATACGCAAGGTTTCTCAAGTGGAAAAGGTTTTACATGATGTGGTTTAAATATCTGTCCATATAATATTGTCAACGATGTATCCCGATTAGAAGTTCTCATCGGAGGACAACGAGCTAGAAATAATTCTCGTGAAATTATCAATGAGGCCACAAATATATGTCAGCGACTATTTAAAGATGGTATAATAGATATTGAATTATATCGAGGTCTCATCGATGAGATCGTAGACGAATATTATGGCGATTAGATAAAATATCATCATATAAGAGAATCATGCATAATCAACGACGTCAACGTGTCTGTCACGGAATGTTGTAGTTTTTATTTAGGAAAGACATGTACTCGGGTTTTGTTTATCGTGTGCAACGATACCCGAGGGTGATTTTTTTTTATTTATATATATATGGGCAATTGTACTTCGGAATCGTGAGTACAATTCGCTATATGCCGCTCGTGCAAAGCGTTCTTGATACGGAGCACGAATCCGTATAAATACTTTGCTATATGTAAAGGGTCTTTACATTACTACGGGTTTTGTCAACAAGCGGCTGGTTTCAAGGACTGTAGCTATAGGGTTATAGATCCGAGGGAGGGAGGATTGCACAACTTTAGCTGTAGGGGTAAGTACATTTTTGATACTGAGTGATAGCTCTTTGTATCACTATATTTACCTTTGCATGTTTGTTATATAGTTTTACACAGCATAATACTCTTGTTCGCGAGGCATTTAAATTGGTAAAGTAAAGCTATATTTTGTTAAAATATAATTGTTTACTATTCAGCATTATCAAACAGGGAAGGTGTACTATAGAACCTGTCATTATGATAATAATAGTCTTGATAATTTACCGTGTATAACGTCATTACGTTATGTCTGTATCAAGGTTAGTACACGGTGTCGGGTATCTTTTCAGCTATTTGTACGAGGGTGTTAAACGTCCGGGGTGCCCGGAGCTGTCAAACGTCGGGAGCTGTGATTAAATGCACTGGTGTGTCCAGAGCTGTTTAATGTGCCGGAGTGTCTAATGTCTAGCGTCCGGAGTGTCTAATGTCAAGGGTGACAAGGGTGACTCAGCTGTGGAGCTGTCTAAATGACCAGAGTGTCTGGAGGGTCTAATGTTTCGCTGTATTCCGAGGGTCCGGAGTCTGTAGAAACTGTGAAGTTCTATTGTACCAGCTGTGGAGCTGTATACTAATAGTTGATTATATATATTTATTCGTAAATTGTTAGCCGTTGGCTAATGTGGGTTTGCGGAACCCAGTATATGGTTTGAGACTGGAAAGATAAGTTATCTGTCCTGTTATTATTTTTCAAATATAGTTCCGCTACTTGAGCGTATACATTTTTACTATATAAGTAATCCTGCATTGTTTACTACGTGAGTAGACTGTATTCATGTTTTTTTTTGTATAATTTTTTCGCTGGGGTTTTGTATCAGCTTTTGTATCATTGTATCACTGATTCATATCATTGTTTTGTATCATTGTATCATTTATTTTCGTTTGCATCTTCTAGTCTGTGCGTAATTATGTATAATTAAATCCAATATTTGGATTACAATACGCACGCATTTCATTGTTTTGTTTATATACATATATCGCCACATTAAACCATAATCTTTTTATCTGTATCATCAAAGCGTGTTTTGTTGTTAATCCGAAGTGGTCCGTCTCGGTTATCTTGTTACAAATGGTGTCAAAAGTGGGATCATTTCGGATTTAACAGAGCACTGAAATTGGTTTGTAGGTTTTTGTCTTTCAGACTCGCTTGATAAAGTATAGAGGGGTTAGGGAGGTATCTAATGTTATTTTATTTCTTTGTATTTATTTAATAGTGTTGCAATTCTGAGAAGGGAAATACGGTTTACTGGTAATTGCGTGTTTTGTTAAGCCTGGACTTTAAGGTTGGTCACTGCCAAACTTCTGAAATGTCTTCTATGAAAGAACTGGTAGAATTGGGGAAACCGTTCGGTTATGATGGGGAGTCCCTTAGAAATTTCGTTCGTGAGGAACAGGCTAGGGAGAGGGACCAAAGATTAAAGGAGAGGGAATTAGAAAGGGAAACCAAGAGGGAAATGCTAGAATTAGAAGAAAGGAGAATGGCTTTTGAAAAAGAAAAGATAGAACTAGAAAAACAGGCAGAAAAGGAAAGGATAGAACTAGAGAAAGGGAAGATAGAACTAGAAAAACAGGCAGAAAAGGAAAGGATAGAATGGGAAAGGGAAGCAGAGAGGGAGAAGATAGAAAGGGAAAAACGGGTAAGGTTAGAAACTTTGGAGATAGAAGACAGGAATAGGCAGAGGGAGCATCAAAGGAATTCTGAGTTATTGCAAGCTAAAAAAGAGGGGGAACATGATGTTAAACTGAGGGGTCCAAAATTGCCCCCATTTGAAGACGATAAAGATAATATGGATAGTTATCTAAATAGGTTCGAGAGGTATGCTACGGTACAAAAATGGAAGAAAGACGATTGGCCGCTTCACCTTAGCGCGTTACTGAAAGGTAAAGCGTTAGACGTGTATTCGCGTTTATCCACGGCCGATTCGCTCAATTACCCCGTGTTGAAAGAGGCACTTCTCAAGAAATATGAACTAACTGAGCAAGGGTTTCGCAAGAAATTTAAATATAGCAAACCCGAGAGAAGCGAAACATTCACCCAGTTCGTCAGTAGGACTTATAATTACTTGCAGCGATGGGTGGAATGTGGTAAAGTCGTCAAGACATTTGAGGGTCTTGTTGATTTCTTGCTTCGTGACCAATTGTTAACAACATGTGGTAAGGAGCTATATTTATTTGGTGGAAAGGAAAGGTCCTTCACAAATAACGATTTATTTAAACCGATCACTGAAACAACTGAAAAAGTTGTAACTGCGGTAGAAGGATTAAAACCTGTAGTTGCACCTGTAGTTGTACCTGTAGTTAAATCTAAAACGTCGTATGATGAACGAGTTCAATCGCTCCGAGATAAATTTACCAAAGCTGCTTTAGCGGAGATTGATAAGGGTAGCACGGAGGATATAATAAGTTTTGCCGCGTCGGGATATTTCAACAAAGAAAGAAATTTAGCCCCGGAACAAAAAAATATAACTAATATACGTGATTTTGCTAAAGCTGTTTACAGAATTAAAAATCAACTACCACAAGTCAAGGAGGATAATCAACTATATCAAAAATATATGGCTCTTGTTGAAAATGAATATATTAAAAATCAAGAACAAATAGAGTCGGTATCTGAACGACAACGACTAGCAACCGAACAAAAACAAACACGAGCAGAAGAACAACAACTTAAATCAACTCCAAAAAAACGAGGACGACCACGAAGACAACCAGACCCTGTTATTGAAGAACCCGAAGAAATTACCGGTAGTGGTTATCGCGGTGGTAATATAATACCCTGTTCCAGAAATATTCTCGATGATGTATCACGGTTGGAAATTCTTATCGGTGAAAAATAATAACAGGACAGATAACTTATCTTTCCAGTCTCAAACCATATACTGGGTTCCGCAAACCCACATTAGCCAACGGCTAACAATTTACGAATAAATATATATAATCAACTATTAGTATACAGCTCCACAGCTGGTACAATAGAACTTCACAGTTTCTACAGACTCCGGACCCTCGGAATACAGCGAAACATTAGACCCTCCAGACACTCTGGTCATTTAGACAGCTCCACAGCTGAGTCACCCTTGTCACCCTTGACATTAGACACTCCGGACGCTAGACATTAGACACTCCGGCACATTAAACAGCTCTGGACACACCAGTGCATTTAATCACAGCTCCCGACGTTTGACAGCTCCGGGCACCCCGGACGTTTAACACCCTCGTACAAATAGCTGAAAAGATACCCGACACTGTGTACTAACCTTGATACAGACATAACGTAATGACGTTATACACGGTAAATTATCAAGACTATTATTATCATAATGACAGGTTCTATAGTACACCTTCCCTGTTTGATAATGCTGAATAGTAAACAATTATATTTTAACAAAATATAGCTTTACTTTACCAATTTAAATGCCTCGCGAACAAGAGTATTATGCTGTGTAAAACTATATAACAAACATGCAAAGGTAAATATAGTGATACAAAGAGCTATCACTCAGTATCAAAAATGTACTTACCCCTACAGCTAAAGTTGTGCAATCCTCCCTCCCTCGGATCTATAACCCTATAGCTACAGTCCTCGAAACCAGCCGCTTGTTGACAAAACCCGTAGTAATGTAAAGACCCTTTACATATAGCAAAGTATTTATACGGATTCGTGCTCCGTATCAAGAACGCTTTGCACGAGCGGCATATAGCGAATTGTACTCACGATTCCGAAGTACAATTGCCCATATATATAAATAAAAAAATCACCCTCGGGTATCGTTGCACACGATAAACAAAACCCGAGTACATGTCTTTCCTAAATAAAAACTACAACATTCCGTGACAGTGTCAGAGTTATAAACTCAAGACTACCCGTGTATAAAGTATACTACGGAGATGGATTCGGTAATGTTAGAAGCGGAATATACACTAAAATTGCCCCAAAGGCGATACCACTAAACACCTATCGTTGAAAGCAACTGGTTTTATTCGTGATAAAGGTACCGGTGTTGTTGGTGACCTGGCCGGAAAAGCTTTCTCCGCGGTCAAAGATAGAATAATGAGACTAATCCGTAAACCTCAACCCGTTCAACTTGTAAAATTACCGGTTACCTAATTTATGCCCGCGAATGTCGGTCAAATGATAAACCAACTCGCAACTCAGAAAATATCAGAGCTTAGTGGAGTGTCTGAAGAAAATAAACAAAGACATATTACCGCAAATATGATAGCGGGTAGTGGTCTTCGTTTTAGAAGGTAATCAACTATCATAAAATGTTTGAGGAGATAGTTAACTCTGCGTTTCATATCGGCGAAAGTGTATTGATAGACACTTGTCTCCGTGATTATCAAATGTATTCGTACCATGCAAGAGCTCCAAATGAACGAGGTAGAATTGAATTTCAAGTTCAGGACACTAGCAGATATATTTTTCCATCGGAGGGATATATTGAAGTTGAAAGTCAACTTTCAAAACACGATAACACTGATTATGGAGCTGGTGACAGAATTGGGTGTGTCAATAACGGTATAATGGCACTATTTAACAGTGCCAGATATATTATCGATGGAAGATAAATTGAGGCAATTCAAGAAAATGTTGATATAGCAACTACCATACTAGGGCTAATGAGATATTCATATGATTATGCGAGAACAGTTTGTATCTTCTATGATGTTTGTTAAGGATACAACATATCATCCTGATAATAGAAATATTACCATTTATTGGGTAAGAAACGCTGCAGGCGACGCGGTAGCAAATGCTGTTACATCGCAAAATGGAAATTATAGTCTGGGATTTGCAGCTCGTAAAGACATGTTAAATGGTCAGGGAGAGTTTTCCTGTGCGATTCCTCTCTCTCATATATTTGGATTTTGCTGCGATGTTGAAAAATATATATTCGGCGCAAAACATACTATTGTACTCAATAGAAATGAAAATGACAACGACGCAATATGGAGAGATGGAGGCAGGGAGGACCGGGGTAACGTAACTTTGACAAAATTTTCGTTGTGGATGCCAGCGTTGACTCCTTCAATTAGTCACGAAAACCAATTAATGTCCTTTATGGAAACCAACGGTAAGTGACTGTTGCCTTGGCAAACGGTGACTACAAATAGCGTCACTGGTATTGACGTTGCTGAATTGTTTACGTGGCAATTATCGTCGCAACATGGAATAACTCCTTCGAAATATGTTTTCGTCGTACGTCAACTAGCTAACAGAATAAATAGTCAAGAGCACATCCCGATGGTATTTAACCCGCTCGGTGTTACACAGGTTTCAATCAGAGTCAACGGTCATCAAGAATCATCCGAAGATATAATTATGGATTATGAATATAATCACGTTGTGCGGGCGTATCATCGGTTGATGACTTTTCTAGGACGTGACCTAGATATTGAAACTGGAATGTTTATATTTCAACGAGAATTTAGAACGCTGTATCAGATCAGCTATTTCTCGTTGGAACATAAGATTTGTACAAGCAACCAGTCGTCGATATAGTCTTTCGTGTTCATGTAGATTCTGGAGGATATAGAGCAGTAGCTGTTATTGTTAGTGATAAGGCAATGCTACTCGAGGGTGTTGGTTGGCGGACGAAACTCGTTGACGCTCCAATAGAAAACATGTAACAATTAGATGATCTGTTTTTTAAAATAAAAATGTCATACAGTCATGTTAATGTCACATTGACTCCTCGTCAGGCAGATACATTTCAATCGAAAAGCTCTACTACGTGTGGTACAAAGATATCTCTGAAACATGAAGATATAGCTAACGGAGGACCAAATAAACTATCTTTGACGAAAACTCAGCAAGCACTAAAGAAAAATACAGGAATACAGTTGGAGTTTTCACCCCCCGCAATTTCCAATATGGTTAAGTCTGGTGGGATATTTCCTTTTCTCGCCGCAATTCCAGAGCTACTTGACGCCTTAGCCCCGCTGTCTCTAAAGCTGTTGGATTGGATGCACATGGTGCTGCTGGTGCTGCTGGTGTAAATAAAAGTATCGGAAAAGGATACAAAAAATGAAGCGTCCTGAGACTTCCCGGAACATACCGCGCAAAAGGTCTGAGACTCCACTGAACTTATTGGAGTTAGGGTTGTCTCTGATGTTAAATTTTGATTTAATCACCGTGTTAAAAAAACTCCCCGATAAAACATTTCAGAGGTGTTTTCATGAAAGATCAATTACCTAAACAACCATCAATCCCATAAACTGTTATAATTAATCTCGATGATAACACCGGACCTGGAACTCACTGGGTTGCATATGCGATACAACCTAAATCAATTATTTATTTCGATCCGTATGGACTAGCGCCACCAAAAAATTTTCTCAAATACGTCTCCTCGTTAAAATCTCCTGTTTCGTATTTCATGTTGCCCACCCAGACATTAACCGATCCTCCGATATGTGGCATAGAAACCATTAACGTGTTAACAGCGATCTCAAAATCTACCGCTCCACCTCATAAAACCGTACAAGAATACACCAGTAATCGCTTTTTAAAGAGATCTTAAACGTATAATGGCAGATATTTGGGGATGATCAACTCCAACGTGAGGGAAAGACCAAGTGAGCTTCCCTCGAAGAAGTAAAGAAGCTTATATAAAAAATGTTATCAGACACATTAAACCATTTAAATGTCGATCCAAACGAAGTTGTCGTATTTCAAGACTGTCAAGGAAAATTGAAAACGAGTAATGTTTCACTGGATGACATTCTGACAAAACAACATGGGGTAGCTGAAAACACTATCGCGCTTTTTTCCGATCAGGGCAAACTCAAACCCGTAGTTGTTTTTTCAACCGTCGTAGATAAGCTAACGCCACTCTGTGATAATTTTGCGTCTTTGGCAGATTTAATAAAAACACATCGCAGTAAACATGACATTTACATAAATCGATTTGCTGGTGACCACACCAAAGCTCATCGATGTAAAAACAGCCATTGAAGTGTCAACCTCGTTGAAATGTGTGCACGACGCCCTTGTAATTAGATTTATCCAAATTACCGAGTTACAAAAAAAGAATAGTTGACAACATTGACGCACTATATTAAAGTTCTTTCGATATCCACCGGTGACCACACCACCACTCCCAGAAATAAAAACCGCCATTGACGATCTAAAAATACTACGCAAAGAATATAAGGAACATGTTGAAAGCAATTTACACGTCTTCGTAATAACTTTGGAAAGGTTGATGATGCTCTTGACAACTTCTTTGGTAAACCCGCAGCGATTCGTATAAAACTCTCAGATGTTAAAACATCCATCGATGAGATCAAAAGAACTCACGAGGCCATCAAAGATGATTTTCCAAGGATGATTGGCACACTAGATAAAACAAACATACCCCACGAGAAAACTATCAACGTGGTATGCACGATTCAGCCTGGATAATTCGCTTAAACGCCGCAGATTAACACATTAAATATCACCGCGACTATAACGGGATTTTATCTACTAACATTGGTGTCACCGACCCAATTTAATATGTCGTCGACGGTGTCGTCCGGAGTCAACAATACCATATCGATAATCATCGACAAAGATTCGACATAAAGATTCGCTAGATGATAGAAATCAAGTTAGGGTATCGATAACCTGGTGCGTAGAATTTGTAGCCGATTTGAGTAAACAGCTTAATTGAAATCTACGGTTTTAAATAAAACAATGTCGCAGACAATGTCACAACAGTATCGATATGACCAGGTCATACAATTTCAAACTAAACTAAAATCTCTCAGTGAAAAATATGAAAACAAAAATAAAAAAATATCGGCGAAGGATTGCTGCTGTTGACGTTATCGCGTACTCGATTTCAGGTGTAATTACCAGAGCAGGAATAATTCCTTCTTTGGTGACAATGGTTGCCCCGATAGCTGTTCCAATTTGTATAGCCGAGGCGACAACCATCGCGGGAACAATTTTCATAATAAAAAAAAATATTATCGTGTAGTCAGCGCAAACTACAAGACTACGTTGTTCAGTTTATTACGGTATCAACCGCATAGTTGCAATTATCCGTGATGATATCGACGACACAACATTATCCGATAGTGAGTTCTCCGCGATGATATACATTTATGATTCCCCGATGTCAAAATTATAGGAAAGTATTTGTTCAATTGATGATTCAGGCAATTTATTATATATTTCATTGATGTTAGTTTTTTATCTACGAATATAAAAACTCCCGTGTATCACGTCGAATTTCAATATCAATGATAACAAACCAATCAAATAATTACTCGTCATATAAAATTGATACCAAACAACAAAATTTGATTGAGTATGCTGCTAAATATATATCATCGGCAACATATTTTATAGATCGATTATGAATATCATAATATCTACCAGCGGAACTTGTTGATGGAAAATATATTGTGTTATTCATGATACCGGCTGCCGGTATTGTGATCTAATTTTCGGTGCTGAGTTTAAGCAATTTTCAACAGGAGTGACCACCCGTAAAATTTCTATTCGATTGTCCAAGAGGGTTATATTGATATATTTAACAACTAATCCTTCACCAATCAATCCATTAAAACATTCATAAATAAATCGGTGAGCTAGATAATCTCTTCTTTGTCCACAGTATCTGAAACTATTCATCATATATCCCATATTATTAATCAGGCTGATCCTTTTCTTTAGTCGACGATGCCTGATAATTCCGCATCTGAAAACCTCGTAATCGCTATTAACTGGATGAGAAATGAATTCAATCTGATCCATGTATTTACTAAGTAAATTTACTATTTAATTGTTTAGCATGATAATTTCCTGTAAGATAACCTATTTCGTCGATTACAATATTATATTTTCGTAGATAATATTTAGCTAGTTCACGAAACCTTATCCAACCACAATCAAGACATAATCTAGTCCTTCCTCGTAATCCAAATCCACAGTTAATCTATTTTACGAGTCCACGAGAATCATTCCTGATTTGTTGATTATGAAATGCACAATATTCCCCTACGCATTGTCGTCCACATAAACCATTATTGGCATTCTACATCAATTTGCATTTATTTTGAGCCATTGCTAATTACACATATGACACTGTAACATTTAATTGAAGATATAATTTGCTTGATATATTTATGCATAATATCAATGACATTGATAACATTGAAACAGATCCTCGGTGAAAAAGAAAATTTCACCTTGATACAAAGATTAAACCACGGCGATGGAAATCAAAAAATCATAAATAGTATAAAAGCAGCAAAAAATTAATTTCTCAGAGATGGAGCCGATTAAACATTTTCAACATATCGAACATCATCTAACGACAATAACACAATGATAGAAAAACGCGCCAAGGAAATACTATCAATGATAAATTTAAATTCTGTAAAATACTTCATCTTGATCAAATACACAAACATTTATAGAAGAGATCAACAAGAAGATGCATGGAAAATATTTGATCATCGTGAACGTGTAATGAGTTCAACAAGAGGTAAGAAGAAATCTGTAATTTTGACCGATAAATCAAAACCTAGGACATTAATTAAAATCCATAGCAAATAGTACAATCAAGCCTATCCAGGAAAAGGGTTAACATTTGGAATCTTTTCAATATACCCGATATTAAAAAAAAACTATCCCGGATGAAGGTTCCAGCGATGATGAACTGTGTTGCTGAACGAGTCATTGAACATTTTAAAAATATTAAACGTTGAAATGGTTTAACTGAGCTAAGAAAATCCAAATTAACTACGTGGGCGGAGTCGATAAAACAAAGAGAATCATCAAGACAATTACCGGCGAGGTTTTGCATTATTCTGGTCATTACCAAAAATGTGGTACCCCGATTGAAATCATAGACCACAATTCTCATGCGTGTAGTAATTTCGTGCAAGTATTTCCAGTATCTTGATCAGTAAAATATCATCGCCGAGATATATTTGATTACATCCACGATATTAACAAAACTGATCCTGTTACTGTGTGGTTGTTTAAAAATGTGGTTGTTTAAAAGCGATGAAGAAGGAAAATACGATCAATTTGTTAGGAGAAATGGAGATTAATATCGAACAGAAGAACTTCAAACAGAGATGAATAATCTCGCGTTGAAGTATACAACACACACTGATGACATTACCCGAAATTGTTTTACGGTACCATCAGTTGCAGGTCATTTTGCCAGAGAAAATAATTCATGGAAGACAATCCGACTTTCTCAAAGACGTCCAAGCTAGCTGCATAGAACATGGCCAAGGTGGGTTATGGAATACAAAATATGATCTACATGATATGATGTGTGTTGATATGGCAGCATGTTACCCTGGAAGTTTTCTTGGATATGGTGAATGCAGTGAATACATTGAACGATTCGGTCATTCCACACATGAGATGACCAGAGTAGCCATAAATGGAACATTACCCGATTTTGATCTGACTGGGTGTGCCAAGGTGACATCATTTCAATTCACCGATGGTCTTCATCCGATATTTTATATCTGGACTGGAAAACATTTTTCGATGAAAAAATGGGCTCAGATACCATTATTGAGGTTTCTGTGGATAAAAAATGTTAACTTCGTTGACTGTTTCCACCGCGATAATCTCATACCGGAAACAAACAAATATGTGGTTACCAATTACAGAAAAAAAAAAGATAATTGGGACATTGTATTTTTAAGTAAATACATAGAAAAAAAACAAAGGATCTCGGAAGAAGAATAATTGGAAAATTTACTCAAGGTGGATCAACCGATCATAAACGGCGCTGCAACAGATTAGTGTTTGGTGACGCAAAATTGGATTTCATTATTGCGGATACAACCACGAAGGAGATATTTAGCTAAAAAACAATAGCTTATTTATAAAATAAGGAACGACTTTGAACTGTCGTTGAATACTTCGAGGGAAATACACCACAATCTAATACTTTGATATCATCGATACTATGTTATGCAACGATAAATTTACTATTGGTGTTAAAATGATTCTTTGACGTCGCAGTTAGAGTAGCTATGGACTCATTCTACTTCGATATAAAAAAACAAGGAAGATGTTAAGAACTATACTACATTAGGTTTATTTTGGGGAACATGGAGAAAAAAGAGGAAAGATTACATGAGTACAAGGAATCGAATGATGTTCCCATCAAAGAAAGTTATCGCGGTGATAACAATGATGATATATCATTGTATCCTTCTGTGTATGATCCAATAACCCGATATAAAACCGTTTATTTGAATGGACTAGATAAAATAACTCGAGTAATTGATTTATTTGGGAAAACCTCTTATATGGTTGTGCTTCCTCCAACCCATCTTGAGATGACATCTCGGGGTGTTAACGAGTGCATGTATCATAGTTTCTTTTTATGGAGCGGAACTGAGTGGTCCCCCGATATAATGGGAACAGAACATATTCCTGAGATAATTATTTGGGATGAAATCGATACAGTGTCGTTGAAGCTGCTAAAACCATTTTTGGAATTACTGTTAAAGAAAAACACCGCGGTGATAATGTGTGGTGATCATGGTTAACCACCACCATTTACTGGATTATCACCACATTGCTTGTTAAAAAACATCGTTGAATACTACGAGGAAATGAACACCGATCATCGATCACTTGATGAAGAGTTAACCACGCTAATATCCGCTATAAGATTACAATCAAGAAAAGTTCAATGCGAACAAGCACGTAACACAAATCATGAAACTCCCATCGATGATTTATGGGACACGTGAAACCAACATATCTAGTTGACGCCAGTAGAGGAAAGAAATCAGAGATGTACTTCAGAAGAAATTATAAGATAACCAATCAGCCACTGTTGTATTTGTAACTTTAGCCGCGTTGGCGAGTTTATCAGTCGCTGATTTACCTCTTTGGTATCCAGTTGAAGATTAATAAATTGATTCTATATTAAATTCCGAAACCATTATTAATTTACTCTTCATCGCGGCTTTATTATCCAAGATGCTAATTTTTCTCTGAAGGATTTATCACTCATGAAACTCAACGCATGGATCAATTTTATATCTGTTGAAGATCACCACTCCGATATGCGATGTTATATACACGACAGGCTTTATCGATAGCGTTTATCGGATATTCGACAGGACGAGGTTGATGTTGGTCATTAAGTCTGATATCAAGCCTAGTCCCCGGACCACAGTAACTATATCCTAGAAGGTGATTTTCTCCTGGATATTTCGCCAATGGTGCTCCCGGGAGTTTTGCTAACTTGGCTGCGATATCAACTATCTTTTTCTACTTGTAAATCTAAAATTTTTATACCACACCGTGACACACTTGTCAGTAATATCTTCTCTGCTATTTTTCGTCGTAACAGATATTGGATCAATCGTTTGTGTCAGAATTTTACATTTCACACAATATAAACCATTAATATATTATTTAGTTATATATAATGGAAATTACCGAATTTTCAGCGTTGAATAAACAACAACGAGTTAAACAACACCCAACGTTACCTAACTCTGCTAGAATGATAATTATTGGACCATCAGGTAGGGGTGAAACACATCTGTTACTTAACCTCATAATGAAATGGATGAGATGGGATAAACTATATTTACCTACACCAAGTGCAGACAATCAACGTTGTTACCGGGTGCTAAAAGATTAAAACGAAGATTCTACGAATTTAACCGTGGAGAACGTCATTACGTTTATTAGCGATATCGACGAAGCCCCTTCTGTTGAAGACATCAATGGGAGCATTAACAACTTGGTAGTGTATGATGATACGATGTTAGATAAACAAAACAATCCTGCCAGGATATTCTCCAGGGGGCGACATAAAAGCACCGACGTGATATATATCACTCAACGATACACTAACATTCTAAAAGTGATCTGGGATAATTGTAATGCTTTAACAGTGCTTAACGGGGTTAATACTCAAACACTCAGAAATATTTTTCAAACTTGGTGCGACGGCGACATGGACTATAACAAATTTAGAAATTTCTTTAGCCGTACTCAGGCAACCCCACATGGATTTATAACGATAAACTTATCTGACCCCGCATCATGATGTTGAATAGGATTAGATAACATATATGACTAATCCCTCTCTGGCTAGTCTAGAATAATGATTCTTCAACATGTACCATATATTAACAGGTATATGAATAATTCATCGCAGGTTCTCTCTGAAACAGGATAAAAACCTAGTATTTATCACAAATGTATAGTTGTTATGAGGCAAAAAAAGAGGGTTGGAAAAATGATCGGTTTAGCCTTCCTCTAAAATACGATTAAAACCTAGGATTTCATTACCGTTGAAATACTGTTATTTTGCTAAAAGGAGGGCTGGAGAGAATGGTGGGCTCAGCCTTCCTGCTGCTCAATTGTTTTTGCATGACTGTACAATATGTGCTATAACATTTGTATGCAGCTTCAGTTTAATTAATTTAATGATTTATGCCAATGATAATTAATGAATTGCCAATTTAAAATGACCGACATTTTTACCAAATCAAACGAAAGTTGTTTAAGGCCGATCCAGATCATGATGATAGTTTTATATCTGTTCAAGTATATCTGTATTTGAAAGAAAACCAGAATATCCAAAGAAGCCAGTTGGGATTATTTGAGTCTGGTGCTAGTATTGTGTTTTCCATTAAAAAACATATGGAGTGTGTCTTACATACGGATACAAGATGGCAAGAGCCCTTGCGTATTGTTGTTTTCTGCATTCTTTTTCTTTACAATTTACTCCGAGGAAATATGCAATAGTTTTGCGATTATTTGTCATTTCGCTTCGATTAGAATGAGTAAATCAGAAGTATTGTATTTTTGGTTCTATTTTAAATATGGTAACATATTTAGAGCATATTCTTTTGTTGTTGCTAACTGTTAATTACGCTAATGGTTACAGTTTTTTATAACATGCGCAGTAGTCTGCTTGCATTGTGCATGAACTATGATGTGACTCTCGAGTGATTAAGGAAATACAACACTGTTTGATAGGAGCTTACGTTAAAGTAGAATTCGTTTAATCTACTTTTGTGTCCACGCTTTGTTTTAATGTACACCGGATTGGTATATGTCAAATTGCATAAAAACGTAATCCCACTTAGGCATCATTCGATGTTTTGAATCTAAAACCGTTCTGAGCTATTGGATATATATATATATATATATATATATATATATATATATATATATATATATATATATATATATATATATATATATATATATATATATACATATATATTGACATTAAAAGAAGCGCTAATAACGCATTATTACTCTTATACAATCTTAATGCAGTATACAGTCCACAAGTTTTCTATATTTAATAATTAATTTCAGACATAAAACTCTTATCTATATAATACATGTTTTAGAGTTAATTGGTTGAATTAAAAATTACAAACGTAGCCCATCACTATCAAAATGGTTTACTCAAAAGCTTCTCTGAGGTTAATGTCTTTTTTCTCATAGCAAAGATCCAATTTCATTACACTTTAACACTTCAATTGCAGCCAAAGATCCATACCCGCTCTGCATAGGAAAAAGGTTCGACCGCACAGTACTATTATTAACAAACAGACATCGTGTGCTGTACTTGGTTAATTTTCCTTTTCCCTGTATTTGAATATTTTTCAGTTAGTCACAGCATACATGATCACAGCATTTATGAATATTGTAAACGATATGACATAATATCCATAATATTTTGAATATTGTTATATGCAGCAATTTAATCACATCTTTAAGCAGTAAACAACCATCAATACTGAAAACAGTAACATAATTGGTAAACACATTACTACAGCAATCCTTTTTCTTCCACTAAATAAATTGCCTAAAGATTACAAAGTAATACAATTCAAAACATATAATTTGCATACTGTTCTAATGAAGAAATCGTAAAGTCCATAACACACTAGATGTATGTTCAATTCGGTCTCTTTATGGATTTTCAGATTGCTATATGACCATAACGATGCATGCCATTAAAAAGATTGCGTGGATAATCTTCTGTGTCTCGTAAAAGAGGGGAGAATGCTAACAACTGAAATATAAAAACATATTGTTTTAATAAAAGCCTGATCATGAGAATATTTGGACAAGCGTCAACAAATACGGTAAATGTGATCTGACGAAATATTGTCACTGCCTCAAATTTATGCAATAGATGGAAACCTTCATTTAGCATAATATGCAATAACAAATATGATTATTTCCTGAAGTTTTAAAGAGCAGAAGCTTCACGCTGCTCTTGCTGCTTGGAATGGACATCAGTTTAATTGAACAACGTGAGAATGATACATAATGTAAGACAGCGCTGATATTCTTCTGTCAAAAATATTTTTAATAATAATATTACTAATACTAATACTAACACTAATAAAAATTAATAATAATAATGATAATAATAATAATAATAAGAAGAAGAAGAAGAAGAAGAAGAAGAAGAAGAAGAAGAAGAAGAAGAAGAAGAAGAAGAAGAAGAAAAAGAATCGTATTCATCATTTCAGCGCCAACATACGTCATCAAATAGTGCACACTTTCCTGGCTATGCATAGAGGCCACACAGTCCCGAGTTTCATCAATGAACTTTGATGATTATCAGTGCGTTTTGTGTATGTTGTTGTGTTATTGAAGATATATACTATTTCCGGTTTTGTTAATATTCAAAGGTCCAGTTATTAAAGTCTATCTTTAAAAACAATTATTATGTAACTCATGTTATATTATTTAAAATTAATTATCAACTACAATTAAAAACAAACTCTGTAAAAATCATACATGTTTAGCAATATATTTACGAAGGTGCATGTTTATAGCGGGAATATGTATAGGCTGGGTAACAAACATATAAAATATACAAACCAGAAATCAAGGTGTATAGCGTATTATGATCAAAGTTAAAATAAACAAAACATTTGCAAGTACCATGGTTGATCTCGTAAATACGCATGAAGTTCAGTTCGAAATATTTAAACATTTTTCTAAGGTAATGGAAGTGCTTAACAAGAACACAGTGCCAGAATGTTAAAAGAATTACGACATTTCAAGTTGTAAAATCTCGACGACCTGTATCGAATTTCACATGTTCAATTTCGAGTTTAGTATTTGAAACATGTTTGTTTCAATCACAAGCTCATTATTTCCCCACAAATCAAAGTCGAGAACTCGAAAGAGGCAATTCGAATGTACGTTTGGATAATACCATCACATATTTACAACAACATCAACAATCAGTTTCGAGGCTAGTTGATGTCTTAAACTCATTGTTTCGAGCGCCAACACAAGTGTTGTACTACGTAACAAATGTAGATGCAATGTATTTATTAATTAGGTGTACAGCTTTTTTTTATATAGTACAATTACTATACTTTATGAGAGGCACAATTATTACATTATTTAACAACTCAATAGTATCATACACATGTTGACGAAACTGTTGTTTATATATGAAATAATATATGTAATTAGATATGTAATGCTATATCAAACGCGTGACATATATATTCCATACATATTTTTTTCACTGTTTAGCAACGTTTCTACTATCTTTTTAAGGTATGCAGGTTTTATAGTTGCCAATATTCTCCAACAGCTACTTAATATGCAAAGGTATAATCCGTTGCTTTAATATTAACCGCGTCTGCCTTTGATTCTTTATTTCTGTTAAATTACTCTATATAAAATTATAATTAGTTATATCGTCAGATTGTACTGTGAATATAGAAGACTTAACCTATTTGTACTTATTCATGTCAAAAGTAGCTAATGTATATGTGCCGTTGGCTTTCTGTTTTTACTAACGCCATTGGTACCAGCATTATTGCTTACTAACTAAACCTTGAGGACATTAACAAACTATTGAATTCAACCAAATATTCGGTACTCTTCGATCCGATGCTAACCGTTACTTGATTTATTAGCATATCAGAGTGTATGCAGTTGTAATTAAATGATACTTATTTAATAGAGACTGAGGCTTACCAGACCAATATAATATGAGAGATATGTGACTGCATGTAGTTGTATGCGAGCTATACGTTATTCAGTAAGGGATTGGTCGATGGTTACTACACACACACACACATGATTTAGTTTAATGTTTATTTGGAGTACGATGGACAAAGACCAAACATAAGTAACCTTGACAGTGTCTTAGATATAGTACAGTATGCAATGTAATGCCTATACTCCACAATTGTTATTCATAATGCATCATGGCAGCGCCTTTTAAACCCGCCTTACTGAAGAATTGTGTTATACTTTTAGGTAAGTTGTACACTCATCACATGTTGTTTTGTTTCGACATCTTTATTTTTAGAATTCTGTACCAGTTCGTATTTCTGTCATTGTAAGGAAACATACAAAAGAGATTATTCTAATTACAATTGTTTTCACTAACATGTCATGAAAATCTAAGCATGCCTGGCTATTTAACAGCTTGAAACAATGCTTACTTGTGACCTTTTCACTGATGAAAAAGTAAATGTTTTAGGAAAGAAATAATGATTGAATTTGAATTGTTTGCTCAATGTTTAGATTTCGAAACCGCCACAGCTCAATAGAAAACGAAGTAAATTCTTTTTAATTAACATCAACATGAAACCTGCTTGAAGCTTTCTTAGATTCTAGCAGTCAGGATTATCAACTTCTTGAATACCTTTTTAACTGGAATAAATCTTTCATTTGTAAGATGATTATGAATTATGTATCTTTCAAAAATGATTCAATTTGCAAATGAAGGACGTTAATAATGCACAAATCACAATTTAATTAAACCATTACCATCGTCAATGTAGTTTATGACACTGTTAAATGTAGACATTTGCAAAAAATATGTTGTTGAGAATTGGCGAAGCATGATATAAAACATTATATGTTCGTTTACAAAAGATAATGAAAAAACAATTATAGTTTCCATTAAATAGAAGCTTCCCAAAATTAACATCATGTGTGTAGCTTTTCCTTTCTGAGCATGCCGAGACTAGTTAATAATTTGTGCTTACAATGTATTTTATTGTATTAATTAGGAAATTATTGTATAGTCAACAAACCTATGATGTTTGATAATGGAGGGAAATCTGAAAAAGACAGTATGTACAATGTGTACTCTTCAATATCATTTTAACTTCGTACGATGATACCAGAATGAACACATTTTTCTGCTGATTTTCATACGTATAAATCGAGACTCAAATGAACAAAAAAAACAAAAACAACAAACTTACAGATTAAACTTTAGAATAGATATTTCTCATTTTCTGAAAGTTACTTAGGTTTTAATATTCAGTTTAATACACATATATTAATAGAGTTTTTCATACTTTCCATAATTTTGATTGTGCCTGTTTTCCCTTAATAACTTTATACTTTTCAAATCAGTTTATGAACAATACTACAATTGTGAAACATATTTGGCTTCGAAACGTTCTTGTATAATATATATATACAGAAACATTATATAATATACTATGTATGATGACGACTATCGAGCTAAGTGGATCATGGTTGGATACCTTTCAAGATAATCTCGTTAACATATTTGACCCTTTCCTTGTGCGATTTGTCTTACATCTTAACAGGACATTATACTTGCTTAGATAAGATTCCTATACAATGAAATATGGTATCATGAATCACAGTTTGTTCCGTTACATATTCTGCTCATATTATCCAAGTCATGTTCATATCGATTTCTGCTTTTTGGATTATAATAACATCATAGTATATTTCACGTTTTTCAGCTGTCATTATGGTGGTGTATTTTATTGCACATGATTGTCACATGGAGACCCATCAAGACACCAACAACCGTCTAATACATGTATGTAATGATGAATGCGTCGAAACAACAACAGATCCAAAGTTTAATATTTGTCTTTATGACATCAGTGAAGACATATATGTGTCTGTGTCGATTCGTAGTAACGGATATTGGGACAAGGAGCTAACACTCAAGATTCATTCAGCCTTAACATTGTATCCAAATGCAACATTCATTGACATAGGGGCAAATATTGGATATTTCACTCTCTATGCATGCACTCTAAGTAACAACGTCGTGGCAATTGAGGCTGTCAGTAGAAATACAAAGATGTTATACAAGGGATTAGCTCTTAACAGATGTAAAGGTAATGTAATCGTGCTGAACAATGCAATATCCAACGCAAGAACAAACGTTTATATGTATGAGAACAGAGATAAAAACATGGGAGGACTAGCTGTCTACAAAGAAACATTACCAGCACATGTGGAGAGTTCACAAGCTAACCTGTCCAGGATAGAAGCCATAACCATAGATGACATATTGCCATACGTTGTCGCGAAGGATGTTGTGATAAAGATAGACATCGGTATGTTTAAATAATCTTTTTTTCCTACTTTTGGCACTGCTAATGTCTGTATGTTATACAATTGCCTTGAAAAAATCGTTTGAAACTTATTAACTAATGGTATTGCAACCCTTTCATAAACCATCGTTTGTAGAAACATATGCCAAATTCATTTGAATGACGACAATAAGTGATATCAGTCAACAAGTCGTATTCTAGCGAAGAAGACAACTTGACGAATAGCGACCTTTTATGTAACCTCGCTTTTTTATTAGCACAGCAGTTTGTTACGAAAATCGTTTGAAAGAGATCTATAAAAGTCTTGATTGATCAGTAACATAAGGCCATTATATTCTCTAACACGTTTAGTACGTTTGATGTTTATACTTTAGAACTCAAAAATAATCATGCTTGAGATATGACTGAGGTCTGTCACTATGGTAAATACAAATATAGTGATTAAATTTTAGATGCAGGAACTATAAGCCTAGGAATACTTATGTTATTGGTAATATTGTACCTAAACAGTAGCAAGTACAAGCATTAAAGTATCATTCATATCTTGTTGCAGAGGGGTATGAATGCAAAGCTCTGGAATCATCTGTAAAATTCTTCCAAGATAAGACTGTACATTACATCTTCATGGAGTGGTTTATCGTGAGACAGAGGTTACGGAAACCGAACACAGCATGTCCACTAGAAGCTGCGCAGAACATGGTAGCTCGCCTAGCTGCAATGGGTTTTATTCCTTCAGAATATAACCCAAAACAGAGACCACTAGATGTCGAACAAGTTGCATCATGGACTGCAAATGAAATTATATGGCAACGTAAAGCCTTTTTACCTGTATAAAATGCTTTTATATTAAATATACTGGTCTTAATAGGCACATATAAAAAATAGTCTGAATGGTTATATCCACTTAAAATATTACCTAACAAACCAATTATTGTAGGAACAAATGCACTTATAAAAAAAATGTATGTATCAGTAAATGAATCATTCTTAGGATCATTTTCAACCATTCATTCAGCCGTATGATTGTATCAATTAATACATAAATGTATCAGATGTGTCAGCGTCTTACCTTTTAATTATTTGTTGGTCTGATTGTATATATATCTACCTTATGATTTACTTATACATATCCAACTGGAAGCGTTGTATTCTGTAAAGAAAACAATTTTAGCGATTAGATAGCGATTTTGAAATCAAAATATTTAGATAAGCTGAAATATATTTTGCATTAATTGTATTCTTTATTATTTTAAATCTAGTTTATCTTTGATCATTATGAATTGGTCTATTGTCTTCAATAATTGTTTGATAAGGCACTACTGCATGATATGTAAAATATATACTTCCACACTACTCGAGGAATTTTACTCCTTCTAAAACATAATTGTATGACCTTATAAATACTTTCAGATACTTGGACTTATTTTTTGATTTCATAAGGTTTTTCATGATGAACACATAAGGTTTCTCCTAATTTATAAGATACTCTTAAAATTGTGGATTTGGCATTTGGAAAATGTATACGTTTTATGAATGTTTTCCGTATACAACAGTGTTGCTGTCAAGTATCATAATATAGATTACAGATTTAGAACATTTGTAAAGTTTTATCTGAAGAGCGGAAATATGTTGAAGTTCATTCCTATGTTAATATACTTTTAAATATAGTTATGCAATGCAGTCACCTACGAAGAGCTCAAAGCAAGACCACAAAACTTGCTAAAAAATAACAACAATAAAAATCACAATATTTAAATGCAGTGAACCCATGGTGTTAATTGAAGTTTTCCCGTTCACATTCACTACCGCCGTGCCTTATACTGTCATATCTAGATAATATAGCCTTTCATTTGCATGATACATTGGAAGACAATTAGAATATTATGTTAATAGGATAGGTATATAAACATAGTTCAACTAGACTGTTTTCTTAATATCTTTCATAAAAGTGCAATTCGAGTTAAATTAAAACACAAGTCTTGTCAGTATAGTAAATGTGTGACGTCATCATATGTTATATCATTACGTTCCGTGATATACAAATTTAATTTTTCTCCTTCGTGTTATGAAAAGCATTTCATAAACCTGTACTTTCTCATCCAAAGAATGGTTCACTAAATATTGATAAGATCTGAAATCTCTTTTGTAGAATGTCATAACGTTGAAATAAGTAAACAAAATAGAATATCGATGGTTCCAATGTATGTTTTGAAAGGTGGAGTTTGTGATTTTCTATCTGTATATGTCCATGTCCCCATTCAAACCATTATTGTGTATATCATAATTTCTTTCGATGGAGAGGTGACGCGTGGATTCCAGAGCGAATAAGGGAAAATATATTTCGCGGATCACCATTTGGGATGTAATATGTACAGTATCGTTTTATCAATTTAAAATATTACTAGATTGGTTATTGACAAAAAACACACCTGTGATAATGTGCATATATCACAGCCAACCACCTCCATTTACCGGATTATCTCCTCAGGAATGGTTAAAACAAACTGTGGATTACAGATCGCTTGATTCGAAATTAAGTGAGTTCAAGAAATGAATAAGATTACAACCAGATAAAATCCAATGAGAAATATCGCGTTAAACGATTGCAGAAACTTCCATTGATGATATTTGGAAAACATTAAAACCAAACGATTTGATAATAGAAAGTAGACTGAAAGTCAGAGATACACTTCAGATGAAATCGCATTGCGTGCACGATGAAATGTGCTTAGAATTACCAGTTCGACTGTGTTACAGACCAGCTGATACATGGCGACAAAATAACGATGTTGATATTGCAAGAACATTCTGAGCGACGAAATCTCGTATTGAATGATATTGTACTAGTTGACATCGATGCTGTAAGAGATGCAGTGAACGTTGAAAAATATCCGTGGAGATTAGGGTATGCAATGACAATTCATTCCTCTCAAAGATTGACTTTCAGGGATACATTTGTTAGGATTTTGATTATTACATAGAGTGGTCGAATTTAGTTTATTTAGCAATGTCTAGAGTCAGACGAATACATCAACTTTATTATTATTATCGTTGTCAACGACGCCATAATTAATATTGTTGACGACACCATAATAAGAACAACACTCGCTGGGTATAAACAGCGCGACAATAAAATAATCGCGATTATGAAGTTAAAACGACTACAGAATAACAACGGCGTCTTGGTACTAGTTAAGTGACCGCGGGATCCTGTAGCTGTTCACGTGTAAATCCACACTGAGAAGCAGTTGATCTGATTTGTAGATTGCGGGTCTCCCTGTATAGGTAACAACACTATATTATGCGTGGTTATACTCCAGATAGGATCATTTGATCTGATTTTACCTTCTTGAAGTTCACCAGGTTCATATACAAATACTGGCTGTGTTGAACAATTACGCCGTTGTCTTTTAAAGCTCTAAGCATTTTACAACATATATAATGCTACGACTACAAAAGACCTCACCATGAATTTAGAAAACATGAAATATTTAAGGTAGTAAACATTAGTAGATCATGAATAAAAGATAACTGTGTCTTTGTGTCCAATTTAAATGGCTATTTCAATCATGGATGCTGGGCCTTGATAAGCAAAGAACATTGTCTATCCAATGACTTCATTTTAATAGTGGGAATAATGAGTATACCATTGTCACAAGAGGAGCCTAGGTATATTGATGGTGTGTACACATGGATGAGGCCAGATAGGTATGTTCGAATGAGGGCAGTCTTTGAAGGCTATCACAGAAAATACATTTTGTGTGTGATTCTGGATCGATCGGTTGGCTGCTGTGTTTGGAACATTGTGAAGTTTCTGGAGTAGATATTGATACAAACCAAACATACGTGAGTTACATTATTCCATTCATGAAGGTACTAATGCAAATACAAACCTTTCATATGTACATGATATGTTGGTGCAATGTGATAGTACTGTAATGTAACAGGTTACATGCTGACTGTGTGAATTTAATGATGGTGTTGCTCATAATTATTGTTTACGGTAAAGGATGTGAACGAAAATCTTTGTGTTGTGATCATAATGGCTTCAGTTTAATCGTCACGTATCTGCAGTTTGTAACATGTCATCAATACTTTCACATCCGAAATGCACCTCCATGAAACTCTTCTTCGCATATGTATGGTGACAATGATTCAATAATTTAATTCGTGTTGTCAAGCTGATCTCAAATTTTGTAGGTCAACTGGGGAGGACGTAGTTGGAAATAGTGTACGTTTGTTCATTGACTTTGTTAGTAAGCTCAATGAGCTCGTAATTTTGTTACTACGGTAGGGCAATTTAGCACAATGGACTGTTTGTGACGCGCCTCTTTGCTGCTAAACAATGCCTTTTCAAACAGTTATTTGAAGTGCTCAATAATCTGCAGGAAAATGGATTGATTGCAGAATTAACTATTATGTACGGTAATCACATGCGACCCTTATTGTGGCATTCTCACATGCAATATATACAAACAGAGACAAAACAAACATGCCTTGACATTACAAACGTGTGTCTATTATAAACGTGAAGCACTACAATGCTTCCTGTTTGGACACGTTTGCTCCGATTTGACTGATACTGTGGCAAACGAGTTGATTATTATTTCGGAGGATTTATATTAGTTCATAATCGGCTGCAAAGGGCGGCCAGTATTGTTAGTGGAGGAAAAGCCTGGAATATCCACGTTACAAACCATCAATCCAAGAGCAGCTACTAATAAGATTACTCACATTCGCACATTGGCTAAGCCCGAGACTCGAACCATTCAGACAGAAGTGTGATAGATATGATCGTAACCGACCTTCGATCATATAGCCATCTAAAAACAAAACTAGTTGTAGTATTGACCTACATATTTAGGAAGCTATTGCGCAATATGTGCTTTAATGAAATAGAGTGTAACAGGTATGATATACTAGTTAAAGTTGATTCTCTAATGTGCGTAATGATCAGACTAATAATTATGCATGGAAGTACTATATAAAAAGTTTTATGTTATGTGAGCAAGTCACGAGCAAAATAAATCATGTAGTTTTGTTGCAAAAGTTCAGTAAAATATGATATTATTGTTTGATTATCTGCTTGGATTCTACTTGGTTCCGTCTGCTTGGTTTTTGCGTTTAGAACGCGTATTTGTTAAAACCTTTATTCATAGTTTTTAAACTATGGGCGGAGTACTGCCAATATAGATTCTGTCAGTACTCTACTGTATATCTGGCCAAAACAATGAAGGGAGTAAAGAAATATATGCAGTTTGTTTTAAGGTAAAACTTGGTAGGTAGCCATCTGTTTTTCCGTTCTATAAATGGATTTAAAGTGAATGGATTCGCAAAAATTGCTAATAAGCAAGACATTGGTTGGTAGTGACATCATATCAAACTAGATGTAAACTGCTAGTTAAATGCTAACTAGACTATGATGTTCAGAACGCCTGGAGCAGTTGTGTCAGTAAAGCCGACCATACGTTGCCTACTGTTAAACAATGTATGCGAACAATTTTGGACATTATCAATGCCTTGATGACAGTACACCTCTGAATTTATCAGCATAAACTGTGAATTCTTGTTGATATTTATATTGCTAAACATCAATAGTAAAGCCAAACTGGTTATAACTACAACGAATACGATTTAAAGAATAATATTTTGTTCTCCTTCCATATGATTTCATATACTCGCTGGTGAAAGCTAATACTCTCAGCCTAAACTCAAACGGTGCCAGGAAGAAATTCCTTTGGAGCCAGGATGATAAGACATTGTATAAGCATTGCATTATAAAGTAAGTTAACCCCAGATTTAGGATTAATGACATGCATATATCATTGAGTATTGTTGATTTTTAAATGAATATCAACACAGAAGAAAACAATATTATTACGGATCTATAGTAAAAAGTAGAAAAGAGCTAAATCTAAGATGTTTTCAAAATTAAAGATTTTTTTATTTCGTTTAAAAGCGATGTAAAATTAGCAAATGACGCACAATATGGCAAATTAAATCATACATACTCCACAATGTTATATAGACATATATAATGAACAAACGTCTCACTAAATTCAGGCGATATTTGAAATAAGATCCAGTATTGAAATCGTCTGAGTGACTGTACTATTGTATGTACTTTTGTACCCATTACCAGCAGTATGATGCTTTACTGACAGTATTATAGTTTTTCACAATAATATAATCCACTATTTTCTTAATCTGCCCTTACAGTCAATGAAAGTTACTGTTTCTGGCGAAGAATAATATTTAAGAACACATTATAGTTTTAGTGGATACGTTTAACAGAATTGACGTTGAATGTTTTTTTTTCCTAGATGATTTGTAAATTATCATACGACCAGTTCAAGGAATTGATTCACGGTTCCAAATAGTATGTATTTTGAATGTCATCAAATGAGGTCGGTAAATAAATTCAAGACTTACAAATTAAACGTAATATGTCACAAATCAGAATCATTAATGTAGCCTTAAGATTATTGCACTGGCAACATAAACACGAGTAAGTACATGGGCAGGATTTATTTAACAGTTAATGTAGGAAGCTGACTGAAATGAAAAATTAAATGTAAGATTTATAGGTTACTATATTTGTATGGTGAAAGATGAACGAGTTAACGGATGGAAGCAATGCAAGACCATGACTGTAAAGTATATCCATCCCTCAAAACGAGTTCCAATTTTTTCATATAAATACATCAAACTTGTTATTATATGCTTATTGTCCTAAACTACCAAAGGCTTAATTTATGTAAACGAAACTAAACTACAAGAAACAGCGTAACTGAATATATTCCATATTCCAAACTAAACACATACTCGCAGATTCATAATCAACAGAAAACATTTTTTTTAATGCGTACATAACTCCATCCATATGAATGTGAACATATTTGCGCTCTTTACATAACTTTCAAAAGAAAATGACATTTTGATATAATTAAAAGTTACATTTGTAGTCATATTATTAATGAATGCGCATTGCAACAACTTTCCAGTTGATCTGGGATGAATATATTTTGGTATTTGTGTCGATTCTACGAAACCGCCTGATTATGGACTGGATTTAGCTGTGTCAATGCTATATAAATTATATCGGATTTTAACAGCGTGTTGGCATGCATTTACAAGCGTATTTATGTTCTATCACTGACTGTTTGAATCTGTAATGTGGGAATGATACTAAGTCTTTCAAATGTAATTTTCAAAAGTAATCTATGGTAAAATGATGTGAAATTTGTTTCGAGTGCAATGTGGAGGATGTAATTGCCCTCGGATTATAGTTGAAATTACAGTACAATTTCGAAATATGTAATCAAGTTCGTGAATCCACGAAATGGTTCGTGTTGTTTGCAGTTGCAGAACTAAAATGTACTTTTGAGGAAATTCAGGATCTAAATCTATGTTACGCCATTCTTAATATTAGCTAACGGTGACAATTTATACCTTGTCACTTGCATGTCATTTGTAGGGACCCATCCTTGTCTAGCATATATATATATATATATATATATATATATATATATATATATATATATATATATATATATATATTTATACCACATACATTAAAAATAACATGGCATTTAAAGTCTTGATATAAAGCAAATCTATATACCAATACTATTGGTATATCAAATAGTGATCCGCCCATAGCGCAATAATACGAATATATAAACATTCTTTCTACCGTAGGCCTATAGCTCTATGAAGAATTTCTACTCATTCATTAATCATAAATGACATGAAATTAACGACACAAATATTAATAGTCCCTGTTTTCTAAATATTAAAATGGTACACAATTTCATCGGAATCCTGTCTTTTTCCTCACCCCCTCTCATGCAAAATAAGCACAAATCTGGAGTGAGAGAGAAATATATTGCGCTGGATGAAAACATTAAAGCTGAACTTGTACCAAGTAACCCACAGTACTCTGTTTCCTCGTAAACCTATGCTTACGCTTTCCTTGGGATTTATCTATAGTATTCATAATATCAATGATACATAGTTGCAATCGTCAGACGACACACAAGGCCTACATGTTAAATTTGTCGGTTATGATGCGCACATACTGTATTGTGCTTTAAGCCTTTGTTGTTGTTTCTGAAACCCGTTTTAATCGATTATTAATAATTAAATATAAAACTGTCCAAATGGTCGCCAACCCCACCCCCCACCCCCTCTGGAGCAAAAATACACGAAAATACAAACGTTGTGGATTTTTGCTTGTGTCATACGACGATGTCTCTGGACCTATGAAATGATGGCAATGTTAGTCAAGACGTCAAGAGAGAGAGAGAGAGAGAGAGAGAGAGAGAGAGAGAGAGAGAGAGAGAGAGAGAGAGAGAGAGAGAGAGAGAGAGAGAGAGAGAGAGAGAGAGAGAAAGATGTTTAGTCTGTAGAATCGCTAATTAAATCAAAATGATGGCTTAGTTGAACTGTCAATATATTAAAATATTTTAATTACCTCTTGTTAGTTAGTGATTCCAATTCGTTTATATTCCACGCGAATTTCCATACGACAGTAGGTCAATGACAGTACATGCATAGTCTATATTAAGATCACCGTGTTTGCAGTGCACTACTTTCTTCATGAAAAAAAACAACACAACAACATATTTTATGTTTAAATAATGCGTGTGTCTTATATTGATTTAATAAATGCAAATAAAAAAAGAAAATGAAAAAGAAAACAATCAACTTATCAATTTTTTATTCGTGATCGTGAATAACAAGAAAAATCGTAGAACTAGATTTTGTAGCAGACAGCCACTTGGTTGTGAGGAGGTCATTTACTCGGGCAATATATCAGGAGCACATCGTAACTCCAACTTGCAAATATTTGTATTTGTATATGATATAAATAAAATATATGTATAGTATGTACGCTGTATCATTGATATACCGCTCGTTGTATAAATTTTTCAACAAAAGGAAACTCGGGCAAGCCTCGTTTCCTTTTAATGAAAAATGTATACATCTCGTGGTATATCATTGATACAGCGTATATACTATACATATATTCTATATATATATATATATATATATATATATATATATATATATATATATATATATATATATATATATATATAGCTTACGAACGAATCATCGCCAAAATAGATGGTATATTGCATTTCACGTAACATCTGTTTAAGGTCAAACAGACACAAATGTGATGAGCAAACGTAAAGTGTCTATCTACTGGAGTGTACGAGAGTTTGCTTACAACTTAGGTCTTATGAAGACTATTGGGAACACGTGAGTTGAATAAAAAGTGAACGTGAGTGCAATATCGTAAACTATTGTACGATTTTGACAATGTCAACTTCACACGGACAAGAATGAAATATAATAAATCATTTTACCCGTTTTATTATTTTGTGATACTGTTAAGTGACTTTTATACATCAGTGTCAGAAGGCATTTTTAAAACAAAAACATATTTTTGAAATAAGCAAACCTTTAGATTGCTTTTCTCTTCAAGTGATTCAAAGTATGTGCTTCCTCTCTGAATGTCGAGGAATATTCCATCACTTAGAACCTTCCCAAAGTATATTTGATACAGTAGACACAGTATAATGCTCATTATCGATTGATCAAATTTAAGACAAAAGAAAGTAATTTATGTTTTTATGTCCACTGAGTCTGTTTTGTGAATCTTGGTAAGACATACAGCATCATGGTAGTTTGAATAATACACATGAACGAATAATAGTGTCCATAGAATTGAAGTGCGATGTAAAAGGACACATGTTACTTGATATAGTGGCTATTTATAAGAGACCTCGTATATCTAAGGCATGTTTCAAATAATCTTTAATTCTCTGAAATTTGATGTGAGATTGAGGGGTGTAATATGGATTACAGAGTATACAGTATGGCCTTCCTCTAGATTTGCACTTTTAAAAACAAGCGCTAGCTCCACTTGTAAAGTTTCATTTCTTTAACATCACAGGTAAAACAAAATGTATAGTACATATATTTGGTAATTCATGAATTGCATGTTCCGAAGCTGATTTTGTCTAGTATGGCAACCTTAATTTTGCTATTATAATAGCTGCTAAAGATAGTGTATTTTATACACATTCTGGCTGATTTTTGGTTTAGAAGGGAGATGTAATTTTCGTATGCAAATGTGCTTAGCATTTTTACAATTTCCAAAGAAAGGTCAGTCATATTACATCAAAATAGCGGTATGAAAACATTATCTAGAATATGCATGCTTTAGATGCAAACAACTTCACCTTAAATACATCACTCTCTGAAAAGTACATAATAACAGGAGAGTGCATTAGATGATTAATCGACAACGCATACAGGTCGGTATTTAGCAATTTCCGACAAAATATAACGACGGTCAGTTGTTAGGAATAAGTATGTGTCAGTTTGTGTCATGATGTACATCCCTCTATCTGGAACATGCATATATGTTCAGCATTTTTAAAATTGACGCATATTGTGATAGTATACTTTTATATATTTACCCTTTTCAGTTTGTTAGTCTGTTTTGTATCTTTTTCTAATCATGAAATGTTTTCTTAAGAAATATATATCATCTAGTGATTCAGAAACAAAATGTGTATCGGAAATTCAACAACGTTTTGTAATGTGAATAAGAATTTTAATTTTTTTATTTTACCAATCATTACATAATTATTGTATGCAGACAATGTATAAGCTCATGTTCAATTAAACATTAAAGGAATACGGAAGATATAAGAATTGCAAACTTGAAGCAGGACTGTTGTTCCAACATTAAAATGGTCATGTTTCGAATAACACTAATTTCATTCAAAGATATATTTATACTTTAAATGAATAGGAATTTCATTAATGTACGTTATCACCGCATATGAGACAGTTCTCATCAACTCCAAACTGGTGCATTTGAGCAAATTAATAAACTGAGTAGGAACATATCATCATTAATTGTGATGGAACGATGGCAACTCAAGAACATAACTAACTTGATTAACAATGAGAATATTTTAAGAAGTGATTATGGTTGTTTATTATTATAAATTATCTTTAGCATTACCCCACAAGGTATTGAATTTATTTATACTCCAAATTTAAATAGACTGTATATAATGTAAACCGATTAGAGTTCAGCTGAGACGTTCAATGTTTCAGTTTTGAATGGATGTTATAATGAACAAAGTAAGATTTCCACATTTCATGAAGTAGTTGATAATGTTTCATCTTTGGCTAATTAGGATATAAATGTAAGCGAGAGAAGTTGTTTAAATGATTGTCCGATCAAAAGATATGGAATATAATGATTATGATACGTATTATATTAAGGAATATTATCATACTTTACAAAATTATATTTTCATGTTTATTTTATATAACAATGCGAAATCATTTAAGGACTTATGCAATGTTGACGTAGATTATATTTAATAATAACCGTGGCATTAGCATTTTCATGATCATAAAGTAAAATAAGTTCCAGGACATGCAAAGAATGGTTATCTTTATGTGAATTAACTGCAAATATTGTATTTCAATACCACAAGAATTATAAAGACAATACATAGTGCTTAGAACATAATTCAATGATTGTATTCATGTTTAAGTGACACAAATGCTCTACAAGGTTTCGAATTGTAAATATGAGAGATAAAATGCAAAGAAATATTTATTAAATGGCGAGAATGTCAATTCAATGAATTTGAAAAAAAAATCGTTGAGATTTATTTTAAGGTACAATTATATTATACTGATATTCGCAATATAAACATATGACAATCCAATGAATTGATATCATTGCGAGAAAACGAAGGAAAGGATGATGTTACATAGTTCATTATATAGAAGCACTCGAGGGCATTGTAGTAGTTGCTCACCATCCTTCTGAGAAATTCATAGTAAGAATGATTGAATGTTCTTGATATTGAAACGGTAATGCAAAATCAGATTGACCAGAAACCGTTAAATGGATGAAAGAAGGTTTTATATTTATGAATCTTGTTTATAGTTCATTAATGTAATTGCCACACTTGAATTAGATGCAATATCATACATTTGTGTGTGTTTCCAAAAAGTACGTGAAATTCTTGCAAATTAGACAATAATTTAACCCTTTGTTCAGTCTATGAATAATATTATTTGAAACAACAGTCTTACTACACTTGAACATGAGCCCGTAAGGAGGAGTGACATCCGCTAGGTATTATGAATCCTTGGTTTTCATTTGGTTCCGCTTCATCCCACAAGCTGATAAATGCCTTCTTCAACACACCTGGATGTTTTCTTGGCCCAATACAAAAATTGCTGAGAACAAAAATGTAAAGAAAGGTGTTTGGAAAGATTGAATTACCAACATTGCCAAAGGTCAAAGGAGAGAATGTGCAAACTAGAATATAATTTTAGGTTTGAGAACTTCTGAACAATTACGTATTAAGGCTCCAAATTTGATATGATAGAAATTGTCAGAAATTTAACGAAAATATGAAATAATATAAAAATATTTGTTGATTGGAACATTGTCTGACAATTGATTTCGAAGTAACATAACTGTTTGGAAATTCTTTACTTCACAAATTATAAATAGAAAAAATAAAATGAAGAAGTTTTGTAGTAATTTACTTGTCATCAATCTGCTAGCAGGATTTATACATACATCATTATATTATTTGTATAAATGATTGAGTAATGGAAGGTGAAGTTACAGTTGTAATTCAGTTATTAAAATGAAGACCTTTCAGAGACTAATATCAATTATTAATTAGTCCATTAAATATTCCATAATGTAGGAGAACGCCCAAGACAAAACAAATGTTAATAAATTGATACGAGGATATAAAATATGAAAGCACAATATGATGTTTATAATGTAATTTAACATCGAAAGCAAACATTCATTTTTTGTAGAAATTCTTTCAATAATTATAACAAATCACAGAAGCATAAGAAACATTGTGCAGAGAGAGAGAGAGAGAGAGAGAGAGATAGAGAGAGAGAGAGAGAGAGAGAGAGAGAGAGAGAGAGAGAGAGAGAGAGAGAGAGAGAAAGAGAGAGAGAGAGAGAGAGAGAGAGAAAGAAAGAGAGAGAGAGAGAAAGACAAATAGAGAGAGAAATCTATACAACAAGAAACAAAGTAATGTTTGTTCGCAAATAATAGTTCATGACATACATTTGAAACGAGTACATACATGTGTATAATACTAATTGTATGTACTTCACGTATTGTACTGTCCATAATGCGATGATTTATATTTTAATAAAAATCATCGCATCTCTGTGTGAGAAAATTCCTTGGTTCAACATTCCATCCATACGGTTTTGTTATTATTATTATTGCTGGCTAAACATTTTGGACGGTACTAACTGGGCTACACAAGGTGTATTAAAATATACATATCATAGTTGGGTTCCTTGTTCGTAGTTTGAAAGGAGGTTTTCATTCATTGCCAGGTAAAAAGGAGCCTTTCATCGAGCACTGTCATTTATTTTTGTTTATTCTAATAGGTTGTAACTATAGCGACAGATGTTAGTATAGCTAACTACACGAATAGTCAAGAATGTACTATCAAGTACCACATGTAACATATATTTCTATTAGGTATGTACCACTGGTACATCGTGGTCGAAGCTAAATCATGGCCGATAAGGCAATGACAAAGTATTTTCGTAGAAGGAAAGTCTTGATGACGGTATTGGTAATCTCTGTTGCCAACGCACTTATTAAAATGTATGCTACATCATATAGACATATAAATATGGCATATATCCACTCTGTCGTAAGGAAAAAAACGCTGGATTTATTTAATGAAACTAAGATTGTATTATTCAATGATGTCTGTGAAACGTGCTTCACTCACGAATTTAACTATGTTATTAATAATGACGCAATTTGCAAGCTTTATCATTATTTACAGGAAATAGATTTAGTAATTTTTATTTTTTCAACACATCAGCGTCAAGAGAAAAAGGGCACCATTCGGAAGACGTGGCTGAATTATACCAAAAAAAACAAAGGAAATATAAGATATTCGTTTCTTTTGGGAGAAGTACCAGATACAAATTTAAGCAAACTTGTTGGAACTGAAAGTAACAATCACAATGATATATTTAAAGGCGATTTTCTTGATACGTATCAGAATTTATCATTTAAAACAATGATGGATTTTAAGTTAGCAATTACAAAATGTTCGCATGCAAAATATTTGCTCAAAACAGACTATTACATGTGGGTTAACATTCCAGGTCTCTTAAAAGTTCTGCAATGAGAGAAAACGACCTTGCAGAAGGCCGTTGGTGGTGCATGCAATCGATTCGCCTATCCCATTTGCAACCCAGTGTCGAAATGGTATGCATAATTTCAAAGTTATTCGAATGATTCTTATCCGGGTTATTGTTCTGGAACTGGATACGTCACTAGTATCAATGTGGTTAGAGAAGTGTTTGAACTATCGATTAGAAGATGTATATGTTGCGATTTGCATAAGTAAGCTTGAATACAATTTGCATCCAATTCTAGGATTTAATTCTGGCAAACCGCCTTTTGATCCATGTCTATATAAGGGAGATAATTTAATTACTTCGCATGAAGTTACATCAGAAATGCTTACAATCTTTTGGAATACAACATGCACAACGAATGAGACATTGTCCTGATAATGTCATCCGTACAGAGAGAAATATTACATTTTGTGTATTTATTGTTATATTGTTTCGATTCCCCTTTAAAACAAAAACAAATTGCATTATTAATTTGTTTGATCTGCATATATATGATCAAATTATTATCCTAGAAGTCATTTACAATTTGAAAGACTTATTTATTTTACATAAAAAATGATGTTTGATGTATAAACGCTTTGTATTTACATCACATCAAAATCTGGAAGAAAAAAGAAAAACCTTTAAAATAATTTAACTCTTTAGTAGACAACTGTATCCAAATTCTATAGTATCAATTTCTAGAGATATGACTGATATTAATTATTCTTAAATTATCTTAACGATGATATAATTTTGGCAAAACCACCGTGTGCTAGACGGACTATATTGTACGTATGCTTATTCTATTTTTCACATACCTTTGCCATCGCAATCATTCATCATTAAATACTCATGATTTTACCGTATTAATGTATTAAATATTCTTGATATTAAAATATATAAAAAGCCCTACATAAGTCTTTTATCCGTTTCTTTTTATATGCTATACATTGTGGCTTTCATAAAAGGTCCATACAACCAGCTTAAACCCGAAACATTTATATTTAAATACTGTTGTGCGAATTCCTTCGCAACCTTTGCAACAATTCATTCTACATAATATACTTGTTCGAATAATCAATATGTGTCTATTTGTAGCCTTTAACGTTACGTTTTTTGATTTTTACGTTGTTTTTATTTATAATTACCACAAATAGCTTCATTAATTATGATGTTTTCCTGATATCACTTGCGATCTAATGTCTAGAATTAACGTATATTCATTCAATATTTGGGAAGCGATATTATATATATTTCACATTTCTCAATGGTATGCTATCTAATCAAATCTCGTATCATACGTACAATGAAATGATGCTTCTTCAATAACTTTATGTACATTGGCTGCCAGCAATCTCAATATTAGTTTTCACTTTGCTTTTAATTATATTATATATCCATATCTGGTATAAATATATTCTAAAAATAAATGTCACTATTTCCAATAGTTACATTTTAACAGTTCTTCTTATGTATCAGTATATTCAGGTTTTATTTTGCCCATGCCATTTACAGTGATCTTTTTCTTTTCTAGCAGCTGTTATAATATTGTTGCCTTTTTAGGTCTGAATACTTTCAAACTGTTTCACTGAATTATATATTTTATCATCAATATTTCCAAACAAATCGACAATTAAATAATATTTTGTTCGCATTTAGACAATTTAGCAGATTTTGCTATATAAGCTTGTGTCTCGTTTCTGCTTCTGTTTTTAACTTAAGATCTGTTTTAATTACGTCATCAGCAAATATCAATTTGCCTTTTATTGCTTATATACCTGCAATATTGCAATGCTGTTCATTAACTAAAATGATGAGATTATGATCCGTATATCCTGGTTTCATACATAATTAAAAACTCATCAGCCGTCTTTCAAAAGACCCCACTGGACATACATGTTGTCCTAATTCTGTTCCAGTATTTATATAATGTGCAAATATAAATTAAATGAAAACTATAATCCGTTCATTTGTATTTTGTTCTTTTCGGTATTGTAATACGAAAGCACTTAATTATTCCAATTATCATTTTTATTCTTACTCAACAGTTAATAAACGGTCTATGAGTGAAGCAAATTAACATATTCATCACGTATGTTTCTGCCTTAGTGTTCATTTCATAAAAATATATCGAAACGTTTGTGATATATACTCTTACAAACCGATTAAATATATGTTTAAACCATATATGATACTTTTATCAGCTTATCATAAATGTACTTAAGACATTCAATTTCAATATTATTAACACTGTAATCATCATTTATCCAGTTACTTTCCTCACCAATTAATAACTAATGAAGCCATATATATATATATATATATATATATATATATATATATACATATATATATATATATATATATATATATATATATATATATATATATATATATATATATATATATATATATATTTAATAAACATATTATAGTTTTCTTTTATTTCATATTGATGGGTGATTTTAGTTATATTTTTTCTTTTATTTAGAAACATATGTTAATATGAAATATCATTATCAACAGTTTGCAATGATATATTTAATGTTTCATCTGATATGCTTTTAATATTCGAATGTTATAATGATTCCAACTGGGGCCAATAGTTGCCGATATAATTAAAGCCCTCACTGTTACAGCTCATTGACATCTCCCCTCTGTCTACTTGAGTTCGATTCTCGGTTTCGACCAGTTTGGGTATAAGAGAAGGTTGTCAGTAGCTAATAGTGTGCTTTTGCATGTTCTAGGGTTTTCCTGGGTTCTTCCTCCACCATTTATACTGGCTGCCATGTATAGCATATGTTCTCATGAAGACACGGCATTAAAACCCTACATCAGCAAAGATTCTAAGTTAATATTTATCACTATTTCATTTTGTATTGGTATTGCTGCTTTTAATGTTGTAATTATTGTAGTATTAGCTTTATGACGCGAACTATTGTTATTTCTTTTTAATTGACTGTTTGTTGTTTAATTTATTTGTTGCAGTTCATAATTACTTCTCCCAGACAAATCGCAAAACTTTACGTTTAGTCTTCATTTAGACTTTTATTTGGTTAAATACCCTAAATGATACTGATCTGAAATTTACCCTGGCCAAACAAGAATAGTAAAATGGATTGCCATTGAGCCTAATCAGATTGTAATCCAACAGACAACCATACAAACAGATACATAACCATAATGTTCGTGTCTACAAAGCAACCTCCAAGACAGATCTGACACAATTACTCGTTGCGCTGTGCATCTATAAAGTCTCATTGCATAAAGTTGTTATCCGATTGAGAAATACTCTAATCTAAACTAAAGTCTAGAGCCTTAAATATAACCATACTTAAATGACATATCGTTGATAATTGATACACCTATCCTAAAACGTGTCCACACCGAAACAAATATACTAAAACGTTGAATACTGTCATACATGCTGCCAACAATCCAGTTCGTAAATATCATACCTCTCTCGTAACAATGCCTTGTAAGCAATAACATTGATGGTAAAGGATTTAAGTGAAATGGTAGTACTGTATAATAGACTTGATAATTATTGGACGAACGTTTCATAACAGGAACATCAGACACGCACACGGATATACATTCTCTCTCGTTTTATATTTCCGTAACAAAAACAAAACATTCATTAATCTTTTGAATAGTCATGTCATAGTGTAGGTGGCACCTTAGCAATATTTTGTACATGCTGAGCAGCCAATGGTTATTGAATATAGACGTAAATTACTCTCCCTCTCTGTTTTACATGCATGTCGCCTCTACAAAACAAAGCAAATGAGTTAGAATGTATGACTTATCCAAGAATAAAGATAATAATTAATTGCATTTTGTGTAAAACATTTTTCTTCTGAATTTATAAGGTTTCAATACTGATGTGATGGTGGGAAGAAACAGTTTTTATTTATTTTTATAGCGAATGCAGATGTAGAAATGTTTCATTAAGTATCGATAGTTTTAATCCTTTTTTGTTAATTAACTGTTAATTATTGCACTTTTAAAAGTGCTAATTACTTTTTCAAAATAAATATTTTTACCTTGTTTTGTTTCACATTTCTGGATGACGGTTATGTTATAGTTCCTTCTGTAAATAACATGTGTGCATTTGTTTGTAGAAAAGTAAAGAAAACAATTAATAAATTTTTATTTTGTAAAAACTGCTCAATAAAGCAGAAGATGATGTTCGTTGACAACAGACTGTACCAGTCATAACAAACACGTGGGAGTAATAATACAAATGCAAGATTTTTCTACTTGGATATTGTGAGATGTTTCTTTACTTAAAGGAAATATAATGCTACTATGTTAGGACATCGCTGCTGAATTTTAGTGATGTAGATTTTATGTTGCAATTTTCAAATTTATTAATGCAGAATAAGAGTATATGTTCAAAACCTGACGTATTTTAAATTCAGTTTAAAAGATAGAAAAGGTATATGAAATTACTTGTCTAACATTATTTTTTACGAAGGTCTGCTAGAAGTGAATCGATACGATAAACGTGTTAGAAAAGACAATGTAATATCTGAATAAGGTACATACGCTATTTTATAGCAAATGCACACCCATTTAATTTTACAAAAAAGCAGTAAACGATTAATTTTAAACCATAATCTGAACACTGTCAATTTTACGAGAGTTTCTATCCAAACTGATCTTCCATATCCAACGTTTATAAATAAATATAAAATTGATTTAAAATGAACACAATGAAGCTCTTTTTTTAATTGGTCGGACGAACATTATCAGCCAGACTTAGTAGTGTTGACGGTGGAAGAAGGATGGATAGTTTTTATTATATGGCATCGGTATATTATTGGAAAATTCAAAATGGCTGCAATCGTATGACATACTTGAATCAGCTGTTCTTAGTTTGTGCCGTTTCTCGTGGCATCTGTGTTGGGTGACTGTTTATATACATTGGTGGGTTTGTAATACATTGGCTATTCTGTTGGAGTGTGTTTCTTCATTTTTTTGTTTTAGGAGGAGAACTGTTAGAACTTATCGCAATGATTTTGCCTCACTTGTACTACAACCGTGTTCTTTTTTGAACATGATTTCATCACATTAATTTCGGCGTTTGACAAGTTTATGCTACGATTTACACTCAAAAATTTCATTTATTATCAGCATATTTGCATTCGATATAACATGGTGCTCTGGACATAACATTCTACATTCATCTCTAATATAAACTTCATTGAAAAAAGAAACGTCAGACTATGAGCCGCAATGTGTGAATCTAACACCATTCGGTTGCTCCATCACGCCACACATGCGGAGGCAGAAGTGCTATGGCCGCAACATGCTCCATAATACACTGCACTGGTTATACTATAACTTTAAAATCAAACAAACATAGTCCATTCCTCATTCACTACGGGAAGAAGGTCAGTTCATTTATTCAGCCTCTTCGGCTCTCCTCCTAGTTACGATAAAAGGTTGACTGAATCTCTTGTTTTGGGAACAGTTAATTATCTTCTTGGAGTATGGAAATTTGATTAATGACAACCTGATTATTTTTCAATATTTCAATTTTCTCTTTGACTGTCCTGCAAATCCATAAATATAAAATAATTGTACATTCTAATCACATTTAAACCTCAAACAGTCAGTTGGCCAACACTTCAACACAAATAGTCACATTTTAGAAATGATTCGTCATAGACCTGGTGAAAGTATGCTAAATCTTTCAATGGTGTCCAACAACCTTCCATCAGATCACCTCTGCATCTATCTATGTATCTATCTATCTATGTATCTATCTAAGTATCTATGTATTTATCTATGTATGTATCTATGTATCTATGTATCTATCTATCTATCTATCTATCTATCTATCTATCTATCTATCTATCTATCTATCTATCTATCTATCTATCTATCTATCTATCTATCTATCTATCTATCTATCTATCTATCTATCTATCTATCTATCTATCCATCCATCCATCCATCCATCCATCCATCCATCCATCCATCCATCCATCCATCTGTCTATCTGTCTATCTGTCTGTCTGTCTGTCCGTCCGTCCGTCCGTCCGTCCGTCCATCCGTCCATCCATCCATCCATCCATCCATCCATCCATCCATCCATCCATCCATCCATCCATCCATCCATCTATCCATCCATCCATCTATCTATCTATCTATCTATCTATCTATCTATCTATCTATCTATCTATCTATCTATCTATCTATCTATCTATCTATCTATCTATCTATCTATCTATCTATCTATCTATCTATCTATATATCTATCTATCTAGCTATATATCTATCTAAATAACTATCTATCCAAATATGTATCTATCTATATGTCGATATATCAAACTATTTTTTTAGTAGTAGCAGTATTAGTATTAATAGTGGTAGTAGTTGTAGTTGTATTCTTTAATTATGGCTAAATATTAGAAGCTGAAGGTGATACAATAACTTTAGTGCTTGTGTTTTCATAAAGAGTGTTAATCTTCAGAGCTTTAAAATGTAAACGTGTACGAATTCGAAATAGCATGCTATTTTATCAGTGAAAGAATATAATGTATCTAATTGTATTGTTTATTTGTATGATGGTAAACAATAATTGCTCAGTAATAATGATATTTAATTTTGTAGATAGCTAGGAGATATAGGACATGAAAGTACATAATACTAACAAATTCTAGTGTTTTACTGTTTTATCAACAAGCCTTTTCAACATGACAATTACGTTATCATCGAGTTTTAATTCAATTTGTAAAAATCTAATTATGGAAGTTTTCATAAAAACACTTTATCCAGAAGCTGTTTCATATAGTGAATCGAAAACTTTGATGCGCGGTAATCCTTGTATTCCAAACATATAATTGTAATTTTAACCAGTTTACAACTTCTCTTATGTTAATAATTTCTTCTCCAAATTTAGGTACATCACTTTTGGAAACGATAATACTGAGCAGTAACATTGCGACAAACAATATACTTCAACTGCTACATAACTCTAATACTTCTCACTAATTGCATGTTATAACATTACTACGTGGTTTAGCATCAGAGTCAATCACATGGCATGCATAATTTGTAATTGATATAAGTAAATAATAGAATAAACTCTCAACAGTATAATGCAATCAAGTGCAACAATTACAAATTAAACTGAAAAATCTCATTGACAAATACACAATACAATAAATCAATATGGTAGGCGCGTTGTAATACTTGATATAATTAAGTTTCAGCTGTTATTGCCAGAACTAGCTTATTGCTATCAACCTTAACACCATCAATAGTGATGGCACCATTAGTTATAAGTATATGTGTTTCAGCGACAACAGCAATAGCTGGCATTGATAATATTATTGGAAAAAGTATATACATGTAGCCATACTAAACTAAACGAGTATATCATTTACTTACATAGCGCTACGGCTGCCATCATTGTTGTCAAAGAGTCTTAACGACGAAATAATATCCGATAACGAATTTTCAGCAATGATTAAGATTTACGATGAGGCAATGATGTCTAATTTAGAAAAATATTAATAATAGTAATAATGATATCGCTGGAACTACTGCAATGGACAGCCGCGAAAACGACCCGAGCAAGAACAACAATGATATAAATAACCTTTTCCAACCCTGAATTCAGTGTGAACTTTCCAACTGTATTTCCCGTAAATTAAATTGGAGAACCCCAATTACGAGCATACTACACTTGGCCAAATATCCCATCAAAATCATTCGTGGGTCAACAGTCAAATAATTCACTTGTATTTGCAAACACAAATAAACCTGATGGATCCCCGATTGGTTGGATATTGGAATATCGAATGGAAGATATGACATCGAGGATATCAATAATGAATTCAGGCGTACGATTAAATCTGTAACAGGAAAATACTCAAATACAGCTGTAACTGTAACTGTTCACGAACCATCTGTATCAGCCTCGATAGAGATGCATTCGAACGAATATGTCGTGGATATGTATTACTCGTCAATCAGAAAATTGCTAGGTTTGCCTGAAAGTATACCTCAGGCACATTTATAAATACATGACCTCGTCCAGAATGAATTTACCACAGAAGTGAAAACATTTATAATGACTCCAGAGTACAGAAAAAACACTGTCGAATAATAATTCCTTTTTAATTGAAAATGGCAATTAATTGAGATTTTTAAAAGTTTTTGGAGTACGACACACCGAATAATCTGGATCTCCGAAAAGACTATTTTAAGTTTCTTTCAGACACAGGTACTCCTGATCTCAAATTCACATTTTGTAAATTAAAGAATTTATTTGCGAGTATTACGCAGTATTAATCTGATTACCTAAATCAACAAATTATCGAAAGAATTCAGCATGTAAATCAAATTGAGGACGATATCTGGCATATCAATTGAGAAATTCGTGACTTTGTTAGTCATAAAGAGTATTATAGACGCTATGGAACCAGGGAACCTTTATATTATGTATTTCTCATTTATTTTAAACGAACCGAACAACAATTAGTGACAATTGTACTACCTGAAACTTGCAACCAATGAACTAAAGAAATCACTCAGTGATCTTATCAATGCAAACTTTCCTCGAATACAGTGCCGTTACAAGAATGATCCATTTGGTGGTGATAAAAATATATCAAACGGGAATGTAAAAATAACTTCAGTGATCGCATTCAATCTTGGTTTAATTCAGTTGATGAAAGTTATCAGACACACACAGACAAATTAGATCAGGCGCAGCAAGGATATATTCTGTATTCGGTTACTCCTTGAGTGTATCCTGGAAATTTGATCATACAAGAACCAGTGAACGAAGTATATCTCAGATGTCATAATTCACTACTAACTAGAATGAATTTAAAATTTAAGGACCAAAACTTTAAGCTGATTGATTTATCTGGAGCGAAATTACAAATAAATCTTTATAATAAATTTTAATAACACTCTCACTGACCTGACAAAAAATATACCAAATACCGTAATTCGGGAAATTTACTATACTAAGACAAAACTGAGAATCTGTCGGTTTGCATAATTTTATAAGGTGAAAACCCGAATAATTTCTAACCTACATTTTGAGAAAATCAAAAAAATAGCTAAATTGTGCAAATCTCACAAATTTGGGATCAAATCTTACAAAAATTCAACAAATCTGACAAGATGTTTGACTAAAAGGTCAGATTTGATGGTTTTCTCAAAATGTAGGTTAAACAAACGTGATAAAATTATGCAAACCGATAGATTTTCCCAAGTTTGATAGGGTAAATACCCGTTGAAAATCAAGCAGCACGGACGATTGTCAATATTTTTAGTAGTAATTACACTATCAGAATTAGAAAATCTGTCAGTATTCACAGAATTAGCAAATCAGATGCCGCAGTTCATTTTATAAGGCAATTACGTTTCCGAATTAGTGAATCGGACAATGTGCACGATTTTAAGCTGTAGATACATTATCATAATTAGTAAATCGGTCGGTGTACAAGATTTTTACCTATCAAAATTAGTAAACCTGTCAGTGTCCACGAAATGTATATGTAAACACAAACATTTTCAGTCTCATAATTATATATTATTGTAATATCAATTTCCACCATTTCTAGCTGTAAATGCCCAATCAGAATTACGAAATCAATCAATTTGCACTATTTTTAGTTGTAAATACACTATAAGAATTACTAAATCAGTCGGTTTGTACTATTTTCTTTCTCATAATTAGTAAAGTAATCAGTGTGCACCAGTCTTACTAGTAAAAACAAATGTTTTAAATCAAAACATTTCTGCTTTCGTTTTCGTTACACAGAACTCGCTTCTATTCGCAGAGTTCGTTTTTATAATTTTTTTAGTTGCCTTACACGTGTATTAATATTTCTTTTGTTTCATATGATTTTTAAAATTTTGATTTTTTCATCCGTGGTAAAAACAAGTGCAAATTTCTTTAATTCTATATCACCCGCTAACGATTTGTAAATTGCTTGTTGTATTAGCTTGATATATTTGTACTCCCATGGTAGGGTATATCTATTTTCACAATTTAAGTTCCTGTACATATTTGAAATCAGAAAGAATCTTTTCATTATTTAGCTTATGCGATAGTTGTATCCCTCCATTTTTCGAATTTATAATAGCTTTTTGAGATTTCTCTCTATTTGTCTTTTTGTATTCGACATTCTGTCCGAGCCTATGGCCGTTTATTGTGGTCAAAATTCATTCTGAATGTCCTGTGGGGTTACCCTTTTGTGTGATTTTGAGCTTAATGCATCCATGCTACTGTTTTCTTGGGGACACCACAAAATCCTTTCTCCGGCGAATTATCTAGCCAACACGCGCTGGATTTCTTGGGGGAAGTTCAAGCTAGTTGTTGTGATTATGGAATACTAAATATCATGATAAAGATGTTATTTCGGTTGATATGGTTATCCGTGACGTTTACTTGGGTACGGAGACTGTGCTGAATATTTTAAGCGATTTAGACATCCCACGCACGAGATGACACTAGTTGCGATAAATATACCATTACCTGATCTTGATATAACCGGATTCCCTCGTGTAGTATCATTTGCTACAGGACTCCATAAAATTTGTTATATTTGGTTTGGTAGATATTTCTCTGAAAAATACTGGGCACCAATAGTGTTATTACGATATATGATTGATTGTAAAATACTGATATCTCTCATTGTCGGTGAGGCAATTAAATCGTATAAAAACAGACTAAGGTTTGGATACCACAACCTGATGATGTCAGTCTTGGTACAATTATAAACAATTACAATGATAATTTTCCTGATCTCGCAGACGACTATATTGTTAAAAAAATCTAATCAGATTTTTACGCGTAGATGCAAAGTCAGTTATAAAAAACGAAAATGATCTCGGTAGAAGAATAATCGGTACATTTACAGATGACGCTGCATACGATTTTATAGTCGCAGATACAATAGCGAAAAATATATTTTTCAGTCCAGGTATTGCTTACTTGTCTACCGGAACATGGTTTGGTACAATTGTTGGTAATATCAATGTCGAATATCCTCAGTATACTGGTTTAAGATCATCTATGCTGGCTTATGTTTAAATAAAAGTGGTATCGATGCTAAAGAGATTCCCTGACACAGCAGTTAGATTTGCAACAGATTTATTTTATATCAATATCAAGTATAGATAAGCAGTGGATCATTTTACGATCTATGATGCCCCCTGGGGATCATGGAGAATGCAAAAAGAAGTGTAAATTGATTATTCTAAATCCGCAGATGTAACGGTTGAAGATACTTACCTAAAAATAATCAAATATCGTAATTGTCATCAGCCCATTGTGTATCCGTTCCAGTATGTATACATAAGACTGTTTATTTTTGAACGGATGTGGTGGTTGTGGTAAGTCGACTAGTGTTATCGAACTATTTCGGATGAAGTGAGTTTAAATTGTCTTAACTCTTACACAACATACTCGCACGAGAGATGAAACAACGAGGTGTGAAATTAAGTACCTATCATAGTTTCTTTCGGTAAAAAGTTGACGCATGGACTCCTTATCGGATGGGAGAGAAATACATACCCAAGGTTATCATTTGTGATGAGATATGCAGAGTGTCGTTGGATATATTAATAACATTTATCGGCTGGTTGTTATTGAAAATTACAGCCTTGATAATGTATTGTGATCACGGTCAACCAACACCATTTGTTGGTTTGTCTCCCCACGAAAGGTTAAAACATTTCGTAGATTATTACGAAGAGATTGATACAGGTCATAGAGCGCGTGATTCAGAGTTAATCGTGTTCAATTAACTAATCGGATTAAATCAGACAAATTGCAGTGCGAAAAATAGCGTTAAATAATTTCAGAAACTTCAATAAATTATATTTGCGATAAATGGACACCAACCGAATTGATATTGGCACAGGTAGTAGCTAATACAAGAAGACAGAAATTCCAGGATAGTCGTGAAAACACGATTTAGTATTAAATGATGTTGTCGCAGTTGATATCAGTGATGTCGAGGACGTGCTAGCAGATAAATTTCCCTGACGCTAGGATACGTAACGACGATACCTTCATCTCAGGGATTTACCATCTCTGATACAGTTGTATATCGTAATTGATCGCATCGAGTGGACATATTAAGGCTACCTCGCCGTGTCACGATTAGAAGACTATCTCTACCTCGGAGAGTAACTATAAATTTTACTGACACCAGTAACGAAATATTATAGCGATGATATAGTACAAAATAAATTGTTGATTATAAACTAATTGACCAACAGAGTAACTTTGATACTGATGTTAAATTTATAATGATGGTAACACAACAACAGAATAATCATTGTACAAGATGTAATTATATAATATTATGACAGTATTCGGATATAAACTAAAGCAAATTAATAACGGATAGGAAGGATAGTAGTCTTGGTCATACACGTGAAAATACGATGCTGAACTGTCTTGAATATAATAGACGCAGAGGTTCTAGTTAAGTGATCGAGTTTGTAATTGTGTATCCTCTGGTATCACTTGCAACTTTGCAAGTGTAAATCCACACTGAGGAGCAGTTCAATATAATATATATATATATATATATATATATATATATATATATATATATATATATATATATATATATATATATATTGCAGTTCTACATGTGGATCTTGTTATGCCAGATATGTTAGGTGTTGTAATACTACAAATTGGATCAGTATCTCTTTTTGTACCGCTTTCAAGATCACCCGACTCGTTAAATATCTTACAGTCACTTTACCACGTATTTGTTGTTTTGAAAAATCATTTCGTGCTGGTATATATTTTCAGTGATCGATTTAATATGTTTCATATTGATTGTTCGAGTAGTTTCATTATCTCATGCATTTATCACACTTGGTAATCTTGCAACCCATTTACGAGATATCTTATCTTGAATACATTCATTGGCGTATTGATATCCAAATAAATTAAACTCTCAGCAAGTGATCGTTTAAATCGTTAAATAATTGCCTTATCACGGTATATAGCAGTATGTCCTCGTATAAAAGTGACATTATGATGTTTCATCAGTGATAATACTGCACCTTGAAATACATTGCCTTGAGAGTATTATGCGGTAACAATACAATATCAGCCTGATGAACTTCATTTGGAATGTTGACATCAACATGCGCGTATTCCAATCTTTTAGGCGGTAAAAGATACATTTGCCATTATGTCTGTCTTGATAACCAATCTGCTGCATTAACACGTTTGACCTTTGCTGCTTCGGTGAGTTTATTAATTGCTTTTTAATTACCTATCCAGTATCTACTTTTCACTAATACATGGATTCCATAATTATTACCAGACATTAATACAAGCTTACCTTTCATTGCAGTGTTTATTATCCATGTAGCTAATGATTCATTGAATGATTTATCAGTAATATAATTTAATGTGTTAATCAACTTCACATCTGCTAGATGTGTAATGCTGCAAATTGTTACTTTTATTACGATACATAATGAGCGTGACAAGCTCGATTATAAATATAACCTTACATGATCCTAGATCAAGATATCGAATCATTATTGATACAATATTTGGATAAAACCATAGCAAGAGAAGGGGTGTGACCTCAGTTAGAGGCGTATATATGTCAAACTAACACTTCCTACAACATTAATAATATTAACTAATCCGTAGAAGAAACTCTCAGTTAGTTTTATGATCTGTGTTTTTTGTTGTTATTATTTTGGTTTCGGTTTCGTAGGAAGTGTTAGATTAGCATAAAATATACCTATATATGTTAGTATGTTCACCCCTTCTGCTGCTTCATTATCAATCGTAGATAAACTTAAATATTGAAGATAATATGTTCCCATCTCAGAAAAATAAATGTCTTGAAACATTTGTTTACAACATTTTGACAAATATCGCATTCCACCGAATATATTTCCAGCGCCGGTAACTGCATTATATGATTAACATGATCTTTATCAAAGCAGTCTTGATCGACCCTCTTATAGAAATACTACACTTGTTAATTTTATCGATCTTTGAGTTCCAAAGAAATTAAATAAATAACTTATTACATCAGTTTGCGTTTGATGGACGTGTCATGTTATTAGGTACTCTATCGAATGCAAATTCTCTCTCCGCCACTGTCTCTCTCTGTCTCTCTGTCGCTTTGTAAGTCTGTCTGTTTGTCTCTGTCTCTCACTCTGTTTGTATGATATCTTTATATATACAGAGTGAAAGAGCGACTACTTGTACTTTGCAGATAATACTGGTAACAACATCTTTCGGTACTTTTAGCATATCCGTAAAGCGGATGCAAAATGTCTTTACTTGTTTTGTTGATAATATCAAAGCAATAATATGTGACGAGAAGCATTTAATTGTTTCTGATAATGCAACTTTGCATCCTAAAATATTTGGAAAGTCTGTTGCAACGTGTTTAACCAATAGTTTCAAAAAATACTAGTTTTGTTCAGCCATTTTTGTCTTTAAGTTATATATTTGTAAATATGATTTTATATTTGTATGTGGGTACTTTTGTTCTAATATCACAGGCTTAACCTTCAAGAACGCACTAATTATATATTCAAAAGACATGCCGGACGTCTTTGTTGCATTGGTAATTGATGTTGATGTTGGCGTTTTATGGTTTGAATATAGAAGGTTACGTTATGTTATATATATTTTAAGTATGTTTTTCAATGAAGAATACACTCTTAATTTGATACCAATAAAATAATGCTAATAGGAAACGGACATATTAGGTCAAGCTCCTAAAGCAAAACGGATTAGCACGGTATTTCCTCTTAGTTAGACTTATCAGTAGAAACCCAAAACAATGATTGTGTAACGTCGTCATGAAAAAAATTTCCTTCTTCCAATTGTATTTCTTGTTATTCTTCTTTTCTTTGCTCTTCTTGGTATTTTCGTTTTGTTCATCTTGCTCAATTATCATTACCTTTATTATTACAATTATTATTTGTAATTATTATTATTAGTAATATTATCAATTTATATTATTATTTAGAGGAATGAGAAGTCCAATGGTTAGCACACCAGCCAGACTGGTGGGTGGTGCCATAATTCTGGCCAACACTTTGCCCACGAGAATCTTGCAGAGGCATTGTCAGAACTTTTCAAAGGAAAACGTGTGGCAAAAATTTCGATGTAAACGGATTACATATGACGCCTACGACGGAGCGCCATTTTGCGATGATACAAGTCAGGGAGAGTTAAATTCCTGGACATGACACTTTACCAATATGGTTTATTCCTTTACGACTGGGTGATAAGCCTTGAAGTCGCTGAACACATTCCTAGAGAGTTCGAAACTGTTTATATCAATAATAGTATTTGGCATGCCCGGGAGGGCGTTGTTTTGAGCTGGGCAGTCCCGGGACAAGAGGGCTATGCTCATATCGATAATCATCCCGTTGAATATGTTGTCCAAATCATGAAAGAAAGTGGTTTACACCATGAACCCGTTAAATCTGAAATTCTGAAGAAATCGGCAAAGCTTAATTGGTTAAAGAATAATGTTAATGTCTACTTGCGAAGACAAGAGACTCCGTCAGATCATATGATGCATTTACTTAATATGTGTGTTTTAAATTGAACACTAACAAATTTGCAATGACACTTGACAAGTTGCAGATAAAAAGATAACAAAATTGAAGACATCCTAATCAAAACGCATATTATTGCACAGTCGCACATTTTATATAAAGCAACAAGTCTCAATAATATCAAGAGTACATTTAAATATTCAGTGAGAAACCTAGGTGTTACTCTCGATAGTACCTACTACTTACAGAAACATGTCATCGTGAAAATCTGGAGTCGGGATTCATATACATTCGCGAGTGTATTCGCTTACTGCCGCTAAAACACTTGTATGTTTCATATTACTTCAAATAATTTATTGCAGTTATTCAGTTTTCTCTGATTCGTCTACGAATCTCCTACATAAAGTAAAACATGTTCAAACCACAGCTGCTCTAATCATCCTTAGGGTATGACCCACTGAGCAAACACATCCTGCTCTGTAACGTCCTTTGGCTATATATTGCAGAATCAGATACAAATATGTTCAACATACTATTTTTTAATTACTGGCTCCAATCCAATACAGTCATACAATAATACAAAATGCCACAGAGTATTAGTTGGCAAAGCATCTAAGTATAATTTTCATTGATCCATGGTTCTTACCTACAATTAATATGGGTTTTCAATCCTGGTAGAAAACGGCACTTATAATACAGGCGACATATACCACATTAAACTTCTTATACATGCTAGACGGTTTTATTGTCAATGACAATTTAAATATATATATATATATATATATATATATATATATATATATATACATACATATATATATACATATATATATATATATATATATATATATATATATATATATATATATATATATATATATATATATATATATATATATAAATAATAAATTATAAAATATAAATTCTATATTTTATCATTTCTTTCAAAATAATATATTAATAACAAAAAGTTATAGTTTCATTGAATTATTTAGTTTTCCTGTTCTTTTCAAGCAGTTTCAACTTCTGTTATGTTAGTTTACATATCAAACATTGCAGCGTATTGTTCGTGTTAAATGCCGCATTTGTTTAATACGTTCGTTTGTCTCACATAACTTCATGTCATAAATATGTGGCCTTAATTTAAGAAGAGAAGAACTAAAACCATCAGGCTTAGCACCATTCAACAAAAAACGCATTTCCATAGAATTAGAAGCTAGAATTTAAAAAAAAAACAATAATTGGGTATATAAAATCCAATACTATTTTAATCACAATTAAAAAATATACAAAGTTACAGTGTAGTCAAAATGGGTTCCAATAATGAATGTATTCTTGTACTTTTATTAAGTGATATTTTGCCAGTGACCTAGATAGTGACGATCTGTTAAGACTTTTATTGTCGGAATTGTACTAAAATTCTAAATTAATGTTCTAGTCCAAGAATATTATCGATAAGCAATGTCTTCGTTTAGTCAATAATAATTTGAATACAATAAATAAACCCACCCAAATACAAAATATATATTATAATACGATTTATTTTTCTGAAGTTAATGCAAGACTGAGAGATACCAGATAAAGAAGAGTATATGTATTTAATCTAGGTTACAGTTACCATTTCACTTAATGGAAACTTATGTTTAAGACATTTATGAGATCAAATCAAGACAATAAACATGTTTACTTTCAACAATCAATCTTTAATCATCAATCGAGGAGACATAATCAGCTATGTATGTTCTTAAATACAAACAAATATACCTGATCTGGTCATGTACAAACTACATATTAACATAATACAAATTCATTAAAAGGAGACAACAAATTATACAAATTTACTATACATAGGAGATCTCCTGAAACATATGACGAATTATATATTAGATAAAGTATTATGAGGGACACAAACGAAACCTGAAGCAATATAATACATCTATACATGTAAACGTCCATTTGAAAAAAGCGTGTATTAAGTTGATGTGTGGTATGTCAATATTGTATTGCTGAAGCATCAAACTCTACCTTAATAATCATATATCCCTTTGGTTGATGTTGCCAAAACAAGAATGGGGTTTTTGATTGCTGAACACAACAATCTGAGAAGAAGCTGAACTAACGTGTTCCAAAGCGAATATCAGAGCCAATGATTCCTTATTGTTGGTGCACTAAATTATCTGGTGCTTATTTAATTTCTTAGAAATGTAGCAGATATGATGAACTACATTTTGTTTTCTTCTAGAGTCAATATTACACAGAACACAATATCACATGCATCACCAAACATTTAAATACGTACTGAAATCGGTTTCATTAAAGAACTGATACAGTATTAAGTACGGCCATTAACTTATCAGAAGCCTCCAGACATTTACCGGACGAATGAAATTTGTTTTTCGCATTCAACAAAATGTGTTCAGGCGTTCTGTTTTTATTAAATAAATGTAGCAAATTATTTATAGTATAGATAGCCTTAAACAGAGGTACTGATATGCATAGCCAATCGACAATTTTCGGACTGATCTTTAAGAACTATTTCCAATGCTTTTTGTAGATGATGTTTTCATCTATGCAAGGGGAACAATTATTTAGACCAGATGTTATCGTGCTTATTATATGTTAGAAAGAACAATGCGAATCTTTCATCCTATATGACATTACATTGATACTGACACAATCCATCTGGAGTTGTGATTCCCAAAACGTCATTTGCCTTTTCTCTCAGTAGAATATAATAGAAACTGTTCAAAAGATAAAAAGTGGTAACGTCATTTGCAATTCCAATTTTGGCAATGAATCAAATATTCTTGGGACTAAAAACGAAAATGATCTGGTTACACGGTTCCATCTTGTATACTCTATACAAATGCTGAATGTATAATATGTTTTCGTCCGAGGAGTGTACGTTGATACCCAATGACTTTTACTTTCGAATTTCTTTCTTTCAAACATTCCTGTTTGTCACATTTAGTCCTGTATGGATGCCGTTTTACATGTGTATGACATGCAAATTCACCATTATGGAAGATTGTATTTGGTAATGTTGGAACATTAGAAACAAGTGTTCATCTTCAATAATAGCTGTTGTTGTTGACGCGTTTCATGTGAAGGTAGATGTTTACGTTTCTGATCCAGATATACATATACAGATATAGATATACACAATGTATTAAGCAGCTGGTCTGAATATTAAAACATACAGCGATATCCTGACTCCCCATGTCAACAGGCAATTAGCTTTGTGCTATTTCTTTAATGAGTCATTAACTGATATTTCCATATATTTAAGATTTATATTATTGAATGTTTATATTAATTTTAATTGCAGCTAAAAAGCATCACTTAAATCTCCTCCCACCAGTCGGTAAACGAACGAAAACTCGTGAGTAAGTCAATTCGACTGTTTATTCATTCCTTGTCATCTTTTTTGAATGCTTTTATTTCAGCATAAACTGTATTGATAACCATTTTATATTACCTTCAATAAATATATTTACGTAAACATTTTGGCAGAAGGCATACTCACTGCGACTTTAAGAGGAAATATAAATCGTTTGTTTATAGTTTGTGTAAAAAATTCAATAACTTGATAATCAAATAACTAGTCTTTGAAGTTTTCCAAAGATAAAAGTTACTTTGGTTGACTATATTTGAACAAAGCTTGGGAACTCCACCTCTGCTAAGAAGAACAAATGTGGCTTCAGCAGATTAACTACGGCTAGTTGCAAATGAATTGAGGGACCCCGAGTGATTGAGTGGTCTAAATCGCTGTCCGTTACAGATCACTGCCGTCTCACCTCTGTCTGCGTGGTTTCGAGTCTTAGATTCGGCTAATGTAGTTACGTGAGAAAGCTTGCCAGTAGCTTCTCGTGGGTCGGTGGTTCTTTCCGGGGTGTTTCCAGGGTTCTTCCAACAGCAATAATACTAGCCACCATGTACAGACTATCGTGTATTGCAAAATGGCGTTAAACCCTAAAAAACAAACAAAAACAAACAAATGAATTTAACACTACAGGTATATGGATATGGTTAGGTGAACCACGGAATTCAATAATGACAATGTCTTGTCTCAGTGACCTACATTATAATGCGCCAAATTTGATATGTACGATGTGGCTGTTGATGAGAGAAATATAGAGATATGCAATTATAAGAGGTAAATGCTGTTTTGTTCTTCTGAAAATTTTCCCCCAACCCTCTTTTTTCTTCTGAACATTTTCCCGCAACAGTCGTAACAGTCTCACTCACATATCTCAGTACACAAGTATTCAATGTAATCATAGATACTGCATTTTAGTTTTGAACATTCTACTATCAAAAGTCAAATAAATAAAATGAGAGTCAAATAGATATTCCTATTGAAGCATGCAGTAATAGTTATATTTTATTTGGTACGATGCTAAACTGTAAACAGAAGATACCTTCAGCCACATGTTTCAAAATGTTTGCTAGAAAGTAATATTCATTGATTCATTGAACATATATAACATTTTGATTTTTCTGCCATATTTCGTTCTTAGAATTCTAGTGCACCACTGCATAATCTGACTAAAATACAATTATGTTCTGCTCCATTGACCTATTGAGTTTCTTGGGTTAACTGTATTACCACCTATGTATGAATCCATTGTCATTATGTGCATAAATATTTTTCTTTCTACAGACGAAAAAATCTTAGACACGTCAATACGATGTCGTCATGGCAATTGGAAAAATAGGTTTTATGAGATTCCCATCTGGGAATAACATAACCGACTGGTCGTTGAAAACACTTAGTGGTTGTCCCGTGCTCTAAACATTGACACAGAAATACACGACTGGGAAGCACGTTTTAGAATGTGATGACTGTGACGGATCCATCCTATATGGCATAATTGATCCTAAATAACACGTTTTTACAGTACCATTTAATGACATGTATCTGACTAAATATATTGGTGATGTAATTGACCATTGTTGCATGAGAAATGTGGACAGCAGTACAAAGAGTCGTCCTCTACACATGGTATTCGTATAAACAATTTGGATGTTTATCATTCCTCAGATGTATGCATCTGCTAAGATTTATCAAACCATGTCTTGTTTTCATTCATGGAGGAAGTTTGCCCTATGGAAGATATTGTGATTATTTCATCTGCATTTCTCCAAACGTCATTCACGTAAGAAATAAAAATTTTCTAGTTTATTTTATCACAATCTGAAGTCTGAGGATCATTCGTTTAAAGCTAAGAGGGCTAAGACCTTAGCGGGTAAATTGTATATAGCAGGCGAATTATAATATAGCATTGTCCAGTATATATATATATACATATATATACCGGACACTGCATCCTGCAAGTTTTATATATAAAATATATATTCAAAGATTTTGTAATATTTTCTAACTTATAAATCCAATCATTCTTGTTGAAAAATTTTCTAAAGCGTTTATTAAACCTTCAAGAACAATAGACACCAGGAAATGAACGTATTTTAACGAAGGCATTTATTGCCTTGCACGAAATAAAGCGTTTGTTATTTTACTAGAATATAAGTCATGCTTTGATGCAAGATTTCTGAAAGCGGGGAGTGTAAATGTACATAAATGATAAGGTGTGTCGCATTATCAGTCCACAAAGGACATATATGCAAGAACTAGGTAATACGACGGGGAGTTCGATTGCTAGGATGTAATTTGTTTGTAACCAAGAAAAGGTAAAATGCTAACGCATGTGTGTCTTGTTATTTATTTCATATTATGCAAAATAGTCAGGTTTGTTAAATTTACTTCAATTATTTAGAAATCAGTGTTATTTTTCTCAGATGTTTCCTGCTCTATTTCTGTTTGTCTGATGTTGTTTTTATACTTAAAAATCCTTTATCAAGGCATACGCAGATGAATTATTAAGTTAGGATGACCAAAGTTCAATTTTGTTAATGGGTTCTGACTGAAACATATTCGTTAAAACATTCATTCGTTTAGGAGAAATGTATTAACTTATTGTGTTGACTTAAGTCACATAAACATATATTGAAGTGAATACTCAATTAATACGAAAGCTGTCAATAAATTGTAGACATAATTTAGAGATTTAATTTTCATAATGAAAAAGGAAGGTAGAGGTGATTTTCAAGATCAATAAATATTATATTTCTATTAATTGTATTTGAAAGTTTCTTTGTGTATTATTCCTCACTGTTTTACTCAACACACGTCAGTAAACTTATCCATATAGAAAAAAGAAAAGTCAGTAAAAATTACGAATATCTTAACAGTGTGCTCATCTGATTGTAGTATGATATCTAACAGATAAAATCGACACACTTATTAAATATTTGCATCCATATTAGTTGTTCCATAAGCTTTAGTTTTCTTTTTTAAAGAAAATACAGGTTAAAGACCCTGATGCATCGGTTACTGCAATGCTTCATGCAACCGTTATATTTCGTTGAACTTGTATTAAGTAAAATACGAGGAACAAAGATAATATAAAATTTAGTGCCGGTTCATTATACCTTGTAGGTATAATATAAATATGTCTTCTTTTTCTAGACTATGGTGGAATATACTTGCAATATGTGAGATTCATCCTGTGGCCCTTAATACCTCTGTCGAAGTATGAAAATACTCAAGATAATGGCTAATAACAATGCCGAGATCCTGACACTGCCGCATATAAGCTTCAAGAAAACTACTTGCATAACTGGGATTAAACCCTCAAAATGTCCATTCTGATTTAAGAAAGAAAATGACTCGTCAAATGTATATAGAGATATAATCTTTATCTAGACGTCCCTCAGATTAAAGTCACCTGAACACAACAAACAAATACATACTGCTTGGAAATAATAAAGATTGAAAAAGCTCACAGTTTTGCATCCTGGTTATTGTTAAGTTCGCAACAATTGAAACCTGATTGGTATTTATATGTACTATTTTCAATGATCATCACATACGCATATCGACGATAAGTAAATATGAGAAATCAAAGGTCAGTAGCATTCAACATTAGATGATCACATTCAAAATTTTAGGAAACAACACAGGTCGTGATAATCTCATGTAGTGAAACAAATCTAGAACACTGATATTCACCCTACCCCAACGTCGAAACCAGGGTCAAAAGCAAAGCTCAGTACGCTAAACGTTCCCTAATTTTGCAAAAGAGAGAAAGCAAACACAAAGCGTTCGTTTGAAGTTAATTACACCATGATAGACACATGCATCATGCACATAAACATAGCAAACACTCAGCAAAAGTAAAATGTTTTTAACCGTTTTATAAAATCGGCAATTGATTGCGGTTTGAGAGTGCTGCAGCAAAATGGTGTTCTAATTATGCTTGGTGTGTTCATACACGTGGTACTTTGACATTAGGTAGAATAATGGTATTACCTGACAGCATGTTTTGTGTGCTTATGTGTCACGACTTGACTTGTTTTTATTGATGTTAAATAGTTCATTAAATTTAATTATTTATAAATGGAACCCTAATAAAACTCAGTTTCAATGCAGTACTAATCACAACTGACTAACATATATATATATATATATATATATATATATATATATATATATATATATATATACATTATTGAGGAGACGTTTGAAATAACTACACGAATAAAATATCGTTACAATTATAATTTCACTTCGAAAGTGTCACTCACTTGGACAATATTATTACATTTTGAATGCAGCTGAATTTGCAATATATTGTTAGGGTCTTAAGAAATGTTTTTACATTAAATAATAAATGCAAACCTCAAAATCGGCTCTATTATCGATAGCTTCATTTTTAGATACCCTGACCTTGAATTCTAAAGGAAAATACTATATAATAATGATAAACCTATGGACCGTTACTTCAAGACCTAATGTGTAAGTAGCATATACAAGGCGATGTTATAGAGACTAAATGGGCAACAGGTGAACACTTACGTTATGAAACATTTAACATCGGGAAAATATTTTAAACTCAGAAATAAATTGATGTTCTGCTTATCAGAACGTTATAACAAATTACGTCTTTATTTTAATTTTGTATGATTTGTTGAAACACAGTTATTATATAAATTTGGTGTATAATCTGCAACTTCTTAGCGCATATTAGAATTATATTTACCGAATGGGAAAAAATCATATTGTATAATGCATATTTTCCAGTGAAACCATTTATCTGTTATTGCACACTTTGCATACCATAACTAGTATATTATACACTCAACCATAGGCATAAGGAAAGAGCGCTTTTATGTATGGCCACATTTAATGGCTTGAAAGAGTTTAAGCTAAACGCAAACATCGTGCAAGTTAACAGAAACAACTATACATTTAATCCAGAAAAGGAGATAATGTTGATCTTCCATTTGCTCTATGATTACGATATGTGGGATGGGGTCGAAACTTATCACCACGCCTAAGACGTTAATCAAGGTATATTGCCAAAACAGAACCCAATTAGTCATACTGAAACTGTAGACTGAAAAACTATGTGTAATAATTTTCAGACTTCTAGTCATCTAGCAGCAGACTTTGTCTCCGCTTAAAATCAAGCCCGTTTGAAACAATGATGCCGGTTTTGCAATCGTTGATGTACATTTCTTGCTGCATTAAAACACGGCAGCTGATATGCTTAGTTGATGAATGTATTTAGTCGTTCCTCTTAGCTTTAAGCTAATATTAAACTGTCAAAATAAAATTTTGACCTTTTCGTTCCGTTTCTACTGCAGATGTTCAATCATTAATAAATTAATATTACAGCATGTTGATTTGAATCTTTTCAATATGGACCTCTTGTAAAGCTGAAGAAAAAAACGATATTGACTCCTCGGTTTATGTGTTATTGTTTAACTTCTCTAGTTATGTTTTTGTTCATGATATTCCTTTCATATATTTCTTCAATTACTACGTCTCCTATCAATTAAAATCCTTGTAGTTTATGCACGAATTGCAGTAGCGCTTAAAAGGGAAATGCAATGCCAAATTTAACTTTCTACCACTAAATTATTCTGTAAGATTATGTTAGATCTTCATTAAAAGCACTTGTAGTGATACAGTCTGTATATTGTGTTACAATAAAGTTAGGTGAAAAATAAATTACGATACGTGGAAATGATTTATTTTATTTTCAAACATTGGTCACATGATTTTCTTGTATTCTCAATTATTCTCTTCGAGTGTTTTCCGTTGTCATAATTGGAATATACTTCGGAAGCCATTGTCGACAATACAGCTATGTATTTTCATCGGACATTAATATCTAAGGTATACAAAAAACTATGCTACAAACGATTTATTATGCATGATGCGCAAAAAAGGTTTACATATTTGAGAGACACCATATCAAAACAATGAGATGCATTTTGTCTTGAATTTGTTTAATTCAATTTTTGAGTATTTCATCTCCTGCTTTTTTATTAGGTTTAACCGATAAATATTTTTTTCTTACATATATAAGTCGTTCCTCCGTAACTCTTGCGGATGTGGAAATGCTGTCATCACAAAGAATTCCATGATAAAATGCTTGAAGAACAACACAACCTTCAACTTCAATTTCTGCCACACATCGTTTGAACTAGTCCAAAATAAATTCACCATGGAACAAAGGTCAGTCAATGTTTTCTGTCTCTACCGCAATCCTCCTAGTAGAAAAAACAAGCTGACTGAACCTTTATTTTTGGAGCAGTTTCCAAAACATCTGGAGTATGGATATTCGATAGGTGGCAACCTAATTATTCTTGGAGATTTCAACTTTCACTTTGACTGTCCTGGAAACCCATACACGTCAAAACTCCTAGATTTAATTAATGTTTTCAACCTTAAACAGTAAGTTAACCAACCCAGCCATTAACTTGGTCAACTTTTTGACTAGTTTCTTTATAGGCCTGATGGTATTTTGCAATCCACTCTTGTATGCCATGAACTTGCATAAGATCACCGCTGCATTATATGCCATCTCGAGACGTATCAGTCCCTAACCCTCCACCTCTATTTGCTGCTAAATTAAAACTCAGTAGAATAAATAGAACCAAATTCATGCATGACATTCAATAAAACCGAACAACTTTCTTACATCCAACAGCGGAACAACTTAATGTCTGCGTTCACTGCTTAAAATCAAGCCCCAGCCTCCAAATGCAGAGTATCAATAAAAGAGTTCTACATGATATAAGAGTGACCAGCGTCTCACTGCTAAAGACATCGCCATAAATCAGAGAGGCTTTGGCTTTCCACCAGACTCACTATTCATAAACAAATCTATGGTGTCGCTAAGAAAAACGTCACAAACATAGACCATTTAGCAACATTATCGCTCTACAGTACTAAGTTCACGGATAGTTCCAGCTGCAAAGAGCTCTTCGAGATTACTAAGGAAATAATGTCAAGGAACAAATGTACACCTCTTCCAACTACCTTCTCTCCAGTACGGACCAATTTGCAGATTTATTCCATGACAAACCATTAGAGACTCCCTTGACAGCACATTTTCAACTGACTCGTTACCATACAGTTACGATGCAAAATTACAGCAACAGCCATTATGAGTATTTGAACCTGTTTCTATTGATTTAGTACGGACAATCGTGATGAAGAGTGTACCAGTCTTGTATGACTTTAAACAGTCATTTTAGCATTGTACAGCCTGGATATCGCCCTTGCCACAGTACGGAAACTACGTTTCTGAAAGTATTTAATGACATTCTCTCTGCTTTGGATAATGCAAAGAATACAGTCCTCACCCATCCGGTTTTGTCCGCAGCATTTGACACAATAAACCGTGATATATTATTTCACCGTCTCTAGCTTTTATTTTGAATTCAGAATATAACCTTACAGTGGTTCAGGTCCTATGTAGTCAACAGGACACAAATTATATCTGTAAATTTAATACATTCCAGCCCAGTTGACGTATGTTGTGGTGTTCCACAAGGGTCTGTTCTTGGACCTGGTCTCTTTATTCAATGAACTCAGCCGCTCTCAAGTGTCATAGACCACCACCCAGTGTCACACCAATGATACGCTGATGACACCCAAATATACAATTATAGCCACCCAACTGAAGTTGATGATACCATCCATGGAGTAGAGAGACACATGTCTGATGTGAAATCATCGATGACATGTAACAAACTGCAGATTAATGATGATAAAACTGAGGTTATTCTGATCACAACGCAAAGACTTTCTCATTCACATCCTCTACTTCAGAAAATAAATATCAGCAACACCAACATTAAATACTCACAGTCAGTACGAAACATAGGTATTACTCTAGACAGTACTATCACATTGCACCAACATGTCATGAACATATGCAAGTTTGGACATCTTGCACTGAGACTAATCAGTTGCATTCGTGAATATATTTCACTTGATGCCACTAAAACTCTTGTGTGTTCATTAGTAGTGTCAAGACTGGAAATATGTAAATCAGTTCTGTCGGGTTCATCACAATATTTACTACAGAAACTTCAAAATGTTAAAAACACAGCTGCACAGATCATCTTTAGAGTACCTTGATCAGATCACACCTCATCACCGCTCTGTACCCTACACTGGCTATATATTCGATACAGAATCAAACACAAAATGTGTTCTTAGTGCTGTGTTTCCCTGACAGACTCCAGTCCAACATATCTATCTGGCCCCATCTAAGCGTATACACCAGCACGATACTTACGCTCTTCTTCTGACAATCGTATACTCATCATTCCCACTGTGAAAACGATGTCATATGGACAACGTTCTTTTGCATACCATGGCCCGTCTATGTGGAACGAATTTCCCATTGAAAATATACATAAAAACACAGTGGTTATTTTTACGAGTGCTGTTAAAACTCACCTTTTTCGACTGTAGGGACAAACTTAGAGACCTAATAATGTTTTGTATCTTGTATGTTTCAGCATGTTTTTACGTTTTCCAATTTCATTGTTTTTGTCATTTGTTTATCTAATTAGTTAATCAATAGGATCGTGAAAATACAAACTAACCACATCGTATTTTAGAAACACATCATTTACATTTAATACGTATGTATTTGGTTTAAAGAAATACAGTTTCACACATGTGATTGAAAACAAATTATCTAGTTCATTTTCTGGTTTTGTATATATGCACAGAAGTACTGACCCTGTTATGCAAATTAAATGTATCCATTTTCATGCATTGTTTTATTATCATTGTACCCACGAAACATTTTATTTAAGATGCATCATGTTATAATGGATGTATCACTGATGCTTTTACTGATACTATTTGTTGGAGTCAATAGTGTATTTGTTTGCGTCTATATATTATTTCAATTGCTTTTTTTTATCAATACCTTTAATTTGATCGATAATAAGCTCCACTGCGTACATCTCATTTGTTGATTAGGACCTGTGTAGGACCGAGAACATCACGGATTGGGGAAAAGAAACAGTTTGACATTTCTTTAGATGGTCTTATATGTAAGCTGCTCAACTGCATCATACTTTATCAAATACTATAATAGTATACTGATATGCATCCGCCATTCTACGATACATGACCTATGTGTTGAATGTGTTCTGTGGTACCTTGTAATATTTATGGCCCTAGGATACATATAGAAATACAACTAAGGGAGACCAACTGACAATAACTTTCATCCTTAAGTAGACCGTGGTTTTAGGGGGACCAAAATCTGGTCTCCTTAAGTTTTGAAATGTTCTTATGCAAACAGCTATGGCTTAATTTGATTCTCTTATGATTCTACGTAATCTTTAGTGTTTAAATCTTAATATTAAAGTTGTTGTCTTCATTTATCGGAAACGGTACCTATCTTTATTAGCAGTAAAGTTTGGCAATATGTATCAGAGAGTGCCGATAAAACATCCCAATTTGAACATCAGCCGCCGTGTCAGTTTAGACTACCGTTGTGGGGGAATCCCCATCGTGCATGCGTAGCTATGCTGAAAGACATGGCGGCTAGAAGAACGTAGTGGCGTTGCAGTGACATGAAGATACTGGACCTATCTCATATGGTAAGTGGAATAAATGTTACATGGAATTTTCTTACTTTTGTAAATTCTTATGTAGCGTTACTTGTTATTCAATGGCTATGGCATACACATGGTTTAAAAATGGCTAAAACGTGCTCATTGGTTCAGGGGCTCGTTACACAGCAAATAAGAATTTCCGTCATTGAATCAGGGTTTAACGTGTAACAATATAAGGGCTAATATCATTGCTTACAATTGACCTTTCTTACATGTACTATATAATAACTACATAGCATATGTATGACAGATTAATTCTAAGCAAATATACGAGCCCCTGTGGATATACCAGTCACAAGGTCCATGATTTAACCAAATCTCATGGCCTACTGGATGCGATTAGTCCAGTATGTGCGCAAAATAGTGTCAATAACTTAATAATCAGCAAATATCCTATGTTAGACCACACTTGTTCGTTACAAAGCAAACTAGGAGTATCCGTCCATAAATCAGGGTCTAGCCTGTAAATATATGTTTATAACAAAGATATTTTATTCCCAGAAATATTAATTACAACTGCTAATTTTTCAGAAACCCAGTTGAACACTTTTCAAATTTCTAATAAGGATATATTTTTATAATGTTCGTTCTTGTAAATGTTGATTTGGCACAATGCCAAGTACTGATTGCTTTCAATTAATAATTTAACCACTCAGCAAGTGTTCATTTGATAGACCTCCATGCATTGTTTACTTCTGCCTTTTTCCATTGACAAGAAGAATGTCACACTAATAAAATGCTTACAGTAACTTGTGCAATTGTTTCAACGTTTCATTTGACAGTCGTGAAAACTCGTAATTTCTAACAGCCAGTATCCATATGGAGAAGTTAGATGAGATGAATAAAGGCTTGTGGTTGCATATGTTGCATCTGTTTTTCATATGACATATTAAGCATCTATTTACATGTATTACTAATATACATTCCATTTCATAAACATAATAAACAACTTAATTATTATGTACAACAGTGTACTTCTAAGAAGTAATTCTTTATAATTTTGTTCTATATTTAATTCATTTGATTCCAGGGGAGCTTATATAAATTAGTTAACACTAGTAAAGATAAAACTGTATTAAAAACATTAATCTGTAGAAGTGAATTTACTTTAACATCTGTATGGTCTACGGGCAGATTTAAAACTGAAAATTAATTATGTATTAAACTAAAACATAGGTTATTACTAACTTTAAATACAAATAGTATAATGTGCACTACAATGTATACACAACTTGGTAATTTTCCATTTTATAAGAATATATTGAAATTAATTTTTAATAAATATGTAGTTACGCAGTTGATACATATAAAACTACCGACGATAAACTAACAACGTTCCGATCCGAGTATGATGTTCACGTAAATGTATTTACAGGGTGTCCATAAGGAGTTATAGATAAGATGATCAAACTGTTGATTATTTCCTTGGGAAACCACTGACTGTTTCCCTGAAAAATTATGATGTTAAAAGAACCATCGATAATGTTAAAATACTACATGACGAAAATAAGTTCAATACAGTATATTCGACACATCATGTGAAATTCAACTGGGGATCATGAAATGACTTCGTTTAAATTTTCACACATGTCAAAGGTATATATAGATTAACCCTGATTTCAGAAATTCAGTTTAACGTATCATCAAGTACATATACCGGTGTTAACAGTGTAAGTACGAGAATAGAGGAGGGATTCCGTGAAAGATTTGCAATAACCCATATCGATTTTGGTTTAAGATCAGCGTCTTCCACATGGTATAAATAATTTGTAATTGATTTAAGTAAATATTATAATAAATAACTTTGTCGATAACATCAAATGTTCAGCTATATTGATACGATCAGGTGCGAGGAGTTACAAACTAAACAAAAAAATTCAGGCTTATTACCCGCGTTGATATAATCGTATGTTCGGTTTCAAGTGTTATTGCCGAAACTAGAATATTATTATCAACGGTAACGATGATTACACCTGTAGTCGTTACAATTTGTATTTCAACGGCAGCAACAATTACAGGAGATTTTAGCATCATCAAAAAAAAATATCCATGTGTAGTCAAAATAAACTACACGATTATGTAGTTAAGCTACACGCAGCGTCGACATCATATTCTCAAATTTCCTCGTTGATGTAATCTAGTATTGACGATTCAGTAATATCCGATAATGAGTTCTCGACGACGACTAACATCTACGATAACGCAATGTCAAAATTAGAAAAATATAATAACAATAATGAAACCCGCAACGGAATTATTTCATACCATAACCTTAAATACAACTCCGGCAAGAACAACCGTGATCTCAAGATCCTTAATTCAGCGTGAATTTTAAAACGGCTATTCATGTTAAGGAAATCGTGCTTGCTCAATTACGAGTATACTACAATTGGCCAAATATCCATTCAGAACCATTCGCCGGTGAACAACCGAATAATACACTAATGTTTGCGAATAAAACTAAATCTGGCACTGATGGCATTCCTGACTGGCAAACTGTAGATCTTTCTAAAGGTGGCTATGAAATCAATGATATCAGTAATGAAATCCAGAATATAATAAAATCTATCACAGGTTAAGAATCAAGGATGGATATAACGATTCAAGAAACATCATTGTCAACCGCGATATAGAGTAGTTCTTCTCATTATGCCATGGATATATCTAACTTATCGATCAAAACCATGCTAGGATGTCCTGAAAACAACACCACTGGAAAACCCATGTCCAACTAAACTAAAAGGTCAGATTAAACTTCATATAAACAATCATACCACGATGTTAACCTGTCATACAAGGACAATTTGCTTAAAACAAAAGGATCAAAGGTGACTGATCGGTTTATATATATCATCAACATGGAATGGACTTTTTCTGATCAACATCTCGTATAAAATGGGTTTCATAATTTCGTTTATGACGCGTTATTGAATATTTTAATGAAATTAATCTAGAACATAGAACACAACTACGGCAACTATGGTAACTACGGCAGAGTTTCCAAGAACATCGTTTTGATATACCGAATTTACGTAGCGAAATTGTTAAATATCTAGAAATATTAACTAAGATTGAATCCGATTTTGAATATTTTAACCAACAATGAACATGGGTATTAATTAATGACAAAAGTGGTGATAAGCGCAAATTTCTATACTCCTACAATATAAAAGAAGCTGAATTGCCGAATTTTAAGTTCTCCGGGTATAACGCAGCCGAGTTAAGCAAATCAATCGATGGTTTTACCGATGATAAACTTGCCGCATGGAAAAAAACATCATCGCCAACTATCCTCAAGCATTATAATGACCCAGATGGAATTGGTAGATATATCACCTGGAAATGTAGATATATCCTCGGTGAACGCGGTAAATATCTCGTGTGATGCAATTGATGGAAGTTATCAGACAAATAAGGAAATATCAAATCAAGCACAGCAAGGATATACCTTTTCTCCTCAAGTATATATTTTCAGTATGGTCGTACAAATATCAGTTAACCCAGTATATGTACCGTGCCATAATCCTTGGATATCAAAACAGATTTTAAACTTACAGATCAAAATTCTAACTTGATTTATTTATCTTAAGGAAAAATATAGATTAGTCTTTCTCTAAAGTCTTAAGACTTGTATCCTAAGGATTTTCGACGGAAGAATTTCATTGTAAGGAACATAGATTTCAATTGAAAATTTACAAACTTGCATATAATGTACCAGCACGTGAATATTTTGATACACGACAAACAAATACTCAATAATTTGATCAGAAAAGCGCTTATACAATCTCCTCATTGGCAACGTTGATATATTTATTGATGAATAAGGTGACGAAGACTTCCTGTTGACACAAAATCAATTATATCAACTTCGGTGAGAACATATTATTACAATCTCGTGTGTACGTGACCAGATTTTAAATTATGCCCACTCATGTCGGCTTCATGAGATCTTAGAATGGAAATCTTGGGATGAAATCCCAAGATGATGTTAACGAATAAGTACAAAAGAATACAAAATTCCTGGGATTAACACCCACAGTTATTACCACGATTATTAAATTACCATGATTACAATTCTAAGTTTGTATTATTGTTACTCCGTAAGTTGGTTTTAAGCATTGAATATGAGAATTCTTACTTGTTTGTCTAACAATGATGAAAAACAAATTATTGCTTTGCACGGAGTTTAAGAATCCATTGATGCGAAGAAACGAATAAGATCAACTTCAAACGGCATTTAAAAAAATCACTGATGTGAAAAACGAAATAGAACAACGTCAAACGGTATATGAAAAGGATTATTCAGAGTTAACGAAGTTGCAAACAGCATATAAAAAGAATCAATTGGAGTTGCAAATGTTTAAAAAAACATTAAATCGCGATTGAGAAATCACAGAATGATCACGAGATATTATTCCCCCCCCCCCAAAAAAAAAAAAAAGAATGATCTTCTAACCAAAAAAAAAAAACGAACTCAGAACAACAATGGGGAAAGCTCTGGAGATACGTAGATGAGATAAGAAAATAAAAAAAAAATATCAAAAGTGCTGATGAAATATTTAAGTTTCCTCAAATCAACATGTTCTTTAATTCAGCGATTATAACCTTGCCGCGTCGTTTTTCTTCAAATATCATCGGATATTCTCTTGATAACGTTTTCCACCGGGACAAGCAATTTCAATTTATCGGAGTTTCAATAAATAAGTTTATTTCGCTCACAAGTTGGAATACCAGACACACGCTTGGACAATTTCGTATTCGTTAGTGATATATTTGCTGGTAAATATTTCGCTATCGCCAACTATATATTTGACGCGATCAAACTCAATAATCAACTCGGCGATGTTTTCGTGGTTCATATACTATAGGATTTGTTTTTTGTCCAAATGATTACAATTGATCGGTGCTTTCCTAACTAAGATATATAACAGTTCAAGGACGGTGTTGATTTCGTCGTTGATAGCACATATCGATCTAACGAAATCTGGAATTATTTACACCCGTCTTGCGTAACGATTACGCGTGTAAAAACAAATTCACGCTAATACTCGTTATATAATTGGTTTGGATGACATCACCTCGATACCATTTTCAGCGAGGATGTCAAGTCGATGCTCGATTTTTTTTTAGCGTTTCTGACGAAAAATGCATAAAAATGATAAAAATTCTCCTAAATCTCCCGGCTGTGGTATAGAAGCACTTTGGTACCCAAGTTGATTTATAATAGTTTGTTTAGCTGTTGCACGTAAGTTACTTTTCATATACTATAGGTGTTTGCCTAATGATTGTCATAGTGAAACATAATTATCACGCGTAAATAAATGATACGCTTGTACGTATTGTTTTTTAGAGTACGTTGTTAAGCTTATATACGCTGTGGTATATTTCACGATTGGCGGATTAACTTCAAAATATATTTTTCCAGAATGTATCGAGGGAAATACGACAATATCTTCAAACACCGCCGATTATCTCTTCACGAGTGGTTGAAACAAACTTTGGATTATTATGACGAAATTAATACCGATCACATATCGCATGATCCAGAATTATGAGTTCAATACATTAATAAGATAACAGCCGGATAAAATCAAATGTGAAATAGCGCATAAAACGATTCCAGTAACTTCCATTGATGATGTTTGGAAAACATGGAAACCAAACGATTTGATAAATAGCAAGTAGAAAGAAATTCAGAGACACACTTCAGATGAAATTGTTTTGCGTGCACGAGGATCTTTTTTGCAGAATTACCAGTTCTCTGTATTACAGACCATCTGATACACGACGATAACATGTCGATGTTGATATTCCAGGAACATCTGATCGACGAAATCTCGTATTGAATGAAATAGTACTAGATTACGTCGATGCTGTAAGAGATGCAGTGAACGTTGAAAAAAATCCGTGGAGATTAGGATACGTAATAACAATTCATTCCTCTCAGGGATTGACTATCTGCGATACAGTTGTTTGGATTATTTAGGATTACATAGAGTTGTCGAATTTAGTTTATTTAGCAGTGTCTCGATTCAGAAGAATAAATCAATTTCGAAGGGTTGTCTTACATTTCAACGACGACGCCATACAAAGAAACAAAATCGCTGGGTATAAACAGAGCGCATAAAAAGATAATAATAGCAATTTTGATCTTGACGTTGAATTAATTATGAAGTTGAAACGACGACATAATAGCTACTGCGCGAGTTGTAATGATATATTATTATGATCATGGCAAGATAAAGATAAACGACAATTTGCCGTAGACAGAAAATATAACAGTCGTGGTCATACGCAATAAAATGTGATGTTGACATGTCTTGAATGCAATCGACGTCGTGGTGCTAGTTAAATGACCGCGGTGGTAATCGAGTATCCACGGGAATCACCTGTACCTCTTCACGTGTAAAACCATGCTGAGGAGCAGTTTAATCTAATATGTAGATTGTGGATTGCGGGTCTACCTGTATATGTAACAACACTAGATATATTATGCGTGGTTGTACTCCAGATAGGATCAGTTGATTTTTATTACCACCTTCAAGTTAACCAGGTTCATATAAATATCTTACAATGACTTTACCTAATACTAGCTGTACTGAAAAGTCCCGCCGTTGTAGATTTATTTTTTGTGTGATTGCGTTAATAGGTTTCATATCGATTGTTCTAGTAATCGTATTATTTAACGCTGTAGCCACGCTTGGTAATCCTGCAACCCATTCACGAGATTTCATGTCTTAAATAAATTCCATCGCGTATTGATATCCAAATAGCCGATCAGCACGTGTTGGATTAAATAGCTTAACAATTGCCTGATCACGGTGAATTGAAGTATGAGCTCGTCTAATAGCGACATCATTTTGCTTTATCAACGATGATACTACACCTTGACATTCTTTGCCAGGATCAACTTGTAATACTTTTGGCCACTACAGAGGTCCCTGTCGATAACTTCGTTTCAAGGCAGAGGCTACTTCAGCTGAAGTTTTTGTCTATAACGGTTCTGCTTCTTTGTATCTACTCTCAACATCAACAACAGTTAACACGTATTTGTCTGTATGTCTTTTGACAGTATCATGCGGCAGAAATAATATATCAGCCTAATGAACTTCATTAGTAGTACTGATATCAAATGTGCAAGGTAAATTTTCTTGGGAAGTCGTAAATAAATTTGCGATATTGCTTGTCGGGATAACCAATCTGCTGCAGGAACACTTGTGACTTTTGCTGTACTGGCTAGTTTGCTAATTGCTGTGTTACAGTTCCAATATTCTTTCATTGAATAATAAATTGAATCCATTTATAATATTAATTACCAGCAACTAATACCAGTTTACTTTTAATAGCCGATTTTATAACCCAACTAGCTAATCTGTCTTTGAATGTTTTATCGGTGATATAATTTATCGCGTGAATCAATGTCACATCTGCGATAGTCGTTGAATAACATTACTTTTATAAGCAATATCATGAGCATGACATGCTTTATAAATAGCGTTTATTGGATATTCACCTGGTTTGGGTTGATATTGATTATCAAGTCGGATATCAAGTCGATTTCCTGGTCGACATTGATTATATCCTGGAAGATGTTTTTGTCCTGGGTATTTAGCCCACGGAGACCCTGGGAGTTTTGGTACTTTTGAGGCAATATCACCTCCTGTTGTACCGATAAATCTAATTTTTTTGCACCAGATCGTTTACTTTTACCGGTGAGTGCTTGCCTATTGTTTTTTGTAACGAATCTTAATGTATATGGTGGGGTACACATCTTACATTTTACACAATATAAGTCCATCTTTACTGAGTCTTTTTTAATAGATGGAATTCACTGACCTTTCCGGGACACTTTAAGCACCATGCGATGCTACCAAATTTTGTCGGATGATTATAATTGGTCCATCTGGAAGTGGTAAGACACAGTTTGTACTTAATCTGATAATGAAGTGGATGAAATTGCAGAAGTTATATTTATAGGCACCATCTATTGATAATCAACGGTGTTACAGCGTGCTGAAAGATTTAAACGTGAATTCGAAATTATTGAACTATGATGAAGATATTATCGAATTTATTACCGATATCAATGAAGCGTTAAGAATATTGACGGATCCGTTAACAGGTTAGTGGTGTACAATGATCTGATGTTTGATAAACAGGCAAACCCTGCCAGAATATGTTCACGCGATATACATAAAACCACCGATGTGATTTATGTAACCCTAAAGTGATCAGGGATAACTGTAATATTCTAACTGTGTTTAACACTCACAAACTTATAAATATACATCAAAACACCTAGGGTAACGGTGATATGGATATAAACAAACTAAAACGTTTCTTTAGCTATGCTCAATCTACTCCACGTTGATTTATAACGACAAATTTACATGATCCTCGAACAAGATATCCAATTGGTCTTGACAAAATATTTTATTTCAAACCACAGCAGCCGAGTAGTGCTCGAAAAATTGGTAACACTGACCTGGTTAGCCGTTCAATTACGAATTGGTAATGGTTATTTTACAAATTTTTCTCTTTGTTGACGCGACATCGTATTTGTAAATAAAAATATTTCATATGAAAAAAACTTATTTTACAAAATGGAGGTCTGACAAAAGGTATGTTAACCTACCCTTCTTCTTGCTGATCGGATGATAAAGATTCCATCGAAAAGACGGACATATCATCAATACAATCCTTGTTTTAAACGGCATTGTCATCGCCGCCTGAAAATGGTGACCTTGCCAATTTAATCTGCTATACATCTACTATTAAACACACAATTTCGTAATAAAAATATCTTAAGATGTATAGAAAATATATAGCAAAGTGATAATATACCAGATACGTGCATTCTTAATACGGCGAACATATTTCATAATGAAATGTTACTTATTATCAGAATTAAGAACATACTTCAAAGAAAAAAAAACTATATTTTACTTCCTTTTTATGTTATATATCTTTTCTTTAACGCGTTTGTTGATTTTCAAATCTTGTTTAGTTGTCTTTGATGCTAGTTCCATGATGTTAATTTAAATATGAATAACAGTTTTGCTGAATGCTTCCTGCTGTAAAATTATATTGAAGCCAATTTCGAGAACACATAACATTCTCTATTTATTCCAATGGCTTATGATGCTGCTTGGTAGTCCTAGATAAATCAAATGTATATCATACGTCTGAAAGAGACAAGCTTGCGTTCGGATATAAATTCTAATAAATTAACACAAATTAAAAGTTCAAGAAACATAGCAGTAGACAAGTTGTTTTGGCCCAACTGACAAAAATATAAAGTAAATTTTCCCAGCAAATATTGCGAAGAGCATCAGCCGAACACTGAGCAAGATGAAACAGAGAATACAGAAAATATCGGCAATGTATTTCGTAAGCATCATTAACATAACCTATGAGGTTCTCGTGGCTACACAGAATTTTATAGTTAGTATGAATGGTACTCGAACGCTATGTTTACAACGACAGCGAACATATTAGTAAATCGAAAAAAAGGAATTTATAGTCGGCATATTTACATTGAATCTAACTTGACATAATATCATGTATATACTTTCGTTCATAAATTAGCAGCACCAGGCACAATTTTGTACGACACATTTCTAATGTAGTTTTTCACCTATCAATATGTATGGAGGAAATATCGTTAAGCGATTAATTTTAAAGTAAATTCTGCATTAAATTGTATATCTGCTGATTTGTATATTGCTATATCTAAACCAATTATCTGAAATATTTGAGAATTCAATTTCTTTATTGGTGCTTCTCGTATCACATCAACTTATTTGTCGAATGTATATAGTCATCATAATCATCATTATATGTTTTGGGGCAGACACTGGACAGATAAAAAACGTTATATAATGTATATGGAAACTCGAATGCCGTATCACCATCTTTGTGTGATCATATACTTGCCTGGAATGAATAGTAATATGAGTAGTATGTGCAATATTGTTGTTATCGATGGTTTATGAAGGTGAAACAGTTAAACTGTCACATGCAAATATACATTGGTATTAAACGCATTTGAGAACGTCTGACATCCAATGTCCGATGAGTTATTAATATGATACGAACATCCATTTATTGAAACTGTTAGGTGGAATAGTTCTTAATAGTCTTCTTCATTCAATGAAACGAGTCAGGCAATATGATACAGTAAAACATATTTTGTTATAATTTATACCGCACATATCTTAATCATTTAATTTGTTTATGCGACACCACATATTCCTATGACGGGATTGAAGCTAATTGTGTCATCCTCGTAAAAGAAATAAAAGACGCTATCGTGAACAACATTAGTGCTACTACTACATCGAATAGTCAGCAAAAAGGATAAAAAAATAAATATTTTATTAACTTACAAACCTATTATCACATCATAAGATATTTTGCAGCATGGATTCAGTTGAAATATAGTCAAGAGTTGAAACAACACCAGTCACGTTTTCCAAAAAGATTGATAACATATATATGAATGAAGCAATCTGTAATTGACATATACATTTTGCAGACTAACTTAACATTTAATTATTTCCAGAAAAATCTCTGTACAATTTCGACCATATACGAATAAAATGCACGTCTTCTAATTGAAAAAAATCTCTTCTGTACAACTCTTCATACAGGCTATATAATGTAGCGTTAGGCTGAAATTGAAATGTCTGAAGAAAATTAATCAACGCATTGCTCGTCTTGTATATGTCCATTTCTGCCTGAACGTCCTCCAAAATATTCTGATCTCCTTTCATTTGCACTACAGATGGAGGAGAAAATATTAATTTTATGTCCTCTCTATGAAAAAAACATTGCGCAATATAACTTCTCCAAACGTCCGAAACACGGCTGTTAACGCTAGAGGGTAACGCCATGTAGTGAAATGCTTGTTTTGCCCATAATGTTGCCCGCTCGTTGAACGGGCAATATGAGTATCGAGGGACCAAACAAAATGGAAATGTTTGCTTTGCTTTAAATGTGATTGGATATTCGCGAGTAAATCTGAAACTTGCATCCACGTCAGGTTCTTGGTTTGCAATTGCCTGAATAACACCTACACGTTTTGTTGCGATAGTTCCTCTACGTAAATTTGGTCTCGTAGATGCATCGCGTACAAATTCAAGAGGAAAACCACGGGGCCAAATATATGATTCATCTACTCCAAAATATAGATAGAAATTAAACAGTTTATGATGCCCTCTACATCTCTGTAAACACGCATGGTATTCTGCTTGTTAATAGTATTTATATCCAAAACTCCTTCGTTATGGTAATCCAAGTCCCATATATATTCTGCCCCGTGCTGAACTGCAAAGAGATATCCAATATTCTTTCTTGCGATATGCCCCCCACGGTATAGCTGTGGATAAAGCTGAGAAATGTATGTATTGGTCATCAACATTTAAAAACACTATTCTTCTACCAGTGTGCATCAATGTATTTAAGTAGGTATCGTTTGAAGGCGAGTTTATATCTGCGACAATAACTAAGCACCAATGGTTATCAGACGCTATCTGACGAACAGCATGTGTTGGATGTGAAATAGCAATGACCACTGCCCAGCGTTTACAAAGAAAAGATTGATCACTTTGTACTATATTGCTAGGTTGATTTAATGGAATATCCTGAGACTTTCTTCCTCGTTCGCAAGAATCGATGAATGATATATCATTCCGAAGTGCATTTTCCTGCGATTGGTAATAAGATGTCAATTGTGATAGCAAAATATATACCGTAATTCACAAAAGTGCGAATGCAAACATAACATTTATACGATTAATGTTAAACATTCTTAATATGCGCTGCTTAAAAACTGAAATTTTGATAGAGTGAGGACATTCCATTAACTTCTGTTTGACTACATTACGTTCTTGGCAAACATGCCATTGGCTATTTTTGTTTCTTGCATGGTATCTTAGTAATATTCGGAACGTGTGTGATCCGTGTGAACATAAATATAATGATAATTGATGAATTGCATATAGTTTTTCTGCTTAACATTACACCACTGAAATTATGTATATATTCGTGTATATGTAAATGTGAGTGTCTGATGTGTGCTTTTACATACACAGTAAGAGGTTAAAATGATTGTCGGTGAGAACAAAGTTTGCATAAATAAAGTGTTTAAAAGTACAGCTATGTTCTAATATATGTAACGGGACTGTGATAAGAGAAGTGTGCACAAACTGTTATCACATCGATATTTATACAAGAAGAAAACTGAGCAAAAACAGAAATTACTCATTGCATCAGTTTTACAAGAATAGAAAGTCAACAGCATGTGAGTGAACAAAAATACATCAAAGACTAAAGTGTTTTCATGTTAGCAAAGTTCTTAACTTTAATCAACCAAACATTAATTCTGTTTTTTTAATCAAAAACGGTAATCTCGCTCATTGTATAGTTTGAACACACTCACATCATTATAACGAAATAAAGAAATTATAGGGGGATGGGTACAAATAAAAAATTTGAATATAATCAATAGTGAAAATTGTAACCTTAATCAAGGAGACCATTGGTAGCATGAAAGAGACAAATCCGTGTGAAGAAACTCAAATCATAGAAGACTTTCCATAAATGCATTACTGAACAAAATGTAGTTATACTTGCATGGGTTCTTAACTACTGACCAATGCAGGACTGCCATAAATTGAAATCAAGTTAATTTATCAGTCTAATTAGTTATATTAATTAATACGTTTAAATTAAACGTTTACAGAGATGGATGTTTGTCAAAAATAATAAAGGTAACCGTCCAATTCACGCATGCATAAATGCCATAAATTAAAGTCAAGAGACACGAATGATAAAAATGATTCATAAATCGATTACAGCCAGTAAATCATTCTCAAACGTGCAATATAGTTGTCAATACACTCCTGTGAAGAGACCTAATATGTTTACTTCGACGTACAAATGAATGATGATCATAAGTGTCTCACATGATACACTAAACACTCTCATTATTTTTGGGTATTATTGACGCTTCTTTCGTTGGCTCAAAAATGACGTTTTGAACAACCAATACAAAAAGAAAAAAATTTACTTTGTACGGACTAATGCTTGATCGCCAAGATTTGTCTTTATGAGACCCATTTCGTCTAATAAACATTGTACTTTCACCAGTTTCTTCAGAAGGAGAACAAAATCAGTGAAGATCCGTAAGTGATTCATATCTAATAAGACATGCATGCATTAGAGAAATACGTCTCAAGACACATGAAGCATATAATAGTTTCCATAAATCCTAGGGTAAACAAAATGTAGTCATATTTACATGGATTCCAAACTACTGACCAATGCAGAACTGCCAGAAATACAAGTTAATAGACTCAAACAGGTCGTTAAGTTCTATAAATGAATACGTCTAAATAAAACGTTGACAGAGGTGGATGTTTATAGACCGATAACAAGTTGTGTAGAGACATGATGGTAACCGTTCGAATGACGCATGCATAAATGCCATAAATTAACGTCAAGAGACACGAATCATACAAATTGATTCATACATCGATTAGAGGCAGTAAATCTTTTCCAAGCGTGCAATTTAGTTGTCAATAACTCTTGTGAAGATACTTAAGATGTCTACTTCGACATACCAATGAATGATGGTCATAATTTTCTTTCATGATACACTAAACACTCTCAAAGTTTTGGGATTACTGAGGTTTCAATAATTACCTCTCAAATGACGTTTTGAGCAACAAATAGGAAGAAGTGAAAGGACAAATTATTTTACTTTTTACAGACAAATGGATGATCGCCAGGACTTGCTTTCAACAGAACTAGTTCGCCTTGTAAAAATTGTACATTCCCCAGTTTCTACAAAACCTGAACAAAAGTACATGTTTGTTTGTCTTTAGGTATCAGTGAAGAGACATAAGTGACTCAAATCTGATGACGCATGCATACATTAGAGAAATCCGTGTCAAGAGACTCGAACCAAAGAATACTTTATATAAATGAACTAGTAAACAAATGTAGTCCTAATTTCATGGGTTCCTAACTACTGACGAATGCAGGACTGCCAGAAATTGAAGTCAAGAGACTCAATCGGTCTTATCAGTTAAATAAATGAATACGTCTGAATAAACGTTCACAGAGGTTAATGTTTATCAACCGATAAGAAGTTGTGTAGACCTAAAGGTAACCGTTCGATTGACTCATGCATAAATGCCATAAATTAACTTCACTCTTGTGAATAGAAAACAAATCTTACTATGTACGGACAAATGCTTGATCGACAGGATTTGTTTTAATCAGACCCATTTTGTCTAATAAACATTGTACAGTCATAAGTTTCTTCAAAAAATGTATATTTATGTTTATCTGTCTTTAGGTAGTAGTGAAGTGACTTAAGTGAAACATATCTAATGGATCATGCAAGCTTCAGAGATATTCGTGTCAAGAGTCACGAATCATTGACTCCATAATGACGTTTTGAGCAACAAATAGGAAGATGAGAAACAATAAAAATTACGACATAAGATGTCTACTTCGACAGACAAATGAATGAAAGTATTCTATGATTCGAATCTCTTTACGCGGATTTTTATAATGCATGCATGTGTCATTAGATATGAATAACTTAAGTCTCTTCACTGCCACTTCAAGACAGATAAACAGATACTTTTATTCACGTTTTGTTGAAACTGATGTATTTACACCGTATATAAGACGAAATGGGTCTGTTGAAAACAATTCCTGGCGATCACGCATTTGACTGTATAAAGTAATAATTGTTCTCCTTTCACATTATCATTTTTGTTGCTCAAAACGTCATTAAAGAGCAAATGACTGCACCGTAGGTAATAACCAAACTATCAGTGTTTAGTGTATCATGAAAGAAACTTATGATCATCATTCGTTTGTCTGTCAAAGTAGACATCTTAAGTCTCTTATCAAGAGTTTTTTGACAATCCATTTGTATAATTCGTGTCTCATGACGTTAATTTATGTAAATAATGCATGCGTCAATCGAATGGTTACCTTTATGTCTATTCAAACTTCTTATGTTTCGATAAATATCCATCACTAAGAACGTTTGTTTTAGACTTATTCATTTATATAACTGATTGGCCTTATCGTGTCTCTTGACTTTAATTTCTGGCAGTCATGCATTGGTCATTAGTTAGGAATCCATGCATTTAGGACTACTAATGTTTACTAATGCATTTATGGAACGTATTCTATGTCTCGTTTCTCTTGACACGAATTTCAGGGAAGCATGGACGATTCATTAGATATTAATCACTTAAGTCTCTTCACTGCTACTTAAAGAGAGAAAACATGTACATTTATTCACGTTGTGTTGAAACTGGTGAATGTACAATGCTTATTAGACGAAATTAATCTGATGAAAACAGATCATGGCGATAAAGCAATTGTTCGATGTAAATATCTTAAATCTATTCACAAGAGTTTATTGACAACTAATTTGCACTTTTCAGAATGATTTACTGGCTTTTATCAATTTATGAATCCTTTTGTGCTATACGTGTCTCTTGACCTTAATTCTTGGCGTTTATGCATAACTCAATCGAACGGTTACTTTTATGTCTCTTCATAACGTATTATAGGTTGATAAACATCCAACTCTGTGAAAGTTTTATTTAGACATATTCATTTATATAAGTGATTAAACTGGTCGAGTCTCTTGACTTTAATTTCTGGTAGTCATGCATTGGTCAGTAGTTATGAACCTATGCAGATAGGACTCCAATTTCTTTACTAATGCATTTATTGAAAGTATTCTGTGATTCGTCTCTTGACACGGAATTTTATAACGCATGCATGTGTCATTAGATATGAATCACTTACGTCTATTCACTACTATTCTAAGACAGATAAATATGTACTTTTGTTCACGCTTTGTAGAATCTGGTGAATGTAAAATATTTATTAGACGAAATGGGTCTAATGAAAACAGTTCCTGGCGATCATGCATTTATCTGTATCAAGTAATTATTCTTCTTCTTTCATATCTTCTTCTATTTTTTGCTCAAAACGTCATTAGAGATCGAATGATTGCAGCGTACGTAATACCAAAACTACCAGTGTTATGTGTATCATGACAGAAACTTATGATAATCATTTATTTGTCTGTCGAAGTAGACATCTTAAGTCTCTTCACACTAGTTTAATGACAACTAAATTGCACGTATGAGACTGATTTACTGGCACTAATCAATTTATGAATTCATTTGTATTATTCGTGTAATCTGAGGTTAATTTATAGCATTTATGAATGCGTCAATCGAACGGTTAGCTTTATGTCTTTTCACAACTTCTTATCGGTTGATAAACATCCACCTCTGTGAACCTTTTATTTTTTGTTTTCATTTATAGAACTGATTGGAATGATCGAGTCTCTTGACTTCAATTTATTGCAGTCATGCATTGGTCAGTAGTTAGGAACCCATGCACTTAGGAATAGATTTTATTTATTAATATATTTATAGAAGGTATTCTATGAATGGTATCTGTTTTCTAGAAGGTTGTGATGAAAACAGTAACTGCCGATCATGCATTTCTCCGTATAAAGTAACAATTTTTGTCATTTCATATCTTCCTATTTGTTGCACAAAACGTCATTTGACAGCAAATAATTGAAACGTCAGTAATACAAACATTATGAGAGTGTTTTAAGTATCATGACATAAACTTACGATCATCACTCATTTGTTTGTCGAAGTCAACAACGTAAGTCTATTCACATCAGTTTATTTACAACTAAATTGCACGTATGATAATGATTCACTGCCTCTAATCGATTTATGATTCCCTTTGTATCATTCGAAGCTCTTGACGTTAATTTATGGCATTTATGCATGCGTCAATCGAACGGTTACCTTTATGTCTCTTCACAACCTCTAATTGCTCGATTAATATCCACCTCTGTCAACTTTTGTTTCGGACGTATTCATTTATAGAACTGATTGGCCTAATCGAGTATCTTGACTTCAATTTCTGGCAGTCATGGATTGGTCAGTAGTTCGGAACCATGCAATTATGACTAAAGTTTGTTTACTAATGCATTTGAATACAGAAGTATATGATTCGTGTGTCTTGACACGGATTTCTGTAATGGATGCAAGTGTCATTAGATATGAATCACTTACGTCTCTACACTGCTACTTAAAGACAGATGAACATGTTCTTTTATTCACATTTTGTTGAAACTGGTGAAGAAATAATGTTTATTAGACGAAATGGGTCTGATGAAAACAATTCCTCGCGACCATGCATTTGTCTGTGTAAAGTAAACATTTTTGTCATTTCACATCTTCATAGTTTTTGCTCAAAACGTCATTTGAGAGCTAATAATTGAATCGTCAGTAATATCAAAGCATTGAGTGTGTTTAGTGTTTCATGGAAGAAACTTCTGATCATAATTCATTTGTTTGTTGAAGTAGAAATCTTAAGTCTCTTACCAAGAGTTTATGGAAAACTTTCTTGCACGTTCAAGAATGATTTACTGGCTCTGATTGATTTATGAATCCTATTGTATCATTTGTGTCTCTTGACTTTAATTTATGGCATTTGTGCATGCGTCAATTGAATGGTTACCTTTATGTCTCTTCACAATATCTTATCAGTTGATAAACATCCACCTCAGTTATCGTTTTTTTTAGACGTATTCATTTATAGAGCTGATTAGACTGATTGCGTCTCTAGACTTCAATTGCTGGATCTCATGCATTGGTCAGTAGTTAGGAACCTATGCAATTATGATTATATTTTGTTTACTAATGCATCTATGGAAAGTAGTATTTGATTCGTATCTCTTGACACGGATTTCACTAATGGATGCATTTGTCATTATAAATGAATAACATAAGTCTCTTCACTGCTACTTAAAGACAGATTGAAGTGTACTTTTATTCACGTTTTGTAGAAGCTTTAGAATGTACAATGTTTATTAAACGAAATGGGTGTGATGAAAACTGTTCCTGGCGATCATACATTTTTCTGCATAAAGTAATTGTTCTTCTCCTTTCACATCTTCCTAGTTGTTGCTGAAAATGTCATTAGAGTGCAAATGATTGCGGCGTAGTTAATATCCAAACTATCAGTGTTTATTTAATCATGAAAGAAACTTATGATCATCATTCATTTGTCTGTCGCAGTAGACATCTTAAGTCTCTTCACAAGAGTTTAGTGACAACTAAATTGCACGTTTAAGAATTATTTACATGCTCTAATCGAGTTATGAATCCTTTTGTATAATTCATGTCTCTTGACGTTAATTTATCGGATTTATGAATGGCACAATAGATCGGTTAACTGTCTCTTCACAAATTATTATTGTTCGATTAAAATCCATCTCTGTGAACGTGTTTTGTAGACGTATTCATTTATTTAACTGATTTACTTATTGGCATGAAAGAGTTTCTTGACTTTAATTTGTGTCAGGCATGCATTGGACAGTAGTTAGGAACCTTTGCAATTATGATAACATTTTGTTTCCTAATGCCTTTATGGAAAGATGTCTATGATTCGTGTCCCTTGACACAGATGTCTCTAATGCATGCACGTGTCATTCGATATGAATCACTTCTCTTCCATGGTACTTAAAAACAGATAAACATGTAGTTTCATTCACGTTTTACCGAAACGTTTGAATGTAAAATGTTTATTAGACGAAATGGGTCTGATGAAAACAATTCCTGGCGATCATGCATTTGTCTTTCTAAAGTAACAATTTATGTCCTTGCACATCTTCCAATATGTTGCTCAAAACATCGTTTGACATCTAATATTTGAAACGTCAGTAATACGAAAACTATGAGAGTGTTTATTGTATCATAAAATAAACTTATGATCATCATTTATTTGTCTGTCGAAGTAGACATATTAAGTATCTTCACAAGAGTTTATTGACAACTGAAATGCACGTTTGATAATAATTGTCTGGCTCTGATTGATTTATTAATCCATTCGTATCATTCGTGTCTCTTGACGTTAGTTTATGGCATTTGTGCATACGTCAATCGAATTGTTAACTTTATGTCTCTGCACAACATCTTATAAGTTGATAAACTTAAACATCAGTGATCGTTTTATTTAGACGGATATATTTATAAAGCTCATTATACTGATCGAATCTAATCAATTTATGGCTGTCATGCATTGGCCAGTAGTTAGGAACCTATGAAATGATGACTATAATTTGTTTACTAATGCATTTATGGAAAGAAGTTTTTGATTCTTGTCTCTTCACACGGATTTCTCAAATGGATGCATGTGTCATTATATATGAATTACTTTCGTCTGTTCACTTCTACTTAAAGACAGATTAGCATGTACTTGTATTCACGTTTTGTAGAAACTGGTTAATGTAAATTTTTTATTAGATGAAATGGGTCTGATGAAAACTGTTCCTGGCGATCAAACATTTTTCTGTATAAAGTAATTATTTTCCTCCTTTCACATCTTCCTATTTGTTGCTCAAAACGTCATTAAAGAGCAAAAGATTGCGGCGTAGTTAATATCCAAACTATCAGTGTTTATTTAATCATGAAAGAAAATTATGAGCATCATTCATTTATCTGTCGAAGTTGACATCTTAAGTCTCTTCACAATAGTTTAATGACAAAAAAAATTGTACGTTTGAGAATAATTTACTGGCTCTAATCAATTTATAAATCCTGTTGTATCATTCGTGTTTCTTGATGTTAATTTATAGTATTTATGCATTCAATCGAACTGATACATTTATGTCTTTTCACAACTTCTTATCAGTTGATAAACATCCACGTCTGTGAACGTTCTATTTTTGTTTTCATCTATAGAACTGATTAGACTGTTCGAAAACCTTGACATCAATGACTGGCAGTCATGCATTGTTCAGTAGTTAGGAACCCATGCAATTATGACTACATTTTGTTTACTAATGCATTTATGGAAAGAAGTCTATCATTCGTATATCTTGACAATGATTTCTCTAACGGATGCATGTGTCATTCGATATGAATCACTTACGTCTCTTCATTCTTACTTAAAGACAGATAAACATGTACTTTTATTCACGTTTTATAGGATCTCGTGAATGTACAATGTTTATAAGGAATGGGTATGATGAAAAAAATTCCTGGCGATCATGCATTTGTCTGTATAAAGTAAAAAAGTTTTTCCTTTCACATCTTACTAATTGTTGCCTTAAACGTCATTTGAGAGCTAATAATTCAAACGTCAGTAATACCAAAACTATGAGATTGTTTAGTGTATCATGAAAGAATCTTATGATCATCATTCATTTATCTGCCGAAGTAGACATCTTAAGTCTCTTCACAAGAGTGTATTGACAACAATGTTGCACGTTTGAAAATGATTTACTGGCTCTAATCGATTTATGAACCTATTTGTATCATTCGTGTCTCTTGACGTTAAATCATCGCATTTAATTATGTGACAATGGAACGGTTAACTTTATGTCTCTTCACAACTTATTATTTGTCGACACTCATCCATCTCTGTGGGACGTAGTTTTAGACGTATTCATTTATATAACTGATTGGCCTGAAAAAGACTTTTCACTTCAATTTCTTCCAATCATACATTGGTCAGTAATTAGGATCCTATGCACATAGGACTAGCAGCAGAGGGGGAAAACCCTACAACTTTTTCCGACAAAATTTATTGAAACCTCAAAACGGAAAATAGAGCCTTCCCGCGAATCTCATGTTTTAACCAAAAAAAAAATAAATAAGTCTCCATTTAGCAAACGGAGACTTTTCGATTTTTCAATTATCTGGGTCGCAACGATGTTGTCATTGCCCCCTCTGCTGCTACAGGTTAACAAAAATCATTTATGATTTTTCACAAGGGATTTTACGATTTGAACCAAACATTTGATCGATTCCGATACGATATCGTGTTCGATGATCATGTAAATTTATTGTTATAAATCCGTGTGGGGTTGACTGAGCGTTACTAAAGATATTTCTAAATTGATTGAAGTCCATATCAGAGCACCATGTCTGCCAAATAGTTCGTAACGTATGTATATCAACGCCGTTAAACACAGCAAGAATATTACAGTTATCTCTGATCACTTTTGGAATCTGAGTGTATCGTTGAGTGACATATATCACGTCGTTGTTTTTATGCCTGCCTCGGGAAAGAATTCTAGCTGGGTTTTTTTGATTGCCTACCATCACATCGTCGTATACGACTAAATTGTTAATGCTCCCATCAAGGTCATCCACGGATGGTGCCTCGTCAATATCAGTTATAAAATCAATCAACCACATACTCACCTTTAATCTCTGATGCATTCTCGTTAAAATCCTTTAACACTTCATAGCATCGTTGATTATCTACGCTAGGAGCAACAAAATACAATTTTCTCACTTCATCCATCACATTATTAAATTGAGCAACAATAGCGTTTTGCCGGATCCAGATGGCCCGATTATAATTGCGCGGATAGAGTTTGATAGCGCTGCATGATGCTTAACTTGTTTTCTTGTTTTAGTCGCTGAAAAATCAATTATATTCATATCTCTATACATAAATTATGGATCTATATTGTGTGAAGTGTAAAACGCGTACTGGCACAAATGATGTGACGACGGTTACAACTAGCAATAACAGATCTGCACTTACTGGTAGATGTGCAACATGTAGTATAAAAAAGTTTAGATTTGTTTCTATGAAATCCGGAGATGTTTTAAAAAAAAGAGGAGGTGATATTGCAGCCAAATTGGCAAGCTACCTGGAACCCCATGGGCAAAGTACCCCGGAGAAAAGCACCTTCCAGGATATAGCTACTGTGGCCCCGGAACACGATTAGATATCAGACTTGATGATCAAAATCAGCCTCGACGTGGTGAAGAACCGATAAACGCTATTGATAAGGCGTGTCATGCTCATGATGTCGCATATAAAAGCAGCAATTTGCAACACAGGCATCCTGCAGATGTGAAATTAATTCATGCGTTAAATGCTATTCTTGATAAATCTTTCAAAGAAAAATTGGCTTCGTGGTTGGTAAAATCAGCTATGAAAGGCAAATTGATGATGGGCGCTGGTAATTAATAATATGGAATCTATTTATTATTCTCCGAGGGGATACTGGATGGGTAACGCTGCAATCAATAAACTCGCCAACGCCGCAAAAGTGAAAAAGGCCACTGCGGCTAATTGGTTATCCAAACAGGCTATATGGCAAATTTATCTACAGCGTTCTAAACAAATCAATTTCTCGCATTTTGATGTTAACGGACTCAATGAAGTTCATCAAGTTGATTTATTGTTTTTACCACATGACAACGGTTACAAATACGCGCTAACTGTAGTTGATGTTGCAAGTCGATACAAACAAGCAGAACCGCTAAAAACAAAATCATCACCTGAAGTTGCTTCTGCATTTGAAAAGATTTATCGACGAGGTCCACTACGCTGGCCAAATCTGTTACAAGTTGATCCTGGCAAGGAATTTCAGGGTGTGGTTGCATCTACAATGAAACATCACAATGTCACCATCAGACGGGGGCATACTGCACTACATCGCGATCAGGCAATTGTAGAACGATGTAATCGGACTCTTGCTGAGCGGTTATTTGGATATCAATACGCAAAAGAATTCATCCAAGAAAAGCGATCCCGTGAATGGGTCAAAAGGTTACCAGGGGTAGTTGCAGCGCTAAATAACGAGATTACCAGAGCAATCAATATGAAACCTAACAACGCAATAAAAAAAAAGTATATACCACAACCACAGCGGGATAACGTTTCTCAGCCAATTATCAGCAATGTCACCGTGAGATATTTATATGAACCAGGAGAGCTCGAAGGTGGTAAAAAAAGGGCTACTGATCCTATTTGGAGTGTCACTACGCATAGCATATCTACTATAACACGATCAACTGGTAGACCTCCAATTTATAGATTGGATTAAACTGCTCCTCAGCGGGGTTTTACACGCGAACAATTACAGGTGATTCCTGACGATACTCAATTGCCACCGCATGGTATTAACTAGCGCCATTGCGTCTATTACACTAAAGACAAGTCAACATCACATTGTTTCTGACATGACCGAGACTGTTATTTTTTCTGTCTACGGTAAATTGGCGAGGATCTTTATCCGAATAACGCCAACGCATGATACAATTGCAACTCGCGAAGTGATTATTCTGTTTTTGCTTCAACGCAATTATTAATTCAGCATCAATGTCAAATTATCTTTGTTTTTTTTGTCTTGTTGTTTGTAACCGGAGAGTTTTTATTAATGATGCTAACATCAATATCATCCATTGTGGTGTCATCATCGCCTGACTCTGTCAGGAGAATTCTTCGAAGCTGATTTATTCGCCGTACTCTAGACGCTGCAAGATAGACTAAATTTGACCACTCAATGCGATTATCAACTATCCAAACAATTGTGTCCGTGATGGTTAATCCCTGCGAGGAATGTATCGTCATTACATAACCCAGTGTCCATGGCGATTTATCAGCACGCAATGCATTTTCGACAACACTGATATCAACCAGTACAATATCATTTAACACTAGTGTTTGTCTTTCGGGTCCTGACGAAGTCACATGTCCTGGAATTTCAACTTCACTATTCTGTCGCCGTGTATCACAGGGTCTATAACACAGCGGCACTGGGAGCGTTGGGAATTTTTCTTTGTGAAGCTCAAACAAATTTCTCTGAAGTGTGTCTCTGACTATCCTTTTACTTGCCACTACAAAATCGTTTGGTCTCCATGCTTCCCAAAATTCCTCAATGGGAGTTTCAGGAATTATTTCTCTGATTATTTTGCATTGAATTCTATCCGGTTGTAATCTAATTAATTTATTGACCTCGCGTAACTGTTCATCAAGTGCTCTATAGTCAGTATCGATTTCTTCATTATAGTCAACAAACCCTTTTAACCAATCATGTGGACCCGCGCCGACAAATGGTGGTGGTTTTCCATGATCTCCACACATTATTACCGCTGTATTCTTTTGCAGCAACCAATCAAGAAACATTTTTAATACATCTAACGAAACCGTACATATCTTATCCCAAATAATAACCGCAGGGATGAATTTTTCACCCATTCGTTCAGGGGTCCATTTGTCGCCGTTGTATCGAAAAAAGCTGTGATAAGTGCAAGCTTCAACGTTTCGTTGTTTTATCTCTCGTGCTAATCTATGGGTCGGTGTCAGCACAATCATATTTTTCCCACGATATAATTCAATCACCCGAGTCGTTTGTCCCGACCCGCCATAGCCGTTTAAATAAACTGTTTTATATCTACAAATTGGATCGGATATCGGTGGTGTATTAAAACGCTCTGATAGATTATCGCCGTGTAAGTAATTGTTTTTAATTTCAACGAGAATCGGTTCAAATTTGTCTCGTATAATCCAATCGCCTGATTCTACACGGATAATGAATTTCACTCTAGAAAAATACTTTTTGTCGCCAAGTTGTGATAACATCAACGCTGCGTTGTTGTCGTTCATGGTGGCATCAACAACGCCATCAATTCGAAATGTTGACCAGCTATGAGATGCACCGTCGTGCTTGAATTCATTAATACAGTCACGAATTTTATTTATCAGGGCTCTATCCGTTATTGCCCGTTTTGGCACATCTTTGAGAGTTCTATCGAGATTAAATTTAACATTTTTGAAAGGCTTAATTGCTGATAATCTCTCGAATTCATCATTCATATAATTAATCAAGTATTAAAATAGAAAAATATAGTATAATGAATCACTTCAAATGGCTTATGATTGGATCAACAACCCCGTGTAATAAATCATGTAGAGGCGAATTCTGTGGGTATCATTTACAAAGCGATCGCAACGGTTCCCTTGGCCCTCACCCATGCCTCCGATGTGGGGTGGGCGTTAGGGGAAAATCACAATTATGTCTTAATTGTGGTGGCAAACGATACAGAGAACTTAAACGCTATTATGACAAACAAATAAAAAATACTGTCATTGACCCTAACGATGACAAAGTCATCAAAACCCCTCAAGATTATATCCAGAGGTTTATAATTAAAGCAGATAGTAAATAAGATAAGTAGTATTATTATACAAATGAGCCAACATTTCAGACTCATTCCAGTGCTTGTTAATTATGAAGCCTCCAGTGATGGTGTTGTTAGAAATTGCAGACTAAAGAAACCGGCTGGATCTCTGAATAATATGGGACACTTGAGGTTTACAGCCGGGAAGAAGAAATATCTTAATCGCAGAATAATCTATGAAGTATTTCATGGACCAATCAAGATGGTTTTGTTATCGATCATAAAAATGACATCAAGATTGATAACCATTCTTCAAATTTACAAGCCATTTCGCAGCGCGATAACCTTTTAAAAAGCAACGCTGGTAGGCACTCAAAACGCCCTAGGGGGGGGGTCAAATCGTTTGATTTAGAAAATAATGAAGAGAGAATCTTTCAGTTAATAAATGCAGCCGGTAGATATTTCGATATTTGTAGGCCTTCAGTACAAAGAGTAGCAGAAGGAATTCAAACATTAGCTCTGTCAAAAAACAATGGTCATAAAATAAAATTCGTATACACCTGAAACGATTCAAGGAAGATAAATCCTTTATGTAAAAGTCCGCCGCCGCTCATAACACTCTACTCACTAAATTCCCTTGTATTATGACCGTCGAGGTATTTGTGCCGTCTGCTTTCTCACCTGTAGAAAAAGAGGTATTTGACGCGGCGCGCACACGTGACTGTAGTGGAGCATACATGAGTTTCGGTAGAGTTGATAAATACAACTTAACACTTTTTAGACAGACAATACGATTTGGTATTTTGTATGTCTGTATAGTCAAGTATCTACTGTTGTCGCTTGGCTAAAACTGTGCATCATGTTAACAAGAATAGTGTCCAGTATAATATCTACAGAAGATCTAAGTTTTGTTTGTTTTTATTTAAACCCTTAGACTATCTACATTAACGTTCTTTATAATTCAACGCGTTACCTATGTTCGCTCAGCCGGAACGGTGTTTCCCATTCATTGAAGTAAGTGGGCGTGGTTAAAATCACTATGTGAGAGTTGCAGTTATATATTAAAAATTCCTCTTTATGACCTATAATCGGTAACTACACGCAGTTATCTAGCAGCCGTATTCTTTTGTTTAGTGTTTTATTCAAATATTTGTCTGTTTTAAATGTTGTGAAACGGCATTAATAAGTAATTCAAGGAAATAAAATAACACACCCGTGAATCAGCGCAGCTGTATTAGTCGCCATATATAGCATATGAAAGATATTAAACTTGGGGATTTCGAAAGCCAATTCCGACCAATCAAAACTAACCCACGCCATAGACCCGGGCGTGTGGTTGTCCTTTGTCAATCATGCAACCGGGTTAATTTAATTGGGTTGCTTTTGATTGGTTGGATTGGCCGTAGAAAATCCGCCCTGTCATTTGATGTTTGTGCCGTCCCACATCATTACAATCACAAATTCCATCATCGTTTCATTGAATATAATCCATCCTTAATTAAGTTAATTAAGTATATGTTACGCCTACAATCTGCCACAACACTCGAGAGGAGATATATATGGCATTGTGCCGTTCCACATCATTACAATCACAAATTCCATCATCGTTTCATTGAATATAATCCATCCTTAATTAAGTTAATTAAGTATATGTTACGCCTACAATCTGCCACAACGCTCGAGTGGAGATATATATGGCATTGTGCCGTCCCACATCATTACGTCACAAATTCCATAATCGTTTCATTGAATATAATCCATCCTTAATTAAGTATATATATATATATATATATATATATATATATATATATATATATATATATATATATATATATATATATATGTATGCCTACAATCTGCCACAATACTCGAGTGGAGATATACGGCATTGTACCGTCCATTAAATAAGTATATATACATGCCTACAATCTGCCACAACACTCGAGTGGAGATTATACGGTATTGTACTGTCCTTAATTAACTTAATTAAGTGACGTCCCCCCAAGCATATCTTCTGGGCGGTCTAAGATGATGTTTGTCACCTTAGGCCTCCCGTCGGAGATTTATGTTTCGGGCCCCCTTGGGTTTACTTGGACGTGTTGTCGTATATGTAACCTCTGGGTCTCTTTCACGTTATTTGACGCGAAAGGGGTTTCCAAATGGGGTTTTCTTGTATATGCTGTACTTAAATAAGTTAATAAAGTAACCTCTGGGTCTCTCTGACGTCATAGGGCGCCAGCGAGATTGACAAATGGGGTATCAAAAAACGGAGTCAAAAATGACCCAAATTTTTTTTTAATAATTAGAAATAAAGTATATTATACAAATATGGATATCGAAGATGTAAATGCTATATTCGCTCAAATTTTAAATTTGAAAAATCGAGGGATAGTATTATCTGAAGGCCTCGACTGCGACAGGATTACCTCAAAATATGAAGACATTGAGTATCAGTCTAGTAAGGGTCGTTATGTTTTACCTAAGATGTACAGGATCGTGAAAGGAATTCAAAAGTCCATCAATGCTTGCTTGTACGGTAACGACATTAATGTATTTATAACGCTATTTAGCACCGTTGAAGCAATACGTCAAAAGCTCGATCAAGAGTATCAAAAACGAGCTAAAATTAGTTCTAAAGTTCGTGATCTTAGAAAAATATTAAACGAGGAAAAACCCGTATCTTAATCACGTGGGCGTTACTATAAAAAATAGGCTTTCAGTAAATTTTTTTATAAAATTTATTTTTTTTAGCGTTTTTTGTAACTACGTAGGATTTTCTCCTGAAAGAATACTCAGCAGTTTGGGTTTGCTGATGCAGTTATGTGCGTACTAAATGATCTGGTTGTGGTAGCAAGTAATCACCGCGACGCCTCCATTTTCAGGTAGTTGTTGTTGTTGCCGCGTCGTTAACAAAAATCGTTCATCGCCGTTCTCAGATATTACAATTTTGAAACCCCCAGCGATGTTATTTCTGAAACATTCGCGGATAGCGTCGTACAGTTTAACCTTGTCGGAGATGGATACGTTAGCTTGATAGTACATTATTTAATAACTCAGCTTTTAATTGTGATAGTTTCACATTTGAAAACTCAGTTGACAAACAATATATGGTAGGTGAATCGCTTACAACTAGATTAGCCCGAGAGCGGCTAGCAGCAATTAAAACATTTATACCGGTTCGAGACAGACTTCGCGAAAAACTTCAGCAGCGACAACAAGCGCAGACTGACTTTTCTGTGTCAAGTGAACAACTGTTTACTCCGATAACATGTGCAACCAAAGATGTGAAAAAGTTAACTAAAGCAGCGATATACGGAGATATTCCTGAGCGAGAACGAGCAGCAAAGGTGTCGCTGCTTGATACGCGTGAAAAGATAGCAACAGAGACCGGACAAACACGCGCGGGGATACAACAGTTATCCAGTGATATAAAAACTCGACGCGAAATTGAAGAACGCGATGAAGAACAACAAGCAGCTGCAGTAAGAGACTATTCACCTGAAAGTATATTTACAGCCGCAGCATTAAATGAAATTGAAGAACTAGGTACGGATTTCGAATTAGCTAATTTTGCTAGAGAAAATTTTCCAAATGGTAAAAGAGAAATTATTAAGCGACGAGTTTAAAAAAATTTATAAGAGACAGAGAGACTTGGGCATCAAAAATATATTTAACGAATTACGGCGGAGATAAAATCAGACCGTTGCAGCACCCTGGTTATAATAACTTTCTAGCAGCGGTTAAAGGCGGTCCACCACCACCACGTTATACGGAGGATCCAATCCCGGAGAAAATAGACATAAGAGCAGAAGCCGGTTCAAAGAAAGCAAGCGGAAAAGAATATTCGATTAAAAATCCTTTAGATTTCAACGCAACCGTGACATGTCCTGGTAATATTCTCAGTGATATATCACGGTTAGAAGTACTTATGGGTGGAAAGCGAGCCCGAAACAACTCCGTCGAGATAATTAATGAAGCAGCTGATATCTGTAGACGATTATTTGCCGGCGGTATCATGGGCATTGATGTATATCGAGAACTCATTGCTGAATTAGTTGAAAATCACAGAGACACCCATGGTTATGATGAAAATCCTATGGATTTTAGCGATTGATCACTAATTGAAAAACTACTAGTTTTATAACAAGATGATTATACACTACAACCATGATAAACCCGTAAGCGTCTACGTGGTGAACTCACGATTGCCTGTTTACCGCGCGTGGTACGGAGATGGTTTCGGCAATACCATTGCGGGGTTATTTACAAGAATGGCCCCAAAAGTGGCGCCGTTAGCTAAACAATTATCAATGAAAGCCATTGATATTATTCGTGATAAGGGAATAGCGCTGTTGGAAATCTTGCCGGAAGGGCATTGTCTGCTGCGAAAGATAAAATAACATCATTGGTGCGAAAGAAACTAACAGCGACGAAGTCGGTGGTGAAACCACCAGTGCTGCCATCAACGACAGTGATGCCTGCAAAAATCAGCAAAGCAATAAATAGCGCAGTGGAAGAAAAACTAGCGTCTTTGGCTGCTTCGGTGACTCCGTCGCCATTGACGGCTTCGCCGGTAACAGATAACGCTGTCATGATTGCGATAGCAGGAAGTGGTTTGAAACGAAAACGAAAACGACGGTAATTACAAAGAGTTTCGCAATTGAAAGCACTAGTATGTTATAAAATGTTTAAACAATCAGCTGATCCCCCGCTTGATATGGAAGCCCCAGAAAGACGATTACGTCCGCGATTATCAATACTATTCCTATCATGCAATACAACCCGACCTACGATCGCGAGTTGAACTTCAAGTTCAAGATACCAGTAAATACTTTTTGCCATGTGAAGCATTTATTGAAATCGAGGGAAAACTCGTAACAAATGTTGCAGCTGATACCCCATATCCAGATAACGCAAGTGTCCGAGTTGGTTTTGTTAATAATGGCATAATGGCGTTATTTGAAAGTGCAAGATATCTCATTGATAGAAAAGAAATTGAATCAATAGACCGTGAAGTTGATGTTGCAACAACAAAAATCGGACTAGCAAGATACTCCGATGATTATACAAGATCGGCTGGTCCGTCTATGATGTTTGCAAAGGATACCTCTGATAACGCTGACCACCTTCAATACATTAAAGTGTTAACACCGCAAGACACTTCAGTAGATAATCAACAAGAAGCAACTAATCCAGAACGTCGAGCTAGACCCCGAGATGCGTTTGATATTCTCGGAGGCGTTAATGGTAATTTCAATCTAGGGTTTGCAACACGAGTAGCGATGTTACAAGGACAAGAACGATATTTTTCATGTGCGATTCCGCTGCATCATATATTTGGATTCTGCAGAAATGTCAGAAAAGTCATCTATGGAGCCAAACATACAATCGCGTTAGTGCGAAAGGGTGATGACAATGACGCAATCTGGCGTACTGGTGCCGATGAAGGTAAAGTTGTTTTGAGTAAAATAGTATTGTGGATGCCAGTAATAACCCCATCAATTACCAGAGAGCAGCGGCTACTTTCATTTATGGAAACAGGCGGCAAATTTTTGCTAAGTTGGTTAACAACAACGACTGACGTCAAACAGGATAATGTTGATGGTACATTTACATGGCACCTGGCATCAAAACAAGGCGTTTCAGCTCCACGTCATATATTTATAGCGCTGCAGAATCGGAATCGATTAGGCTCCCAAGAACGCAGTCATATGATATTTGATAAATTAGGAGTCAAGGAGGTTTCACTGAGAATAAATGGACAACAGGAACCAACCGAGGATATACAACTTGATTACGAAAACAACCATACAGCACGTGCGTATCATCGGATGCTGTCATTTATGAGTCGTGATCAAAACGTTGATACTGGTTTGCAAATATCGCAACTTGATTTTAAGAAATTGTATCCAATTTATTACTTTTCGCTGGAGCATCTTGATTTAACAAGGCAATCCGTCGTTGACATACATTTTAGGGCTCGTATCGACCCTGGTGGTGCTAATTATAGAGCGGTTGCTGTCATTCTCAGCGACAAATCAATGTTGTTAGAAGGGGCTGGAGGACGAATGAGAATCGTTCATGCACCAGTGGAAAATATGTAAACGATTCACAATTAGATCAATTGAAAGCATAAACGTGTTTTACAATAAAATGCCATATAGTGTTGTTAGTGTCAAGCTGACTGATGGTCAGGTTAAGAAATTGCGATCAAAATCCGCTAAAGAATGTGGAACAACAATAACGTTAAAACCAGCGCAGATGTCCGGCGGTACACATAAAATATCATTAACGGATCGTCAAATAAAACATTTCAATGATGCGCCAAAGAATAAGCGGGGGGTTCAAATTGTTTTTTCGAAGGCTGCAATCGCCAACATGATAAAATCAGGTGGTATATTTCCATTGTTAGCCGGAATACCAGCATTGATTGCAGCGGCTGCCATAGCGGTGGCGAAAGCGGCGGCGTTGGGAGCCGTTGGTACCACGGCAGGAATGGCGTTAAAAAAGGCAGCTGGGAAAGGATATGAAAAAAGGGGAAGAGTCTAAGACTACCAGGAACCCCGTATTCATAGTACAGCGGAATGGGTCTGAGAATACCAGGAACGGTTTATTAGTTGAAAGTCCAATTCTTCCCATGTCCAATTTTGATTTAATTGATGCTGCTAAATAACTAGCGATAAAAAACTTCAGAGGGGTTTTTATGAGAGATCAGTTGCCGAGAAAACCTAAACGGCTTGAAACCGGTATCATCAATCTTGATAACAGTAACGGATCGGGAACTCACTGGGTTGCATACGCGCTTGATCCACGTGGGATTGTCTATTTGGATTCATATGGGCTAGCCCCACCGAGCGAGTTTATGAGGTATATAAATTCAAAGAATCAATCAATTCCGATTTTTTATTCCACGCTGCCAACACAACAATTAAATGATCCACCGATATGCGGCCGTGAAGTATTAAATGTTCTCTCGGAGATATCTAGATTTCCGAGGAAACCACCTCATCTGGTTGTAAATGAATACACGAGTGGGAAATTACAAGGTAATTTTAGAGAATCAATAAATTGAAAACACAAGTTGCGCTAACAATAATGATGGATAGTTGGGGACCATCTATGTCAATGTCGAAACCCACCGCGAAAACATCTGCGATTTCTATCGAGGATGTAAAAAAATAATTGAAGATGAAATCGCTGAGACGTTAAATTTAGCAAGTGTTGACCCGAACGAAATAGTTGTATTTCAAGATCGCCAGGGTAAATTGAAAAGCAGTAATATATCCGCGGATGACATTTTGATACGGCAGAGCGATGCCGCTGAAAACTCTATTGCGCTGTATTCCAGCGGCGGACGACTTAAACCAGGCGCACTTGTGTCTACGATCATCGACGCGATTGCCGGCCACGGCCTTAATCTGGATAATTATATACAAGGTTATACTACTTTTCGCAAAAATGTCGTACATAAATTCTTTGGAACCCCTCTTGTGGTTGGCATGACTCTCGCTGAAATCAAAGACCTTCTGAATTTATTCTTTTTTAACGCGAAGGAGGGGAGGATAATGACGGCTGCCGAAATCAAGGCAAATTATCTCGATATTTACACGGATATTTCTAAACTAATAGAAAATATTGAAAAGGTACAAAAACCCACTAACGAAATTGTTAATAAGTTCTTTGAGGGTAATAAATCCCAAGATATCACGACGAAATTTTCTGACATCGACGTTTACGTTAAAGACCAAGAACGGCTTGGAATCAGAAGCCTTCTGATTTTAGTCTTTTTTAACACGAAGGAGGGGAGGATAATGAGTCCTGGCGAAATCAAGGCAAAATATCTCGAGATTTACAATGATATTTTTAGCCTAAAATCAAACTTTAAAACTGTACAAGAACCCATCAACGAAATTGTTAATAAGTTTTTTTGAACCCAGCTTGTGGCAGGCATGACTCGCGTTGAAATTAGCAAGTTTATTGGCAAGCATACTCAAAATACCTACGTCGCTAATAATTTCTTTGGTGTCCCAGCTACATCTACAATGACTCTCAAAGATATTAATATGTTTATGGTGAGACAAGCAACACTTAATACCATCGTGGATAATTTTTTGGGGAGAACACCTGTGTCTGAAACCACATCTCTGACAGGCCCGACCCTTGCTGAAATTAAAAGCGCTATTGACGAACAACAGCTCACCAGCGAAATTGTTAATACGTTTTTTGGAACGCATGGCCCCCAAGATATCACGACAAAATTTTATCACATCGACCTGTATCTAAAGACCAAGCACAGCTTAAATCCAGAGACCTTCTGGCTTCATTCTTTTCTAACAAGGAGGCGAGGTGGGGGGTGATAGATCATACCGAAATCAGGGTAAATTATCTCAATATTTACGACGATCTTCTTAAACTAAAGAAAAAATCTGAAAAGGTAAAGATTCCGCATCCAGACATAGGCGTTAGGAATATCGTGTATACGGTTAATCATGGAACAATGGATTGGACAAGAGACGTTTATACTACATTGTCCATCGTTCTCTGGGCGGATGTCGAAGCGGGGTCGATGGTATCTACAGGACAAAGTCGGTCGATGGTATCTACAGGCTAACGTGGATCTCTATCCATCAATTTAATATGATCACGCACGGTAGAACCTACTCTGGTGGCACCGCGACGTTAATTATGAAGGGTCGCGAACAAAACTTTAATGTCGTCGCGGTTGATAGCTCCACCATTAGATCAAAATAACCTGGTGTTTAGAATTTGTAGATGATTTTTCCTGCTGAAGCTACCATACCTATAGGCCTGCAATTTCCCTTCCACCCGGCCCGATGGCGAGTAATTGAAAACACTAGCGGGTTTTAAATAGTAATGACATCGACGAAATCAATTGAACCGATAATAGTCCCAGAGGTATCACAATCGCATCGATATCGATATGATACCGTGAAAGAGTTTGCCGCGAACTTAAAATCACTTTCTGAGCGCTATCGTGAAAAATTTAAAAAATACCGACGCAGTGTAGCAATCATCGACTTCACCGTGTACTCGGTGTCCGGTGTGATGGCCAGCGCCGGGGTAAATTTGTCGACGGTGACCATGATGGCTCCGATTGCAGTTCCAATCGCTATCTCTGCGGCAACAACAATTGTGGCAGTCGCCACCGCGATAACTAAAAAGTTATCATCGTCTTCTCAGAAAAAACTCGCCGATTATACAGCTCGGTACCGGGTGATATTTGACGCGTACTCGAAATTATTCGAGTTGATCTCGCTGTCGATAGATAATTCGTTCATATCCGATGTTGAATTTTCCACGATGACCCAGTTGTATAACTCCGCGATGTTGAAATTGGAAATTGAAGACAGCGTTAATAATAATGTCACTCGAACTGCTTCAACGAATCGCGGATAATACCACTCCGATACGAACAAGCATGATATCAATAACATCAACAAACCCTGAATTTAGTGTGAACTTCCCTTCTCCGATTCCAGTGCGTGAGATCGCGCTGGCAAAATTACGAGTATATCATAGCTGGCCTAATATCAGATCGGTTGCATTTGGGGGTCAGCAACCGAATAACGCACTGGTGTTCTCGTATAAGAATAAACCCGATGGCACCCCAGACTGGAACGTACTCCAGCATGGGAAACTGTTTCGTTACCAACTGGGTCGTACCAAATTGAGCAAATCGATGCTGAAATTCAGCGTAGAATAATATCAATCACTGGAAAAGAATCGAAAATAGCTATTAAAGTTCATGAACCGACGCTCTCGTCGTTGATCGAAATAAGCACAGAGGGATACATTGTAGATATCTATAACAGCTCGTTAAGAACAGCGTTAGGATGGGCTGAAAAGCCACCGGAAAAATCCCCTATCGACTTAACTATGGGCGTACAATCATATCATGAAATCAATCCCATATATCGAGATAGTTTATCTGATATAAAAAAAGGAAAAATCGCCGATAGATTTATATTTACCAACAAAAACAGGTTACAATGGGATTTTATCACGAAAAGAACAGCCGACTCATCTGTTACTATCGCATTTACGATAGGTAACATCACTGGTTATTTTAAAGAAATTAATCAATTACATGAAACACAACTAGAACAACTAAGGCAAACAAAATCGCGAAAACACATTGAAATATTAAAGCAGCTTGTATCTGACATGGAATATATCAATGAACTAATTATTCAAACAATAATTAATGACAACAGCGACAATAAACAACGATTACAATATCACAGAAGCCGATCTACATAATTTCAAGTTTCCCGGATATAACGCTGAGAAGCTAAAAGAATCTGTTAGAAATGTTATCAAGGTATTTCAAGTACAAGATTCAATTATCCTCAAATATAATAATGACCCAGATGGCGGCGGTAGGCATATTGCCCCGCACAATGTGAATATTTCAGTGGTGATTGCGCTCAATTTAGTATGTGATGCAATTGAAGGAAGCTATCAAATTAATCTAGAGCAATCAAATCAAGCACAGCAAGGATATATTCTTTATTCGTTTGCACCAACAGCTCCTCCAGGATTCCTAATTACTGAAAACCCAATTAATCCTGTCTATATGCAATGCCATAATAATTTGCTGACGAGAATTAATTTCCGACTCACTGACCAGTCAAATAATTTAATTGATCTACAAGAGGAGGTGTTAGCGATTAGTCTGTTTGTGAGATCCTAAGGACTCGATCAAATATTCGGTTGAAATCGCGAAAACCCATAGCAGCAGAGGGGGCAATGACAACATCTAAGCGACCCAGATGATTGAAAAATCGAAAAGTCTCCGTTTGCTAAAAGGAGACTTATTTTTTTTTGGTTAAGACATGAGATTCGCAGGAAGGCTCTATTTTCCGTTTTGAGGCTTCAATCAATTTTGTCGGAAAAAGTTGTAGGGTTCGTCCCCTCTGCTGCTGGACTCCATTTTGTTTACTAATGCATTTATGGAAGGTTTTCTATGATTGGTGTCTCTTGACACGGATTTTAGAAATGCATGCATGTGTCATTAGATATGAATCTTTTACGTCTGTTCAAAGCTACTCAAAGACAGATAAACATGTACTTTTCTTCACGTTTTGCAGAAACCGGTGAATGTACAATATGTATTAGAAGAATGCGTCTGATGAATACAATTCCTGGCGATCATGCATTTGTCTGTATAATGTAATTATTTTTCTCCTTTTCCATCTTGCTATTTGTTGCTCAAAACGTCATTAGAGACGAAATGATTACACGGGAATTAATATCCAAACTATCAGCGTTTAGTTTATCATGAAAGAAACTTGTGATCCTCGTTCATTTGTCTTTCGAAGTTGACATCTTAAGTCTCTTCAAACGAGTTTTTTGACAACTAAATTGCACGTTTGAGAATGATTTACTGGCTCTGATTGATTTATGAATCCCTTTGCATCATTCGTGTTTCTTAACGTTAATTTATGGCATTTATGCATGCGTCAATCGAACGGTTTCCTTTATGTCACTTCACAACGTATGATTGGTCGATAAATATCCACCTCTGTGAACGTTTTTCTTAAACGTATTCATTTATAGAACAGATTGGCCTGTTCGAGTGTCTTTAGTTCAATTTCTGGTAGTCATGCTTTGTTCATTAGTTAGGAACCCGTGAACAAGGGACTACATTTTGTTTACTAATGCATTTATGGATAGTTTTCTATGATTCGTGTCTCTTGACACGGATTTTTCTGATGCATGCATGTGTCTTTTGAAATGAATCACATGCGTCTCTTCACTGCTACTTCAAGGCAGATAAACATTTACTTTTATACACGTTTTGTAGAAATTGGTGAATGTACAATGTTTTTTGGACAAAATGAGTCTAATGAAATCAATTCCGGTTACTTTTATGTCTCTTCACAACTACTTATCGGTTGATAATCATCCAACTCTGTGAATATTTTATTTAGACGTATACATTTATAGAACTAATTAGGCTGATCGAGTCTTCTGACTTCAATTTCTGTCAGTCATGCATTAGTCAGAAGTTAGGAACCCATGCAATTATGATTACAGTTTGTTTCCTAATGACTAATAAGTCTTTGATTCGCGTCTCATGACACGTGTGTCTCTAATGAATGCATGTGTCATTAGGTATGAATCACTTACTTCTCTTTCCTGCTACTTAAAGACAGATAAACATGTGGTTTTATTCACATTTTGCCGAAACTGGTGAATGAACAATGTGTATTAGATGGAATGGGTCTGATGAAAACAATTCCTGGCGATCATTCATTTGTCTATATAAAGTTAGAATTTTTGTCCTTTCACATCTTCCAATTTGTTGCTCAAAACGTTGTTTGAGACCTAATATTTGAAACGTTAGTAACACGAACACTGTGAGAGTGTTTAATGAATCGTAAAATAAACTTATGATCATCATTCATTTGTCTCCCGAAGTAGACATCTTAAGTCTCTACACAAGAGTTTATTGACAACTAAATTGCATGTTTGAGAATGATTTACATGTTCTAAACGATTTATGAATCCTTTGGTATAATTCGTGTCTCTTGACGTTAATTTATCGCATTTATGCATGCCACAATCGAACGGTTAGCTTTATGTCTCTTCACAACATCTTATTGTTCGATAAAAATTCATCTCTGTGAACGTTTTTCTTAGACATATTCATTTATATAACTGATTGGAATAAAAGAGTCTCTTGACTTAATTTGTGTCAGTCACGCATTGTTCAGTAGTTAGGAACCCGTGCAATTATGTTAACATTTTGTTTCCTAAATCCATTATGGAAAGAAGTCTATGATTCGTGTCTCTTGACTCGGATGTCTCTAATGCATGCACGTGTCATTAGATATGAATCACGTACGTCTCTTCACTGTTATTTAAAAACAGATAAACATGTAGTTTTATTCACGTTTTGCCGAAACTGGTGAATGTACAATGTGTTTTAGACGAAATGGGTCTCATGAAAACAATTCCTGGCGATCATGCATTTGTCTTTCTAAAGTAACAATTTATGTCCTTCCACATCAACCAATTTATTGCTCAAATCGTCGTTTGAGATCTAATAATTGAAACGTCTGTAATAAGGAAACTTGTTTAGTGTATCATGAAAGAAACTTATGATCATCATTCATTTTTCTGTCCAAGTAGACATATTAAGAATCTTCACAATAGTTTAATGATAACAAAATTGCACGTTTGAGAATGATTTACATGCTCTAATCAATTTATGAGTCCTTTTGTATCATTCATGTTTCTTGAGGTTAATTTATAGCATTTATGCATGCATCAATAGAACGGTTACCTTTATGTCTCTTCACAACATTTTATAAGTTGATAAACATCTTCCACTGTGGACGTTTTATTTATATGTATTCATTTATAAAAGTGATTAGACTGATCGAGTCTCTTTACATCAATTTCTGGCAGTCATGCATTGGTCAGTAGTTAGGAGCCATTGCACTTAGGACTATATTTTCTTTTCTAATGTATTTTTTAAAAGTATTCAATATTTCATGTCTCTTGATGGATTTCAATGAAGCATGCATGAGTCATTAGATTTGAATCACTTACGTCTCTTCACTACACCTTAAAGACAGAAAAGATGTACTTTTATTCGCGTTTTGTAGAAACTGGTGAATGTACCTTGTTTATTAGACGAAATAAATCTGAGGAAAATACATCCTGGGGATCAAGCATTAGTTCGTACAAAGTAAAAATTTTTTCTTCTCACATCTTCCTTATTTGTTGCTTAAAACGTCATTAGAGAGCAAATGATTGCACTGAAGATAAATACCCAAACTATCAGTGTTTTGTGTCTCATGTAATAAACGTATGATCATCATTCATTTGTCTGTCGAAGTAGACATCTTAATTCTCTTAACAAGAGTTTATTGACAATTATATTGCACGTTCGAGAATGATTTACTCTCTCTAATCAATTTATGAATCCATTTATGTCATTCTCGTGACGTTAATTGATGGCATTTGATCATGCGTCAATCGATCGGTTACTTTATGTTTCTTCACCACATTTTATAAGTTGATAAACATCCTCCACTGTGAACGTTTTATTCGTACGTATTCATTTATAGAGGTGATTAGACTGATCGTGACTTCAATTTCTGGCAGTCATGCATTGGTAACTAGTTTGGAACCCATGCAATTTTAACTATATTCTGTTTACTAATGCATTTATGGAAGGAAGTCTCTGATTCGTATCTCTTGACACGGATTTCTCTAATGGATGCATGTATCATTAAATATGAATCACTTACGTCTTTTCACTACTATGTAAATACAGATAAACATGTAGTTAATTCACGTTTTGTAGAAACTGCTGAGTGTACAATGATTATTAGACGAAATGGGTATGATGAAAACTATTCTTGTCGATGATGCATGTTTCTGCATAAGGTAATTATTCTTCTCATTTCACTTCTTCCTATTTGTTCCTCAATACGTCATTAGAGAGCGAACGATTGCAGCTTAGTTAATACTCAAATTATTAGTGTTTAGTTTATCAAAAAAATAAACTTAAGATCATCATTCATTTGTCTGTCGAAGTAGACATCTTCAGTCTGTTCACAATAGTTTAATGACAACTCGAGTGCACGTTTGAGAATGATTTACTGGCTTGAATCAATTTATGAATCCCTTTGTATCATACGTGTCTCTTGACGTTAATTTATGACATGTATGCATGAGTCAAACGACCGGCTACCTTTATGTCTTTTCACAACTTCTTATCGGTTGATAAACATCCACCTGTTTGAACGTTTCATTTAGACGTATTCATTTATTGAACTGATTAGACTGATCGAGGATCTTGATTTCAATTTGTGTCAGTAATGCATTGGTCAGTAGTTAGGAAGCCATGCAATTATGACTACATTTTCTTTGCTAATGCATTTATGTAAATAAGTCTATGATTCGTTTCTATTGACACGGATTTATCTAATGAATGCATGTGGTATTAGATGTGAATCACTTACGTCTCTTATCTGCTACTTTAGGACAGATAAATATGTACTTCTGTTCACGTTTTCTAGAAACTGGTGCTTGCAGAATGTTTATTAGAAGAAATGGGTCTGACAAAAAACATTTCCTGGCGATCATGCATTTGTCTGTATCAATAAATAATTTTTCTCCTTTCACATCTTCCTTATTTGTGGCTCAGAACGTCATTAGAAAGCAAATGATTGCACCGGAAATAATACCCAACTATCAGTGTTTAGTGTGTTATGATATAAACTTATGATCATCATTCAATTGTCTGTCGAAGTAAACATCTTATGTCTCTTCATTATAGTTTAATGACAACTAAATTGCACGTTTGAGAATGATTTACTCTCTAATCGAGTTTTTAATCCCTTGTATCATTCGTGTCTCTTGACGTTAATTTGTGGCATTTATGTACACGTCACTCAAATAGTTACCTTTATGTCTCTTCACAACATCTTAAAAGTTGATAAACATCCACCTCAGTGATCGTTTTATTTAGACGTATGCATATAAACAACTGATTGGAATGATCCAGTCTCTTGATTACAGTTTCTTTCAGTCATGCATTGGTCAGTAGTTAGGAACCCATGCACTTAGGACTACATTTTGTTTACTAATGTATTTATGGAAAGTATTCTAAGTTTCGTGTGTCTTGACTTGTTTTCATTGGAGCATCCAAGAGTAATTATATGTGAATCACTTACGTCTCTTCACTGATACTTATAGACAGAAAACATGTACTTTTATTCACGTTTTGTAGAAACTGGTGAATGCACAATGTTTATAAGACGAAATGTATCTGATGAAAACACATCCTGGCGATCACGCATTACTTCGTACAAAGTAACAGCTGCAAATGATTCCATCGTAGGTAATATCCAAACTATCAGTGTTGAGTGCATCCTGATATGAACTTATTATCATCATTCATGGGTCTGTCGAAGTATACATCTTAAGTCTCTTCACAAGAGTTTATTGATAACTAAATTGCAGGTTTGACAATGATTTACCAGCTCTAATCTATTTTTGAATCCCGTTGTATCATTCGCGTCTCTTGACGTTAATTTATGGCATTGATGCAATCGTCAATCGAAAGGATACCATTATGTCAATATACAACTTTTTACTGGTCGACTAATATGCACCTCAATTAATGTTTTTTTTCAGACGTATTCATTTATGGAACTGGTTTGAGTGATCGACTCTGTTGACTTCAATTTTCGGCAGTCATACGTTGGTCAGTAGTTAGGAACCCATGCAATTAGGACTACATTTTGTTTAAAAATACATTTATGGATGGTATCCTATGTCTAGTGTCTCTTGACACGGAATTGTGTAATGCATGCATGTGTGATTCGTTACGAATCACTTATGTCTCTTCATTGCAACTTAAAGACAGAAAAACATACTTGTATTCACATTTTCTAGAAACTGGGGAATGTACAATATTTATTAGAAGAAATGCGTCTGATGAAAACAATTCCTGGCAATCATGCACTTGTCCGTATAATTTAATAATTGTTCTCCTTTCACATGTTCCAATTTGTTGCTCAAAACGTCAATTAGAGACCAAATGATAGCATCGTAGGAATATCCAAACTGTCAATGTTTAGTTTATCATGAATGAAACTTATGATCATCATTCATTTGTCTGTTGAAGTAGACATCTTAAGTCTCTTCACAAGATTTTATTGAGAACTAAATTGCACGTTTGAGTATGATTTACTTTCTCTGATCGATTTATGAATCCCCTTGTATCATGTGTGACTCTTGACGTTAATTCATTTCGTTTAAGGTATTTATGCATGCATCAATCGAACTGTTACCTTTATGTCTCATCACAACTTATTATTGGTCGATAAATATCCACCTCTGTGAACGTGTTTTTTAGACGTATTCATTTATAAAACTGATTTACCTGTTCGAGTCTCTTGACTTCATTTTCTGGCAGTCATGCATTGGTCAATAGTTAGGAACCCATCCACAAAGGACTACATTTTGGTTACTCGTGCATTTATGGAAAGTATTATATGATTCGTGTCTCTTGACACGGATTTTTGTAATGCATGCATGTGTCATTAGATATGAATCTTCTACGTCTTTTCAAAGCTACTTAAAGACAGATAAACATGTACTTTTCTTCACGTTTTGCAGAAACCGGTGATGTTTCTAAAGCGTGCATGTGTCATTAGATATGAATCACTTACGTCTCTTCACTGCTACTTAAAGACAGATAAGCATTTACTTTTATTAACGTTTTGTAGAAACTGTTGAATGTACAATAATTATTAGACGAAATGAGTCTGTTGAAAACAGTTCCTGGCGATTAAGCATTTGTCTGTGTTATGTCATAATTTTTCTCCTTTCCCATTTTACTATTTGTTGATCAAGACGTCATTTGAGACCTAATAATTGAAACCAGTAATACCAAAATTATGAGAGTGTTTAATGTATCATGAAAGTTACTTATGATCATCATTTATTTGTCTGTCGAAGTAGACATCTTAAGTCTCTTCACCAGAGTTTGCTGACAACTAAATTGTACGTTTGAGAATGATGATTGATTTTTGAATTCCTTTGTATCATTCGTGTCTCTTGTTGTTTATTTATAGCATTTATGCATGCATCAATAAAGCGCTTACCTTCATGTCTCTTCACAACTTATTATTGGTCGATTAATATCCACCCTTGTGAACGTTTTTTAGACGTATTCATTTACATAACTGTTTGGCCTGTTCGAGTCTTTTTCTTCATTTTCTGGCAGTCATCTCTTGTTTGGAACTGATGCACATAGGACTATATTGTTTTACTAATCCATTTATCGAAAGTATTCTATGATTAATTTTTCTTGACACTTAGTTTTCTAAAGCATGCATATGTCATTAGATATTAATCACATTCATCTCTTCATTGCTACTTCAAGACAGATAAACATGTTCTTTTGTTCACGTTTTGTAGAAACTGGTAAATGTAGAATGTTTATAAGACTACATGGGTCAGATGGAGACAATTCCTGGCGATCATGCATTTGCTCAAAACGTCGTTTGAGATCTAATATTTGAATTGTCAGTAATACGAAAAATATGCGAGCGTTTAGTGTATCATAAAAGAAACTCATGATCATCATTCATTTATCTGTCGAAGTAGACATATTAAGTCTCTTCGCAAGAGTTTATTGACAATTAAATTGCAATTTCTGGTAGTCCTGCATTGGTCAGCAGTTAGGAACCCATGCAGTTATTACTACATTTTGTTCAGTAATGCATCTATGGAACGTATTCTATCATTCGTGTTTCTTGACACGGATTACTCTACTCCATGCATGTGTCACTAGATATGAATCACTTACGTCTCTTCACTCCTACTTAAAGACAGATAAACATGTATTTTAATTCACTTTTTGTATAAACTGTTGACTTTACAATGTTTTTTAGACGAAATTGGTCTAATGAAAACAATTCCTGGCGTTCATGAATTTGTCTGTTTAAAGAAACACTTTTCGTTCTTTCCCATCTTCTTATTGGTTGCTCAAAACGTCATTTGATAGCCATTGATTGAAACCTCAAAAATACTAAAACGTTGAGAGTGTTTCGTGTATCATGAATGAAACTTATGACCATCGTTCAATGGTCTCTTGAAGTAGACATCTTAAGTCTAATGACTCATGCATGATTCCTAGAAATCCGTGTCTCGACACACGAAACATTGATTACATTCCTAATATGCATTAGTAAACAAAATGTAGTCATAAGTTCATGTATTCCTAACTATTAAATATTGCATGACTGCCAGAAATTGAAGTCAAGAGACTCGATCAGGCCAATCAGTTCTATACATGAATACGTCTAAATACAGCGTTCACATAAGTTTATGTTTTTCGACCAATAAGAAGTTTTGAAGACACATAAACGAAACCGTTCGATTCACTCATGTAATAATGCCATAAATAATTGTCAAGATACACGAACCATATAATGAGGTTCTTAAATCAATTAGAGCCCGTATATCATTCTGAAAGGTGCTTTAAAGATGACTTCTTCAACAAACAAATGAATGATGGTCAAAAGTTTCGTTCATGATACTCTAAACACTCTCATGGTTTTGGTATTACTGACGTTTAAATCATGAACTCTAAAAGGACGTTTTAAGCAAACAAAATGCAGATGTGAAAAGGAAAAAAACTAAAGAGTTGAAAGGACAAAGATTGTTACATTATACAGACAAATGCATGATCGCTAGGAATTGTTTTCATCAAACCCATCTCGTCTATTAAACATTGTAAATTCACCACTTTCTACAAAACGTGAATTAAAGTAGATGTTAATCTGTCCTTAAGTAGCAGTGAAGAGACGAAAATGATTCATATCTAATGACAAATGTATGATTCCAAGAAATCCGTGTAAAGAGACGAGAATGATACAATACTTTCCATAAATGCATTATTAAACGAAATTTAGTGCTAAATGTAGGGTTTCCTAACTACTGACCAATGCATTACTGCCAGAAATTTAAGTGATTTGACTCGATCAGGTCAATCAGTTCCATAAATAAATACATTTAAAGAAAACTCCCTGGATAACACGCAATCATTTCAACCGAAAAAATACTTTCAGTGTCGTATTTTGGATTTCATAACCCCCCATGGCCATAATTAACACAAGTATCTTAAATATCTAAGCGAAAATCTGTTCTTGTTGGTTTCCATAAATTTCTCTTTCACGTGAAATGAGGTGCAACTGATGGAATTGTAAAACAGTTTTTTTAATAATTGTTCGTCGTTTTCCGTTAAAAACCACTAGCTAGTTTTATCATCTCATTGTGTAGGGCTTTAATACGATATAATTCGCCATTGGGTCTTACAAATTGATCTAATTTACCATCTTCGTCTTCATAACTCTGAAAAAACAACACTGACACAGGGTCTTGTTTACTTAACTCATAAAGTAGTTGATAATAAATGTAATTAGATCCATTAGAAAGACATATTAATTTAAGTCAGGAGAGTCGAACCGACAAATTAGTTTAATAAATGCATACGTCTAAATAAAATATTTACAAAAGTGAATATTTATGTATCGATAAGAAGTTCTAAAGTGAGATAAATGGGACCTATCGACTGAATAATGCACTCATTTTACAAATTGACGTCAATAGACACGAATTATACAAAAAACTGCTTCAAAAATGGATTAGAGTCAGTAAATCATTCTCAAACGTGCAATGCCGTTGTGAATACTTTAAGGTGAATATACGTAAGATGTCGATTTTGATTGAAAATGAATGATTGTCAGAGATTTTCTACATGATACCCTAAACAGTCAAACGATTTCGGAATTACAAACGCGTCGTTTTCAGTCATTGTAGAAGTCCCAACCATATGTCTTGTCTTCTCAAATTTTGGCTGGGACTTCTACAATGATAACAGATTCAATGCCAAGACCTTAGTCAGCATGTTCCTAAGAATTTGCAAGGATTGAAAATGTGTAATGTGAATAGTTGCATTGGTCTCCTGTTGAGCATGCAAGACCTAAGCTGAGCATGCAAGACCTAAGTTGAGCATGCAAGACCTAGGTTGAGTATGCAAGACCTAAGTTGAGCATGCAAGACCTAAAGAAGAATGTACAGACAGATATTCACACCGCGTTACGCGCTGACAAATTTACATTTTCAGCAATCAATAGGCATACGTCAAAAGAAATAAATGCTACATGATACGAACAAATGCTTAATTGCCATGACTTGTCTTCTACAGACCCATTCCGTTCATAGGGCATTGTAAGTTCACAGTATCTACAAAACATTAAGAGAAAAAAATGTTAATGTGTCTTAAAGTAGCAGCGATGAGACGTAAGGGATTCAAGTGTACTGACACGCATGCTTGCCAGAAATCATTGTCAGGTGACACGAATAATACAATGTTTAAAAAAGTACATTAGTCAACATAATGTTATCCAAAGTACATGTGTAACAGTCATTTATTTTGAAGAGATTTAAGCAGTATATTTATATTCAAAAATTCATAAATGAAAGATATTGGCTTGAAGAGACAAGTGTCATCGAATGTGTTATATAAATGCATTAAAGGGAATAGAATGTTATGAAATTTGCATGCTTACCTATCATAAAGTAGTTGAAAAAAATTATTCTGGAATTCTTTAGATTGATAAATGCATTACTGCCGGAAATTGAAGTCAAGAGACTCGAAGAGTCAAATTATATTTCTAAATTAATAAGTCTAAACAAAACATTTACAAACGTGGACGTTGATCGATCGTTATGTACATGTGAAGATACAAAAAATACGGAACCTCTCTACTAACCCCTGCATATATGCCACACATTGACGTCAAATGACATGAATGTTACCAAGTGTTTCATAGACAAATATAAGTCAGTAAATCATTATCAAACCATTTCGTTCAAAGGTCATTATCAATTCACACGTTTCTACAAAACGTGAAGAAAAGCACATGCTAATCTGTCTTTATGTAACGGTGAAGAGATACAAGATTTTCATGCATACTGTCACATGTAATATTGACAAAAATGCGATTTAAGAGTCATGAAGCATATAATACTTTTAATAAACTCATTAGTCCTCAAAATGTTGTAAAAAGGTGCATGTGTGACTGTCCCTTAGTCTTGAGAGGTCCGTCAGTTCCTATCTACTGTCAATCCCATCAATGTCAGACATTGGCTTTATGAGACACGAATCATCGAATGAGTTATATGAATGTATGGATTGGAATATAAGGTTAAGACATGTGCATGTGTACCTGTCACACAATAGTTGTAAAAAATTTTCAAAGGTACCTTATTTTTGACAAAAGCATTACTGTCAGAAATTTAAGTCAACATAATCGAACGGTCAACTTAGTTTAATAAATGCATACGTCTAAATAAAACGGTCACAAAAGTGGATATTTATTTATCGATAATAAGTTGCGAAAAGACGCAAATGGCACCTAATGAGTGACAAATGCATATTGTTTTGCAAATTGACGTCAACAGACACGAATATACAAAAATGAGTTTCATACATGGGTAAGTGTCAGTCAATTATTCTCAAACGTGAAATGTTGTAAATACAATACTGTGAAATGACATAAGATGTAAATTTCGACTGACAAATAAATGATAGTGAAAAGTGTGCGACATGATACACTACACATTCAAATAGTTTTGGAATTACTAACGCGCAAATTGTTAAGCTACTAAAATGTACGTTTTGATGAATCAATAGGCATACGTGAAAAGAAATAAACTGTTACTTGATACTGACAAATGCGTAATCGACAGGAATTGTCATTAACAGGCCCATTCCCTCCATAGGGCTTTGCACGATGACACGTCTCCACAAACCGTGAATAAAACTACATGTTAACCTGTTTTTAAGTAGCAGTGAAGAGACGTAAGGGACAACTGTAATCTCACATATGCATGCTTGCCAGAAATCCTTGTGAGGGGACGCGAATAAGAAAATATTTTAAATAAATCCATTAGTCAACATAATGTTATACAAAGTACATGTGTAACAGTCATTTATTTTGAGGAGATTTAAGCAGTATCTTTCTATTCATAAATTTAGCAAGGACAGATATTGGCTTGAAGAGACACTAATCATCGAGTGAGTTATATAAATGCATACATTGGAACAGAACGTTGTGAATTATGCAGGTATAATTGTCATAAAGTATTTTATAAGAAATGGGTTCCTTTAAACTGACAACAGCATGACTACCCGAAATGAAGTCAGGAGACTCGATGAGTCAAAATAGTTTACAAAATGTATAGGTCCAAACGAAACATTGACAGATGTGGATATTTTTATATCGATAAGTCGTTGTGAAGATACAATAAAACGGACCCTTTATAATGAAGCATGCATATATACTACGAATTGACGTCAAGAGACAAGAATGTTACCAAATGTTTCATAGATGAATCAGAGTCATTAAATCATTCTCAAACGTGCATTTTAGTTTTGAATCCATTCATTCTTTTGAAGATAGAAAATAAGTCTCATTCGACTGAGAAATGAATGGTAGTCAAAGATTTTGTGGTGATACCCGAAACACACAAATCTTTTTACAATTAAGAACGTGGCAATTATTACCTCTTAAATGTACCTTTCGAGCAATCAATAAGCATGTGTGAAAAAAATCAAAAGGTTTCTTTATTCGGATACATGCATGATCTAAGGGAAATCTCTTCAACAGATCCATTCCGTCCAAAGGTCATTGCAAATTCACA